>LR999963.1:190946835-191546835 GCA_905220375.1 Tachina fera
ACAAATCACAAAACTGTTTAATTTGAAAATCAATAACAAACAGTTTGCTTTTAGGTTTTTTTATAGTTTCTTCTGCTTGAATGGCTGCCAATATGAATAGAAAATATTTGTTTATAACCACATTAAGATAATTTTCTCCACTTCCTCTGCACAGAAATACCAGGGTGTTTTAGTTTCCTCTTCTCCTGGCAAAATGTTCGTTTCTCTTCGAATATGTACTATAAGTATACTACATAGTTTGTGTGCAATAATGTTGCTTTAAGATACATACATACATACATACACACATGAAAGCATACATACTACATACATATGTACATACATATTTACAACATGTTTGAATGAAAATTGTATATTTTAGTATGTTTCTTTTGATTTTGCTTACAAGGACGACGAGGAATAACTGGAACATTGTGTTTTTTTTTCGTAATACCAGCGATATCCATTCGAAACACAACAAATTGGAATGTTTAAATAATCTTTATTAATTCTGTATAATACCAACTTAAATGCATTTTACAGCTTCTTAAGCATGTTAATAGTCAATCAATTGATTGTTGTATGTTTTGCTCTGCTTGTGATTGAGACTGTCTTTAAACAGATCAATATATAAAGTATACACACAAATGTAATATATATATTGATTATAATAGCAACATTGTTTTCGAAATCTTCATTTTAGGAATGTTAAAATATTGTACGGAAAATTACTCTCTGAATATGCAAAAGTTATCCAAAATTTTTGGAACGCAAAAAACCATAATTGTACATCTTGAAATACTAATGTTACTTACTTTTTACATTAAATTTAATTTAAGTGATTTTAGTCATGAATGTAAAAACTTTTTTCCTATATTTGCAAATTTTCTGATTAAGGGTTCAGTTTCATATGTAAACAAAAAACAGCTGATTATTTAATTCTTGTCCGAACTTAACTAGAAGAAAAAGTTCGTACTTGTTTGTACAGAAAATGAAAAAAATATTCTCTCATTCGCTCTCAAAATGGCACAAAAATTGCTATCTGGAACGCTCTTGGAAAATTTGTATACATTCAGACTGTTTTGTTATGCATATGGAACAGACCTAATGTATGCTGAACACAAAAAAAAATACAGTGCACTCGGAATATAGTGAACTAATTAATGCACAGACTTGTTCGATTTATCGAGAAATTCATTATGAAAAGTTTAAGAAAAGTTAACAATTTTCATTAATATAATGTTAAAAACCAAACAACTAAGGAGTTCATTATTCCCATTAGTTCGAATTACAAAGTGTTCACTATGTCGCGAGTGCCCTGTAAATATGTATTAATTTTTCATTTCGGACGTTCCCTAAGGTAACGCTACATTTGTGCTTTTCGATGCACACTTCCATATATAAAGCGCCATCTAATATCCGTCATTCGAGTTAATTTAAGAGAACTTACCTTTGACTCTAGCTGGCTTGTTAAAGACAAATATTTATCGAAAAAATAACAAACAAATATATTACTGCTGACTGGCAAAAAAGAAATTCTTTCATGATCAGCATACTCAAATTATCTAAAAAAAATTTAGGATGGGAAAATTTAAGATTAAGAAGTAAATCGGCTTAAAAAACACTTTTTTCTACAAATTCAGTTTTTTTTGAATGTACAATGTAAAGTAGAAATATGGGAATATACTGTAGAGCAAAAGTCCACCTCGGCAGAGGTACGCTCTTTTACAAAATTTTTAACCACATTTTGCAACAAAGCTTTGGTTATCTCGTCAGTGCAGCGCCGAATTTCATCTTTCAAAGCGCCAGTTGTTTCTGGTTTGTTCACGTAAACCCCGTCTTTCAAGTTAAAAATCACAAATTTCACAATTAAAATTCTTTGTTCAAGAGTGCAGCGTTCCATGGTTAAAATTTCTCAACTTTTTACTAAATAAATATCAAAGAATGACAGCTCAATACTTGACATTTCATCATTTGACATCCAATTTACTTCCTAACCTCAAAATTAAAAAATAGTTTCTACATTACAAGAACTCAACTTGTCTAATCACAAGTGATTTTTTATAAACTATACATATTTCGGCAAAAGAGGTTACTTTGTTGAGGTACCATATTAATTGAAGCGTACTAAATATAAATTTAAAACACAGTAGTGTTCCGATTTAACGAACATTCGATTTAATGATTTATGTAACGAAAAACAATTTTAATTTGTACTTGGCTTAACGTGAAAATATAAAATAAAAAGTTGATATGAAAAACATTATTTCTAACAAAAATTACTAAAACGGAATGTAAATAAAAATATACCCTTAGTTTTTTTCTCCTGATGTTTTTTTTTGAGAATCACTAGTGTGAGTTATTTGTACTAAAAAATATCGAAATGGTTAGAAAGTTATAATTGTCGATTATCAACCAAAAGGTTTGTTCTTTTTTTTTGTATTAAGCGTGGTAATATGTTCACAATTTCTTGCGAAATGCTGCCCAGCTACATGTAAGCCCAGTGAAAAAAATGGAAGTCATTCTAGCGGAAGTACATTTTCATTGCTTCCAAAAAATCGATATTTTTAATTTGCCGAGAGAAAGCTTAAAACCATATAGAAGCTTATTTTAGTCATACAAAACCTTGTAACTCCTCCATAGTCTTAGAAAATACTCACCAGAATTTAAAAAAAATCATTTGTTTTAAAGAAATTTATGAACTAATTTTAGTGGAACATTTAAAAGTTATTTTCTTAAATTTACATGAAAACACTGTTTAAACACTGGCTTAAATTCGTATAAAAAGAAACGAATTGTTAAAAAGGCAACTATTTACCATTTTTCCTAGATGAAAATATTATCATAGAATACAAAAAAGGAAATTTTTCTTAATATCGCTTCCAATTCAATGACCAGGCATCGAAAAAAAGAACTTCTTGCAATGACAACCCTATGTAAAAATCATTAGATCGGATCGAAATTTGCACTACTTCCAGATCGCAAACTCTACATTTTCATGACTTTTTTGGAGTCTCTTTTTTTACTGGGAAAGTATTTAGTATGAAATATTTGCGAAATAAATTCGCAAAAGTAGTTATACTTTGTTCTCGTTGCGAAAAACACGTAAAATCTATCTGGCAGCATCTTTTTCCATGCATAATTAATCTGGCATCATTTTAGTTTAGCTGCGAAACAAGATGAGCAGTGCTTTTTCCGCACGGAATTTTAAAAATCTTGCATACTTTCAAGCAATAAAAGCGAGAAATTTGTTAAAAAAAACCGCGAGTTGATAAAAAGTTTTCCCGTCTTTAATTTGAAAATTTTGCTTGTTTTTATGGTTAAGCATTGTCCTTATGCATTTCGTTCCGGCTTTTGGAAATATAAAATATGTATTAAAATATTATAATTTTAATAAAATATTTAAAGGAAATCTATATGTTTGTATGTGTATAGTCTGGGTTTTGAAAAAAATAGACGTCGCTTTTGTTTTTTTAATTTAGTATTGGATATAACGAACAATTCGCTTTAACGAACAAGGCTGACAACAAACGAACAAGGCTGACTTGTTCGTTGTCAATTCGGCTGACAATTTCGGTATATGGGAAAACCACTGCATATTAGATCGAACTTCAAAATAAGTTTTAAGTCCAAAAGAAATCTCATATTGAAATAAAAAAAGAAAAGATAACTTTTCTGTAACTTTCTTAAAAATCACATAAATAAACTGAAATTTTCCACAGGTGTAGCTTTGGAAATTGGAAATTTATCATGGCGTCATAATTCTAATTTTACCTTGAGCCGACTGGAAATTTTTTCGATTTGCCACATTATTGTTGTATAAAATAACCAAAATTTAAAAATTATTTTAAAAAAATATACATTTTCTTCAAGTATAAAGTGATCAAGCCGCCTTTCAAACGAAAAAATTAAAATAAGTCTAGCGGCTTGGGAGCTACGGCGTCAAAGACACACAGATTAAACAGAATATATCTAGAAAAGATGTGATATCTTCTCAATGGCTTTACCGATTTTCTTCAAACACAGCTAAGAACACTCTCGATCAAGTAAAATTTCAAACAGAAAAAACTAAATCAAAAGCGGACCAGCCCTTTGGTTCTCGTAACACAGAGAAGTTTATTTGTTTGACATTTTTTTGTTACGGCGTAACGTCCGAATGACTCATCCGATTTCGATGAAATTTGGTTTTCGTACATTCCACGATTACTATACATAGGCTACCTACCATCGGGGATACAAATCGTAAAAGTCTGAAATAAAAATTATAGCAAAAAAGTATGCTACGAAAATTATCACATTACTCATACGTTTGATGAGTGTATACACGGATGCCAGACTTTCTTTCTTTAGCAAGCAATTCAGCCCAAGGAGTATACAAAGGAAATTATTGACAAAAGTTTATTGTGTATGCAGGGATGCCAGATTTTTATTTTAATCAGCCATGTCAAAGAACTCAATTCCGTTTGGACACGGAATTTAATATGCATTTTGGTGCTTTAGGAAACGAAAAGCAAATAAATTAGGAAATGTACAAATGCATAATTACTCAAATCTCAAGCCATGTTGTATCGTTTAAAGTTGTGTTTGAAAAGCCAACTTCAAACAAAATCTCTTAAAACAAAATAATTTTTTTTAAATATTTTTTTTGTTTAGAGACATTTTGACTGTAATTCTCTTTTCAAATACAATTTTAGGCAATGCAAGAAGGCTTGTGATTTGAGTGAATGTAAAAGTAGTTGTATTTGTGAAGGTTTTTCTCTTAGATCTTTAACTTCCCCACTTAGACTGATTTTACGCTCTTAAATTTTTCTTCTTATATATTACTTCAATTCGCTTTTAAAGCTCTAATTTTATCTACCCATGGACTGCAGTTCGTTCAGTAAATTGAAATCTCATTTTCATTTAAGGTACACCCAGAGAAAAAACAGTTTAAAATCAATGAAAGCCATATTGAATTAATAAGAAACATTACAAAAGTCTAGTCATGTTGAAATTTCTTATTTCAATATGGGAAAATATTAATTTACAGTATTAGTTTATTTATTTTTAATTATCCCAATATACATTTTCTATTGTCTTGAAAATTATTGAATTAATCTGATGCGTTCTTATATTTAAGTTGCTGGTTTTCAGTGAGTGTACGTCTTAATTTATTCTTTGTAACTCAATCCTATAAAATCTGCTTTAAAATAAGCAAGACTGTAAAAGAGGTCTTGATTTTACTTTCATACTTATCTTTTAATTGTTCAGATCACAGTCAATGGTACAACTTGTTGCAATTTGTAAATATGTTTCTAGATAAATTTGTATATTGAAATTACCAGCAACTTACATTATAGGTATTACTATACAAAATAAAAATCATACATTAAATTGTGAATTGTTAAAGTTTATTTCTCTTAACCGAAGTAAAAAGAAAAGTACAATGACACAAAAGAAAACTAAAAATCAAAATCAAATAAACAATATGAAACAAATTAATGGATTTGCTGTATACACATACATATGCACATACATACAATGTTCCAAAACACAGCCAGTAACAAATTGCCTCCACGGATTTATAGCTGCCAACTGAAGTTTAATGATGACATAAAAATTTGTATTGAAAGTTTTAAGCAAATAACAAAAACTAAATAACAAGCAAATATGTACATACATACATACGTACGTAGTACAAAGAGTATAAGTAGACAGATATTAAGAATACATACATTTGTACATGGTACATGCGATGATGTAAACAACGTTCAAATTTTCACATTGTTTTTATTGCGTGATATTAACTTTAGGAAATTTTATTTTGCCCAGCGGATGAAAATTTTAAAGCAATAATTAACCCATGTCGGCGTGGTTGACCCATGCAGACACTTGATTTTCCAAACCAGGTCGTGCACTTCATGAGCACCCAAGTCTATCTACTTGAGCAGAGATTGTTGTTAATGATATAGAATTTCAGATCACAGGTTTGTGCCTAAAATGACCGACTGAACGAGTTTGACCCAAATCTAGTGCACATTAGATTTAGGTTGAACACGTTCACTACTTCATTTTCGCCACAAACCGATGATCAAACCCATTTAAATTACATGGGTTTGATCATAGGTTTGTTGCCAAAATGAGCGACTAAACGAGTTTGATCCAAATCTTGTGCACATTCTTTGGACTGTCTTTAGACACGGCCAAGGCCTATTTATCAGGTCAACGCAATCGTCCTGATGATATTCTGTGTTTTCTTGTTTAAACTGTCAAAAGCTGCTTGCACCATATACTTTAGTTCATGTTTGTGTGTGTTTCTGACAACTTAAACACAAAGTTGTTTTTTGTATTGCTGTGTTTTTGTAGAGTTGCATAGACCTAATAAATGGGCCTTGGACACGGCATTTTTGGTTGAGTAACCTTTCAGTTCATGGGCGAGAGAGGAAAAAATTATGGTTCTCCTCTTCATTATCCTCTCCTTTCTCTTTCATATAAATCACAAATTGCTCAACTAAAATTGCCGTGTGTGAAACCAGTCTTATTGGTTTTAAACGAAAACAAAAATGCTTAAGAAATTTATTATTCGACATATTGTCATAATTATATTTTAATTTGAAATTTATTTGCTGGTGGTTCAGCTTGGTCTATGTGAACTTCATTGTTGCTGTAACAAATCATGGATGGACATATGTACTTAAAGATTGTGTAGATGTAGAATACGAATATAAAACATTTAATAATATATTCTTTTGTTTAATAAATATAAAAGGGAAAGTAAAATACATATATACCTACATTCATATGTTGATATATTTTTATTATTACCACAAATGTTAAATTCTTGTTTTCCACGATTTTTAATATAAACAAATAAAAAAGGAATAACAAAACTGAATACACTTGAACCTCGATTATGTTGCTCACGTGGGAACGAGCTTAGAATGGATATTCAAAAACTTCGTTAATGCATATATGTATGTATATGTATGTATTTATATGTAAAATACTCAGATGTTGAATTTGGAAAAAAAGTTTAATAGAGAGAGCTTTGGTTTTTTCGAACTAATGTTTTCTTCATTTAATTGCATCAATATATATGTACATTAAGCATTTACGCACAGTAATAAACAATTTACAAGTTAATCAAATGTTGAAAATTAAAATTTTTCTAAAAGAAATACAAACAACTGCTTGCGAAGTGATTTTGTTCTCATTCAAGGGATCGATGTATTTGCATTTGTTTTCTCATATTTTTATTTATTCTGGACAATTTGTTAAGAAATGCGTTACATCGAGCACTAAATTTTTGAGTTTGTTCGCTATATAAGGCACTCAATGAGAACAAAAATGGAGAGCACTTTAAATCGCGAATTCGTTAAACTCCGTATTCATTCGTTAAACCGAGATGCCACTTAATTTTTATTAAAAATAATGAAATTTTAAAATTTGTACATATACAGCCGTATTCATAAAAATTTTAAACAGCGTTGCTTAAGCAATATTCGCAAAAAATGTATTCATAATAGAATTTTAGCTTAAAAACCGTTTTTTAAACCTTGCGAAAATCAGCAAATTTTAAAATTGACTGCCCCCAATATAATATATTCATTTGTTAAAAATATTCGTTAGACTACAATTTCATCGATATATTTTTGCGATAATGAATTAAAAATGGCAATCGCCGTACTTGAATTATGTTTGTACATGATGTAAGATTGAGCAAAAAATATAGACTTATTTATGTACTTACTTCTTACTTCAGGCCTTGTTAAAGGGCTGCTTGGGAATTTGTTTGATTCAATTACTATTCTTATCTAACTTCTAAGGAATGGATTATATAAAGCCTCTGCTCTTCTGTATAAAAGAGGAAATAACCATTCTGCATTCCCTTCTATGATAAGGAAGAACAGAAGGAGTAAAATATTTTGTTTTTTTTTACCAAAAACAAAAGCAAAATCCACAACTGAAGGTCTTGACAACAACTGTAAAAACAATATGAGTTTGTAATGGAGCTAGCAGTCTTGTATATTTAAAGGAAGTACAGAGGTATTCTAGAATGCATCCGTACTTCTTATTGTTCCCGCAGGGTACAAATGTATGCGTGTGCTGGTATGTATTTTTCTTGAATGGTGGCAAGGCACGGTTAATATATGTTTTAAAACAAAGCGAGTATCATGAAGTTTAATAAATAGATGCCCCGATAATTGGGGTTCAACTGTATATATAATGAAATGAAAAATTTACTCGTATTATGCAATGATGTTTTTTTTTTGTTTTCAAAACCAGGTTAAGAAGACAATAGCATGTTTAAGAAATACGAGTGAATTTCATTATATACTATCTTTCCGTTTGCTTTATTTTTAACGCCGCCTTAGCTTTGATTTACTACGAAATAACATTTACCTGCTTAAGAAATAAGCTGCAATAGAGTGGTTACCATGACAAAAAGTAAAACAAACAAAATGAGAATAAATATAAAACAAATCTAAATTAGCAGAAAGACAATAGCTGGTTTTGTGTAAATATTCGTATTAGAGTTTAGGAAACAAAAAGATATCAGGAAATTTTGTTTGCGATTCCCTGTAAAGTGGGAACAGATATATTTTTTTAGAATTGTGTTACTAATTTATAAGCACTCTGGTGCTTTAGATGAATCAGGAAAGCAGAAATTTACAAAGACTTCTATTTTAGAAAGCTAAAACTCCCAGATTTGGATTTCCAAAATAATGAAACACATAAAGCGTGTTTTTTAATGTCATAAATTTAAGTTGGCATCACTGCTTTATTCGAGCAACCATTTAACAGCTGATAGTTGCTTTTTGTTTAGTTCGCTTTGAAATTTCATTATGAATCATGAATTACACCACAGCAACCAGTGCAAATTGTTCAAATTTTTAGTTTTCCGATGAATCCCATTTCTGTTTGAGTGGGTACGTAAATAAGCAGAACTTTCTCATTTGAAGTGAGGAGAATCCACAAGCGTTTGTCGAAATAACATTACATCCACAGAAAATTACTGTTTGGTGCGCTTTGTGGGCTGACAGAGACATTGGCCCATACGTCTTCAAAAACGATGATGGTCAGAATCTTATTGTCAATGGTGAACGGTATGGGAACATGATTCGAAATTTTTTCGTACCTCAATTACGTGGAATTAATCTTGCTGATATGTTGATTTATTCAAAGAAACTTTTGATGAGAAAACAATTTCACGTAATGGCTCAATTAATTGGCCACAGACATCGTGTGATTTAAACCCATTGGATTATTTTCTTTGCGTGTATGTTAAGTCACTTATCCACGTGGATAAAACACAAACAATTGAACATCTGGAAGTCAACTTTCAGAAAGTTATCGCCGAAATACGGCCGCAAATGCGGCGAAAAGTTGTTGAAAATTGGTGTTATAGATTGCGCCTTCTACGCGCCAGCCGTGGTGGCCACTTGACAGAAATTATATTCAAACATTAATTTCATACAATTTTCTTTCCAATAAAGCCCGTTTTCAGTGATATTAAGAATATATTTCCTTGTTTTATTATGATTTAAACTTGCGTCACTCCATAAAAAACACGCTTTATAAATCAGTAAAGTAAAGGGTAAAGCCTTGAAAGCTAAAGACTGATTTCAATGTTTTTGAAATAAATAATATACGAACACAAGTCCTATTTACATACGAGTATATTGATAATAAATTACTATTTCGTTATTAAATATGTTTCCTGATATAATTCCTAATTAACAACTAAAGACCATATTCAAAAACCATTCTTTTTTAACTTTTTGCTACATTTGATAAAATCCGTTTATAAACTTAGGCCCCTTTCAGATTAGGCAACTTTACTTGCGCAAGTCTTGTGTTTGTGGTTGTGAGAGGAAAGGTCGGTTTGAAGGGGAAAGAATTGCCGAGATTTGAGTACAGACTTGCTTGTACTTGGCAATTCTGTTTCTGCTGTCAAGAGTCTTGGGATATTTATTTGTTTTTGACATTGTCTTTTATTTCTTCTTCGCTGTGTTGTCTAATTTTGTGTTAAGAAAATTTTATATTTGAAATGAATATTATAAATGAAACAAAACTTCAACAAATTAAGAAAATTCGAGCATAAGAAAATTAAACTTGCTCAACAAAGTTGCTGAATGTGAAAAGCAAGTTCAAAAGAAAATAAATAAAAAATGAAAATTATACTTGCGCAATTAAAGTTGCCTAATATGAAAGGCGCCTTAAGGCATTACCCATAAAAATATTTTTGTTTTATAAGGTTTCAAAAATAATAACTTAACAAACACTCGTTTGAATCAAAAGGTTTTTCATTAGTATTTAGTGCATGTGTCTTTTTGTTCAAAAATTTGCCAAGTGTACCTTTAGATACATAAAATTTTTTCCAGCAAATAACTCCCAAGAAATGATTTTTTTATCATAGTTTGCCGGGATACCAAAAATTCCTAGATATCACAAACCCTTTGCATACTCGTCTTTATTACATTGTTTAAAACCAGACATAAAAATTCACAAAACCCGACAGAAGCGGTGTGGGTTTTGTATTAATAAATTACATTGTTTTATTAGCATCTTTATTAATTTCCCGCTCTTTGTTTGAACTTTTAATTGGGAAAAATGAGTCTTGCTGATAAAAAGAAAAGTGTTTATTGTTAAATGACGAACATTTTTTATAATTTTTATTTTTCAATTTGATTTGGTAAGTTTGTCTAATTTTGACAAGTATTTTTTATATCGTTTTTATTAAGCGGCAACTTATTAATTCAAATAATTTTGTAATCACCCGTAAGGCCGGGGCACAATAGTTGTAAAATTTCAAGCCTTTGCCGGTTATTTTTTTCTTGTATTTAAGTTTTATTTCTCTTTAATGCATTTTTATATCTATTGTTTAATAATAAAAATGAATTTCTAATAATTTTTATGTATATTAACATATCAATCTGGCAATAACAGCTGTCGTTTTGTATACAACGCGTGAAAGTTGAGGAATGCGTACGCGCGTCGCAAGCTTCTGTATGTATGTAACTTGCGTTATTTTGACAGACGAGTGTATCGCATTAGCGCATTGAACGCGTGTTATGTATTTCCACACAAATCTCGAAATATTTGAGTCAGCTGCTTGGTTGCTTTGCGGTTTAAAAAAAATTAATGAATCGCACTTGATAGTGATAGGCTTTTTCAAGTGTTTGATGTCAACTTTTTTATAATTCTTCTTTTCACTAATTTTTTGCGTATTTTTGTTGTAAATTTTTTGACACATAAATATTATTTTACACTGATATTTTTTCATTGTTGTAGAGTTGAATTTTTGTATAAAAAAATAAATAAAAAAGAATTTAAGAAGAAATCAGCAATAAATCTTTAACTGCATTTTTTCCAAATTTTATCCAGGTTTGTCCCCGTTTTGTAAAATAACAAAAAATCGAGATACGCCTTTTCTATATTAAGCCATCGATATGTACTACATGTTGCGGTCTACAAGATGTAAAGTAAATTAAAAATGCTAAGACAGAAGCTGAGACAATTTGTTGGGAAAAAATCACAATATTAAATTAAATCACACAATAGCGAGCTGCGTTAATCTGAAAGAGACCAGCAATAAACAAATTATAAAACGTATACAACTTCCGGTGTCAATTTTCAGTGAAATAGTTGCTTGCAAAGTTTAAAAACAGCAGCATTAATATTATACATAAAATTCAAATAAGTATACATACATACATACATATATATATATATATATATATATATATATATATATATGCATACATACATACATATGTACATAAATAACTGACAAGCAGGCGGGAGAACTAAATATTCAACGGTGGTACTCAACAAATAAAGATGATGAAAGGGCATCGAACTATAGTAGCTGTACTTTCAGGTATTTACTCAGGGCATGAAAGAGATTCTACTGTTCATTTCAGTTCGTCTTTACATTGTTTTATTTTACCACGTTTTTATAAACTCGCTAACCAACAATTTCACATAAACTTCCCCATGACCCAAAGACTTGAAATTTTAAATATTTATTTATTTATTTATTAAACATATTAATGCAAAGTAAATTTGCATATATGGTGTTGAACAAATATGGGCGGACTAACGTAGACCATATGCCCAAGATGGTAAATATGTATACTCAGAAAATGCCAATGTTACTTTGCACATATCGGGATATTTCAATAGCATAGTCACTACGATTGACTTCAGTTGATGAATGTTTGTAAACATCTTAGAGTGTGTTAATTAAAAAAATTGGGAAATTTTGAGGTGAAGAAGTATCACGCCGAATCAAAACAATTCACATATTCCACTGGCACGGGAAGTCTGAAGTTTCCATTAACTGACACCACCTACCGTCGACTAAGCACATGATAGCTAACGATAATGGAGTAGCTAGCGAAAACAGCATGTTGTTCCGTTCTGCTAGTGTTTTTCAGAATTATTACAATTGTCTCTATAAACGAACTTTATTTAGCCTAATTAAATCAAACAAAGAGACAACATATATTAAAAATTAAGAACATAAATTAAAAATTAACTAAAATTCTTTTTCAATACACATGCACGTGTACGCATGTAAATTAAGGTTCGCCGCACACCAAAATAAATACTAGAATGGGATGTTTAAGGCCAATGACTATTAAATCAAAACGTTGGTCTCCTCGAGACAAAAGCATCGATATATGTACATATATTACACCTTATGATCCGACTGTAAATGCCGAAGATATAACGAAACATGTATTTTGGTGACCCCTACGTTCGGCAAAAAATTTTTCGAAACTGCCTTGCAACAATACTTTATATTAGCTGGTGTACCGCGAAGTATTTTTTGGCATGTAAAGCCAGACGATCTAATGTACATACATACATACGTACTAAAAAATCGTAGTCAAATGTTTCAAGAGTCAGTCCCCTTTAAAAAGACAAATCCTTGATTTGAGAAGGTTAACAAAAACTTTTTTTCAGTGAGTCGGTCTAATGTACAAATGTTGTACCTCTTCGTGCCAAACTTCTTTAGTGATATACATATTTCTTCATTGACTAAAATATTTAGAGGACTTATAGCGACATACAAACACATGTACATAAATACATATGTATGTATTTACATACACACAAAAAACCTATTTAACTTTACTTAGTTCGTTTAAACTTTAAAACATAAATGAAAATATTTTTAGAAATGTCAATATCTAAATATGTATAACAATATTTTATCACACACAAACTCTTCAACCTACTCCTATATCGTCATCGGAAAAGCAAACCGTCAACCAAAAAAAAATTAAATTTCTTTCTCTTAATAATGATTTTATTTGATTATATTAACGGAATAAAAAAAACTCGATCTGCAAATTTGATTGAATTCTAGTTAAAAAAGATTTTTGTTTCTTTTGTACAATTTTCAAAATCTTACATGGAATTTTGAAGTTTTTGTGGCGATATGTATGTATCTATATGCATATACATATATATACATATATACATACGTGTATATACACAGCTGTTGTCAAAATAATAGCACAACATGACACATATTTTCTTTTAGGTTATATAAGCAAATCTAATTTAGAAATTCAAAAGTTAATTATTTATATTAATGGCAGATATACACATTTGTGTATATAAAATAACACAGAGAAGGAGCATTTTATATCAGTCTCAACAAAAAATTCAAAATTTTCTAAAAAAAAAAATTAATAAAAAGCTGTTTGTCAAAATAATAGCATTGGGGGCGTTTACCTCAAAGTAGAAGTTTTTAATTTAAGTAACTTGTTTGCTTAAATATTATACTTCTTTAAAATTTTAATGATTTGTTACTTTTCCTTCGTGGAAATTTACAGCAGAGCATGCATCGCAGTCTCATGGAGTTGATCAAGGATTGGCACATTTCTGAAGGAACGCAATACAAGGTCTGTCCTTTTTTTTAGTACCCGTTTGCACTATGCAAGTCTTATTGCTCAGCTGATCAGTTTGTAGTCAACTTCATGTGCTGTCAATACGTTTTACTTTCTCATTCGCATACACAAAAAACTATTCATAAAAAATATGCACTCAAAAATAAGACTTGCAATGTGGGGACGCTGATGAAAGTTCAAAGAAGAAAAATTGATAAGCTTAGCAAGAAGACTTGTATTGTGTGAACTGGCACTTATATTAGTCCGTGTTCAGACGATGAAAGTCCTATTTTTAATATTGCTAGCTTATAGGCGAGAGAGAACAGAGGGAAATAGTACTCAGCTTCGTGTACTGTCAATACGTTTTGCTTTTTCATTCGTAATGTTAAAAACGCACCCATGCATACACAAAACTATATATAAAATACATGTCGTCAATTCTGAACGCGGAATATAGTTCAAAGAAGAATAAGTAAGCATCTCTGAATATAGACTACGTACAAAACTTTTCAATCATGCTTAAGTGTGGTGGCTGAGCAGGCCATGAAACCATGTTTTAGCTTCTTTGTCCATTTTGTCTTGTTGCATGGCCCAAACCACTGAAATTTCCTCAAATGTATTGAATGCATATTTGATGGTTATGAAAAATATATCCATGCGATGATACTTTAACCCCCCCACCCCGTACTTTACTGTTTTGGTAGTAAGTTTTCGGTTAAATTCAGAGTTCAGAGTTTCATATAACCGTGAGCCTTTACCATCGAATAGAACAATTTTTCACGCCACTTTTCAATTCATTAAATTTAAAGGATTTATTAAAAAAATGCTAATCGTTTTGCAACAAGCATCTTTGTCTTTGTAGGATATTGTTTCAGTGCTAACCGCCAAAGTTAACACCTCTTTGATTTCTACAGCTGCCATAAATGGGCCAGTTTTTATTTAAAGCATAATCGGTGTGATCATTAAAGGCGGTATAACCGTTCTTCGACTCATGTTACTTCTTCAAGTTTCACATAATTTTATTTGAGCAGCCAATATCTTTTTAACTTAAAGATTGACTATCTTTATAGAGATCACATTTCTCAATCGATAATTATAATTTAAGGATTGTCTAGCAAAAATAAATTTATTTGGCTACACGCGGTTTTTTCATACCACAAATAGGGCGGTTTCATACCACAAATAGGGATGAAACGATACGAGTAAATATACTCGATACTTTTTCTTAGAAACCAAGTACTTTTGGTCTCGATACTCTACTACCGAGTACCAAGTAGGTATCGGAAAAAAGTACTCGTATAGGTCAAATATACTCATTTCTTATTGGCTACAATACACAATTTTATTTGTTCGTGTTAAATATAAATTTATATCTAGAATATATATAAGAGTAATTTCGTGAAAATGGGACCACCCAAATCAAATATTTTATAAAAAAAGACGATACAATTGCGAGCTGCAAAAATTGTTTTAAAAGCGTGCGTTATTGCGGGAACAAACCGAATTTGCACAAACATTTAAAATGTCATCTCGACTATATCTTCTGCTCCAGTCTAGCCCAAAACGTGGTGATTTTTCCACTTTGTTTGGCGTCTAAGTTTTTGATTTTGCGACATGTCGATTTTGCTGGCGATAAATGAATTTATTGGCCATTTTTATGGTTATGTTTTTAACAAAATTGAACTTCAAAATTTTTGTAATTCAGGAAAAAACTCGTCTGTAAGAAATGTAAACAACTAGTTTTTTCTTATATCAATCGCTTACGAAATCGGAAGATTTTGCCGACTAGTCGTTAAAAATTTTTAAAAAATTAGGAGCATTTGGTTTGGTGGGTATTTAATTTTGTTTTCACTACTTTAAATCATGTGAAAAGCTTGTCCGATACAAGTAAGTATCGATGCTTTTTATTCGATACTGTGTATGTATAAATATTTCTGAACCGATGCCGTATCAAGTAAAATTATCGATACCTAAGTGGTATCATTTCATCCATAACCACAAAAGTAACTGCTGATTTTATTTTGACGAATTGGCATAAAAGCATATGTGCAAGCTATCATTATTTTCAATTAAGTGCTCCAACATAGCGTCGACGAAATAGCGTCGATTTTGGGAATTCAAAAACCGGGAAAAATGGGGGAAATTTTTTGGGTATTTTCAAAAATATATCAGCAAGCTAGCAACGATTTTGGGAATTCAATGGGGGAAACAAAACAAAAACCGTGGATGAATTTTCCCAGGAGCACTGTACGACTCCCACACCAAAGGCTGATATATTCTTTAATTGGACCTTATTACGGCTCGACAGAATTTTTGCACGGTTGTCTCATTTTGTTCTCCTAAGTGTCCACTTTAATAATATATAACGTTTTGGCGTGGGAGTCCAACAGTGCTCCTGGAAAAATTCATCCACGGTTTTTGTTTTGTTTCCCCCATTGAATTCCCAAACTCGTTGCTAGCTTGCTGATTTATTTTTGAAAATACCCAAAAAAATTCCCCCATTTTTTCCCGGTTTTTGAATTCTCAAAATCGACGATATTCCGTCGATGCTATCTTGGCACACGTTTTTCAATTTAGTCTAGTACATTTATTTTGTGCTATTATTTTGGCAGCAACTGTATGTATGCATATAAATAAATGTATATTTATCCCTTGTGTCTACACAATTTTTGATATGTAGGTAATTTTATGCTTTTTTAGTGAACTCAAAAGATAAATTCAAAAGTCCAGACCATTTGCCCAAGATATTTTATTTTATCTTATCAATTTATGTATGTATGTATATGTAAGTGTGTTTTAGTAAGTAAAGTTCTTAAATTCAAGCATAATTAACCGACAACGCAGTGATGATTTCTGTTCTATTGTTTCCTGAGAGATAATTGAGCCATATGCCGCCTGGTGTTCTTTCGCAATAGTTTCATACATACAATGTATGTACATACATACTATGTAGTATAGTATATGTACCTGCTATTTGCCTGTACCCTTCATATTTCTCAGTAGATTTTAAACGTTTCCTTCTGGTTTAGCGGATTTTAAGAGCCCAGTCGCTCCCTCATTTACTTTAGAGCCTTTTCTTTTTCATTTTTAGTTGCATTCAATAGATAATAAATCGCAAAGCATTGTTTTTGCCATTTTTTAAACACTTCAGTCAATGTGGTGGTTACAACAAACCTATTGTACTTACATGTTATGTTTTCTTTTATTATCATATTTTTTTGTATTATTGTGATCATAATAAAATATGTACGAGTATGTTCCTTAAAACCCGTTGAAAACCACAGTCAAGCATACATACATACGATACACAAATAATGTTTAAAAGTCGTTGTGTCTTCATACACACTTATTACATCACTTCATCAAATTGTCTTTGTTATTACTATCAGATTAAATATCTGCTTTTTTGAAATTATTCCTATATACATACATACATACATACTCGTACATACATACATACATATGTATGTACGTACATACATAGACTCTTTAAATTAGTCTATGGATTTTTTTTATGTTTAATAAGACTCTATATTAGACAAACGTGACTTTTCACGTGTTTCTTTCTATATGCACTTAAAAATATTCGAAAGTATTATCAACTGACAAGAGAACAACCAAATTGAATACCTATTTAAATGTGGTGAAAATAGAGATAAAGCATTGATCTTTTGTGATTTCATCCACATATCGCTCCATTCAATTCCATTTTTTGAGTAGGGGGTGCGGAAATAATCCTCATATCGTTCTTCATATTGTGTAAAAATTTCATACAAATATTTTGTTTAGTCCTGATTCACACACATCAGGTTTACCTGATCAGTTTTTGTCAAATTTTCTTTTGAACCTGCATTTGCGTTCAACCACACCGTCAAGTCAAGTCATGAAGTCTCATCAATTGCGTTGTAGTAGAGTATTACGAATGACAAAACAAAACGAAAAAGCAAACTTGACTGGTACGGTCAAGTCTGTACCCCTTTTTATTCTCTTCACCGCTCTTTCCTAAAAGCTCAAGACTTGACGAGTCAAACCTGACGTGTGTGAATCAGGACTTACTCAACTCTTGAGGGAAAAAAGTTTTCCTTGTGTAAATTGCAAACTTCAAACGCGTTTTCTGGCAAACTGGTTTTTTTTGAGTTATGACGTACTTTGAGCAAATGAGCGATACAGTCGACTCCGCTTTACTGGATATAACCAAAACCCAATTTTTTCAGTTATCCGATTTTTTCTCTAAAACGCAGTTCGGATTACTGAAATTGCTTACAAATAAGCGTACTGCTTAAAATCAGTCCAATATAATAGAATAATACAATAAAGTGCGTTATAGCGAAAAGGACAAATAAACTTTGCCATTTAATTTTTTAACGGACAAAACATGCACAATTATTTCAGCCTTAAGTTATGCAAGCGCTTTCTAATAAATAAATTTGTCATTGTTTATTTTTTTCACTAACGCGAAGTAAGTTTCATACAAAACATACATGTAGGCTTGCTTTTGGTTTTCAGTAATACGATATTTTCAGTAAAGCGATGTTTCATTAAAGCGAAGTGAATAACACTAGCTGCGCTTAAAATCAGTGCGGGGATTTGTATCGCTTTCAGTAATCCGATTTTTTTCAGTAAACCGTGTTGCGCTCTAGCGGTTTCTACTGTATGTACTTAACAAGTAGGTGAGCCTATTTATTTGATATGGTGAACAAATCCATTCATCGATCCAAATCCATATTTTTTTAAAGCCTATTTATAATATTCATTGGTAACACTTAGATGGAAATGTTAATGAATATATATTGCATTATTCCGTTGTTGCTTGCAAGCAATTTGTTTTTAGTTCCAATCCCACTTTATCTGTACGAGATTAGGGACACGACTCCAGTTAGGCGGCCTAATTAATAGTGTATCTACCCACATATTGACTGTTAGATCCACATTTATACCTGTAACATATGGGTGGAAAACAGTCTACCTAACTATTGCTTTCTAATAACACATGAGTCTAAACCAGTTTAGTATTGATTCTCCAATTGGTGCCCGCAATATCACCGTCAATCCACCTGCCTCAGATTTATCTCACACATCTAATTTAGAGATGCAGATAACATGTTGGCTCTACCAAGAGCCAGAGGACAAAATATTAAGAAAGTCCCTCTAAAGAGAGTCAACTCAAAATTGTGCAAACATTTTTACATTTTGCAAGAAAACCATATACTGTGGTCATATCTACCCATTGTAAAAATTTTAAATAATTTTCTTTGCTGTTTCAAAAAAAATTTAATTTTACTTGTATCGCTCTTTGTGATATAAGGGCCAATTTCACCAACCCTATTTAAATATCAATTCATATTTAAATGTCGATTACTTTTAAATATGAATTGATGTTTAAATAAGTTGGTGAAGTTGGCCCTAAGAGTATTTGAAAATTAAAATGAGTTGACGCTCTTTAATGGAACTATTACGATACGCACATATACATATATATGTACATTAGTCCGGGTCTGTTTGTATGGATGAAAAAAAAATTAAGAAATCGTATAGTAAAACGAAATCTACACAAATTCCAAGAAAATCTGGCGAAAAAACCATTGGTCTAAAATCAAACCCTGTACCGCGCCTCCCGACATAAAAATTTATTTCATCTTCAACAGCTGCTTTTTGTTTAGCTACTGCCTGCTTTGTTTAAAGACATTGACTTTAAAGATGAAAATAGGGAACCATATATTATGGATAAATCTAAGGTAGCTCGCGAAAAAAATAAAAGCAGGGCGTACGTACGTGGGAGGAAGGATAATGATTCGAATTTAGTAGCATTTATTTCAGTACACACATTTTTGTACTTGAAAAAATTTTAATTTAAAAAAAATCATTTTTTTATAGCTGATGAAATAAATTTTCATATCGAGAGGCGCGATATAGGAATTGATTTTAGACTAGTGGTTTCTTAGAAGAATTTTCTTAGAATTTCGAGTAGATTACGTTTTTGCTATACGATGTTTGCAAAAAAATCGACCCGGCCTAATGTACATATTAGTTTTGTCATTCGAATAAGAATTATACATTCAACAAACAATACATTGTGTCCACGATTATTTTCTGAGATTATTTGGAAGTCATTCAGACCACCGAAATAGTGGCCGAAGATAAGACTGAATACATTCTACGTCGACAATCAAGACAGCGCTAAAAGAACTGATAAACAATTATAGTAATAGGGATATTCTGTCTTCCAGGCTATTGTAATGTTGAGGGAAATGAGTGTGCGATTAATTGGTATGATTGGGATAAAACCGTTTTTCATTATTAAGAGATCTAAGTTAGTAGATGGGAAGTAGTACATCTATTTTTAACCCCCGAGGGACCGCGACCAAAAAAGGAGTGTTATAAGTTTGTAGTGTGTGTCTGTGTATCTGTACGACTGGACCGATTTGGATTTAGTGTTTGAAAGGTGATTTTTAAAATTTTTAAGTTTTGTTATAATAAACGTTTTCATAGGAAAATGTTCTTGCATTTTTCTGTTGATTTCACTTTTTAAATAAATGTAACTCTTTTAGGTTTTAATGTAATTGTCATGTACACTTACCTTTTACAATTAATTGTACAGCTAAAGCTCAACAAAGCATCGAAACATACAACAATATCAATTATGAATGTTGAAGTTTTGATGACAATATTGGAATGGCGAATGTGGGTTGAGAAGATATTGCTTTATTATACTCTTTTATTTGTTGCTTCCATTGATATTACATACAACTATTTTGATATTTTTTTTATTATCATTTATCGTACTTTGGCAATCATTTTGGTGTATTGAAATTTAGTTAATCTGTGGGCGTGGTATTTTACCAAAAGAACTATGAAAGATGTGTATTTTTTATTTATTTATTTATTTAATTAGTACATATGTATTTATGTGTACATATGTATGTATGTATTAAAAAAACACTGACATAGTAAAACATTGATCTACTATTGACTGTAAGAGTGCTCAACAAACTTGAGGCTTTAACGAAAATCAATTTTATGTATTTTTAAAATACGTTTCCAAAACTTAAAAGTAACTAAAGGAATAAAGGATAAAATATGTAAGTCAATGTTTAGGGTCTAAGCTTTATCATTACAGTGAAACCTCTCATAACGGACACCTCCTATAACCGGACAAGTTTTTTAGATCCAACACGTTCATTAGTTTTTACATTTACATGGTAGGTCTTTCTTTATTTAACTCTGATTCATATTTGTATTAGTGTCAATGATAATGGTGATTCCCCAGTTAACGCAAATGTAAATATTGATGCGTTGAAGACGGCAAAGATGTTGCTGTTTGTTTGAAAAAGTCGTTTGCTAAGCTGAAGCAGCCTACTCTTAATATAATGTTTGAACTACAATAAACTACCAAAAAAAATTTTAACTCTCTCATAAGCGGAGACCTCTAATAAGCGGACAAAAATTACGCAACGGTGAATGTTCGGTTATGAGAAGTTTCACTGTAATTGTAATTATATTACCCCCTGTTTGTGTAAGACTTTTGAGTTAGAAATCTGGGCGTTTCTGTAATAGAAAATTAAAAATGCCAAGATTTCTAACTTAAACGTCTTATATATACAAACAGGGGGTTAAAGTCGATATTTTAAAATATTACCGATGCTACCAAATTTCAGTAAAAATAATTATCCCTGAAGATGTTTGAAATCCCAAAGAAACGCCGGATACATTAAAAATTAAATAAAAAACGGCTTTTATTTACATTTTGATGAAATTGAATGACCTTGAAAGCCTGAATAGATACAATATCTATAAAACCACATTAATTAAAACTATTCCATTTGCACATTTTTCTATTTTTAAACAACATGGATTGCTTTTTTATATGTCTTTTGTGACTTCTTTTTATTTGATTTTTTGAGTTATTGTTTAATACATTTATACATATTTATATACTTTTTAAATTGATTTAGTATGCTAATTTGTATACAAGCTTAAAATTTGTTTGACACCAGTTTTATTAAACAATAAAACATTAAGAAGAAGCAAAGTTTTGTGAATCTGACAAAAGTTGGTGACTTGGAGACACTAACCCCAATCTTCCTTCACATGCATATGCATGTATGTTTATTCTACATATGTACATACATATGTGTATGTGTGTATTACATCTCCCATATTTTATCATTACTGTACAAACTAAAGTGTAGTTTTCACATTACACAGAACTGTTTGCAATGTGGAAATTGTAATTAAGATGCATACTCCTATACATACTTATGTATGTATGTATGTACCCTTTTTATGATATAAGAGTATGGATGTACATATATGATGTTAAAAACAGTTGTATGCTTTTCGAAAAGAACACTCACTGTTCGAATTTGCATGTTATTAACATTGAAACTCTGAAACATTTAAGACCTGCTAATTTGGTACTATTTTACTTTTGGTATTATTTCTCTATTCGAGTAATTTGGTATACAGAAAGGTAGTTTATGGTCTACATTAACGTAAACAGTACTTACTTACCGAGAATTTGTACTTTTTAGCAAATTAATTTGCAATGAAAGTGTGAACAAAGTGACGGGTTATAATAGTTATAATAATATTATTGCAGAAAACTTAAAAAATCAAACACAACTTAAATGTCTTTTGCAACAAACTTTAAACAACTTAAAAAGTCATTATTCTCTAAATCATGTTCAATTAATTACCAAACCTCCCTCAAAAGAGGTGTTTGAACCATAATAATGTAATACATATGTATGTATGTATGTATGTATACTCGAAAGTAAGTACATACATATGTACATATTGCATAGTGTTGAAAATTTACTGTAACAATTCAGTTGGTTTATCATATAAATTTGTAATTTTTTAATGTAAGAGAAATGACATCAATTTTGTTTTAATTATTACCAATTATAATTTACTCAAACGTGAGTAGGTATGTATATACTTACATACATAAGTATGTATGTATATACTTACATACATAAGCATGTATGTATGTACTCAAGATTTGCTGCAATAATTTTACAGACCAACGTACATTTATAAATACATATGTATAAATTGAGCCATTGATAAATTTCTCTAGATTATAAATTCAACATTCGTATTCACAAATATCTAAAAATTGGCATTCCTTACATTACTAATATGCACACACACTACATATACTATATGTACATACACATATGTATGTTTAAATATCAATAAACTTTTTAAAATTAAATTAATCCATTAAAAATGTTATAGGTAGGTAGGTACCTATGCGCCGTGGTTTACTTTTACCATAGAACCTAAATGAGAAATGTATAAAAAAATTATTGTCATTGGCGAGCTCAGTTAAAATGGATTTGGGTGTTCGTTTGTATGTAGTATGTATGAGTATGTATGTCAACGACACAGGAAGTTACACCACGGAATATAAATACATACTTATGAACATTATTATGTTTTAAAAATTCTTGAGCATACATACATACATATGTACACACATACCATGTGCATGAATATGGCATAGGTACGTACTCAAATATTTATTGCCTTTATTTTGATGTTACCTTTCTATCTATCTACATATCGCTCATTTACTTCAACAGTGTTATAATTCAAAAAATGAGTTTGAGTTAATAATGCAAAGTAATTCGGCATTTCGTATTTTATATTGTGTAAAAATTGCATATAGTAATGTTTTAAGGCTCAGTTAGCGGACTGTAATGTAAAGTAAGTGCAACAGTAGTAAACAGCTGATCGATATTAGGTATGTTTTATTAGAACTTTATATAAATATTCAGAGCATATTTAAGTGTGTATAAACTTATTAAGTAGCTATAGCTATAGCTGCTAACAAATTAAGTAGGTATATGTTTCAAATAAAACATACCTATTGTTATGTGAAAATTAATGAAAATGGTTATAGAGATGTAACGTAACCTACTTTTCATATAAAAATATCGATCAGCTGCTTCCTACAGCAGTTTTTCTTGCTCAACTTTTGATTTTGTATGAGAGAGTTGAGGAAGTAATACATACATACCTTTTGTATGCCTATCTCTTCTATCTATCTAATTATAATATCAAAAGTTGAGCAAGAAAAACTGCCGAGTCTGAACCATGACATATCTAGGTACATAAATTGCTTATAATACCACCTCCCGCGAGAAGAATTTTTTTGCATGTCTTCATTGAGTTGTATCTACCCTGTCGGAAATTACGTTAACTTTAAACTAACTTTAAGCTAACCATTTAGCAACTAGTACTGACTGATACCAAGACTATGTTAAAATTGCGATGTCCTAGGCGGTAGTCAAGTCTTACTCTGCATTACTTTCAGCTTATTTAAAGTTGCATTTTTTAAATAACCTGGTAGTCAATAAATTGATTTTTTTTCTGGGGTTCGAACATGTATCATCTCACGTTATGTACTCAACGCGCTACCACTCAGCTAGGGTACCATCTAAAATAACAACAGCAAACTGTAAATATAAAACTGAAATGATTTTCAAAGTAGCAGAGAATAAATTTGTTGGCTCTCATCAAATACGATTACGTACTCAACTTAAGAATTAATTTTAGGTTTGTTTTGGATAACATTGCAGTTAGCTTTTAGTCAGTCTAAGAAAAGTTAACTATAAGTTAACTATTTTTGTAGTCAACCACACATTCTCCGACGGGATAGATACATACATATGTACGTATGCATGTAAATTGAGGGCATTTTTGCAAAACTTTTTTGAGTTATGATGACACTATTGAAGTAAATGAGCGATAGTTACATACATCCATCTATATATGTACCTACATACTTATTTTAAACATTCGCCCACTAAAAATAAGCAAATAGGTAGGTATGTATCTACTAGTGATGCAAGATTCAGGCGCATACGAATATTTTTCCAAAAGAAATTAAATAAATAAATCCATAAATCCCAAACGAAATTTAAATAAATGACTAAAAATTTTAGTTTGTACAAATACATTAATTTTTTTATAGAAATTTGAGCTTTCTATCATTTTCAAATATTATTTAATGACGATCATTAAAATTTTGGGTACTTTTTATTAACTTTAAAGTACTCCAACAAGAGTGTAATGTCCTTTTTCATAAAAATTTTTTAATATTTCATATTGCATACAATATTCGTATTCGCGAATATCGTTTCAAATATTCGCATTCGTATTCGTATTCGCGAATATTTAAAATTGACATTCGTTACATCACCAGTATCTACATACATATGTACCTTTGAAAAAAAATTTTTAGTGGTAGCGGTGATAAGGTTACATTGTTTTACACAAAAGATGCACCTATTAAATTAATTGGTATGTCCTGAGGTACATATATACATACAAACATACATGTGTATGTACATTCATATGCATTTATGTAGGTGTGTACATTTTCAACGCTTACTTCGAATTCTTTTTATTTGGATAAACTATTTTCTATTCGACCTTCATTATTTAAGATAAACTTTTTTATAAATGCATACATACATACTTACATACATATGTATGTATGTACTCATGCATGTTCTTATACATACATACATACATATCTAGTAAGTATTTAATTACATATGTATGTACTTTTAATGCAACACAATAAGAGAGAATTGCAATTTCGTGTCTATCAGAACGAAGAAGGGCTTTTTGTAGCAATGCCTTGCCCAATAGGGAAAAAATCGCACGACTGCATTCGTTGTATCGGCTAAATGTATTCATTTGACATTTTAAACAATTTGTGAGTTTGTTTTTCTAACACAATATGTAGATCCATATGAATGTATTTACATATGTGTGTATGTTGATATATTCATATGTACACATGTATGTATATGCATGGGCATGTTTATGTATCTGCATACATACATACATAAATACATACTTAAGTATGAAGGTATGTAGATAAATTAATGGATGTACCTATTTGGGATAGCTTTGTTTCTGTTTATAGCGGTGTCATAAAATCGTAATCATTCGCTTTGGAAAAATACACAGAAACTGTTTTATATCTAATAGATACACGCATATACATATGTACATATATGTATATGCACATACATACACACATAAGTATCCACATCTAACTAAACGATTTATTTCGTAGATTATACCTAGTAAAATTTATTTGTTTATGCTGTCCAATGTGCAATATAATGCATACATACATTAGTACGCACATATGTACATACATATACATATATGTACAAGTGCTGATGAACAATAAATTATCGTAGGTATTTTTAAACACTATCGCACAAAATATACAATGTGTATCTACATATTTACATAAATTATAATGTTTTATATTCCAAATAAGTAAACATTATTTGATTCCAATTTTTTTTTCACCATTGAAGAAAAATTAATTACAATTTGGCTAATACATATATTACGATAGATCCAAACTAGGCGCGAACAATGCGCATTTATTTATTCAACCCACATAACGAGAGAGAGATATACCTACCACACACAAGTTTGTACATACAATATACATACATATATATATATATAAATATGTAGTATGTGTGTGCGGATGTAGGCATACATATGGATAGATATACATACATACATACACACATATGTACTTAGGTGGCGAAAAATGCAATTATATACATTTTATTTCTTTCTACATATCACAAACACATTTAATTAAAACTAGATATAAAATTCACAAAAAAAAAATGTTCGATTACCAACAAAACATACAAATCACAGAATATACATACATCAGTATGTATATTATATCTATTAGAATAATTTTCCAATTATCCACTTAATTTTTGTTTTGTTGCTTTAATCGCTATTACTTTGACCGCGTATCCGTTTCACAACCATTTCGTTTAATTCTCGTCTGATGACTGAATAAAATAAGAGATACCATGGATGGATAACATAATATCTAATATACTTATGTATGTATATGTATTTATACCAGCAATTGTCAAATTCAAAATCAGATGGCATTTTGTTGGGTATACACTTCAAAGTAAATGTTATAATAATTGTTATAAGATTGTTGCCATAAGAAATTTTAACATTCTTATGAGTACAAGTACAAATATTTTAGTGTGTGAACGTGTTTATTTACATACATATGTATGTATGTATGTACATATGTATGTCAAAGAAAACTGCAATATTGTTTTGTGCTTACGTTTTTACATTAACAATCTTAAACATTTATAAAAATATACCTATGATTTGACCTAAAATAAACCATTTCATTAAACAATATTAATTTCTATCTTAAATTTGGAAATGAGTAAAAATTGCCATTAAGCGGAAATATGTAAAACATCAAGAGGAAATAATGCGTTGTGTTATTGGAAGCAATTTCTAGAACGTGTAACTGTAGTGTTGGACAATAACAACAAAATATAACTTCACATTCGGTGGCATCACCGACAAGCCAGAAAACTTACAAGACCGCTATACAAATGAGTGCATAGTGTCAGTGTAATATATTATTCCGTACAATTGTCAAACACCATACTGCAAGACAAGCAAATATTATTCTTTTTTTTAGGTTTTGTATGGTTAAGAAGGGTTGGGCTGATACAAACAGACGTTAATGCAATCATCCAGTTGTATTCGCCTTGAAGTTTTGTTGAACACAATTCGTAACAAAACGATATTTACACCATGGGGAAAGATTCTGCTACGTTAGTCAAGCGACAGTATTGAAAAAAGAATTAGAAGGTACTTCCACGTTTTAAATAATAATGACCTGTTTCCCACCTGCGAAAGAAAACGTTCGACTTAAAATTTATATTGGAAACAAAAACAAATTTTCATATTTTATTGTTGTTTTCAATATAAATTTTAAGCCGAACGTTTTCTTTCGCAGGTGGGAAATAGGCCATAAGAGTCCTGCTAGAAAGAATAGAAAAACGAACAGGCTTTGATGTGTGTACTAGCAGTTGTTTTGTTCTTCGTTCGTTTCTTTTGTTTTTTTTTATAAGGAAATATCTAGCTTTGACAAAGTCTTTTTTAAGCTTTGTTCTACACAAAGTTGACTTCGTTTACCACGAAATAACTATG
The DNA here is from genome assembly GCA_905220375.1 of Tachina fera. NCBI lineage: Eukaryota > Metazoa > Arthropoda > Insecta > Diptera > Tachinidae > Tachina > Tachina fera. The sequence continues at coordinate 190,974,741 of LR999963.1, forward strand.
TATACGTAACGAACAGGGTTTTTCAATCGGGATTTCCCGGGAAAAGTTTCCCGTGAATATATACTATTGGAGACTTTTTTCAGTCAATTGAAACAAAAGTTAATGCTCATCTAATTGTTTGGTCACGGAATTTTTGACATTTTTAATTTTCATCAAATATTAACTAGTTTTTGTATTTTGTGTGTTGTAAATTCAAAAATAAATGATTTTGTGTGTATGTAAACATAATTCTACACGATTATTTTTCAGTGTAGAAATTAATGTAAATTTACAAACGTGAAATTCAGTAAGAACTCCGTAGTGGGCTTTAAATCCTATTTGCAATGAAATATTTTGTAATATTTTTTAAATAATATAATTGTTATTTTTCCTGCGTTATATTAATGCATTTGGCTTTGCATTTACATATAATATTAGTATTTATGCATTACTATTATATTATATACATATAAAGAATTGAAATGGTATTATTTATTTGACTAATGCGTTTATAAAATATTGGGTGTGTTTGTAAATGCATCACAGCTCTGCATCATATGTGCAAAATTTTATTTCAAATGCACTACAAGTTCGCTGATAATCTGTTTTAGTAGTAATAATGTTTGTACACCATATTTGATATTTATTTGTGCGTTATCTACTTCAGTGAACCAGTTTAGAACATTTAAATTTCCATTTGCAGCGCAGTGATGCATTTACGAACAGACCCATAATTATTTAATCGATCTCATGAATTATAATTTGGTTTTTGTTGAAATAAATTAAATTAAGAAATATTTTGTATTGTTTTGCACTGGGCGGGAATTCCCGGGAAACCGAAAAGTCTAACTTGCTTTCCCGGGAAATGAAAAAGTCCAGGAAAAGAAAAACTCTAGTAACGACGAAAAACGAGAGAAACTAATGGCGCTGTTGCCAACCTTGGCTTCACCTTGTTTACTTCCGTTCTAGCAAGGATCTACACCTTTTCCCTTTGTAATTCAGAAAGTGTCAATTTTAATTCAGAGAGCGTATTTTTTCCAATTTTGTTACATATCGTCATCTGAATATAAAAGGACCCTCACTCATTATTTTTCAATACATTAGATATTCTTCTAACGAAATATACAAAAATCTTGATTTAAAAAATGGTTTAGGGCCTTTCTATATTAAGGTAACGATATGTACATATAGACATACATAGAATGAATGTGAATTTGTATGTAAATCCTTTTATCGTAAACTTAGTAGTCCAAAACTTGTTTAAGCGATACGACGAGATTGATTTTCCTCTTTGTTTATATTATTTAATAAAATAATTTCAAAATGAAATATATTTATTATTCCTCTTCTAGTTTTCTGATTAATTAGAATTATTCCAGGTATTTGGAAGCATTAATCGATTACTCGATAAAAATCTCCAACACGCCATTTTCGCTATATCACTTCCTATCTGGCGCTGCAAATAGAAGATACGAGCATTAACTTTCACGAAACATTTCATAATGCAAATACGGTATTAGACCTACGAAAATTTAGATCAAAGAAAAAGGAAAGAAAGGAAAGAAATTCAGCAAATTTCATGAAACAATTCGTTATACGTTCAAATCGTAAGTTGTATTCGAAATATTTTTTAAAATCTATATATCATCAGCTGAAATTTAAAGCCTTTCAACTATAAAAATCGTTTTTAAAATTATTTATTGGGTATTGTGTGGAAATCTACTTCTAGTAGATATGAATTGTGCTAAATATTTATTGTATGATTTTATTTGTAGTTTTCTTAACTTTGTTTTTTATATTATTGTTTCGATCTAAAAAATAATATATGTAAATGAATTAAAATAAATGATTCTAATACAAAATCGTCTGATCTTTAAAAAATATATATTCGGAACATTTTTGTTCATGTGCAAAACAGGAAATAACCAATTGATTATAATATTTTTCAAATTTCGACATGTTTTCCTTTTTTTACCAAAGTAAGAAGATCTCATTAATCTGTAAAAGCTTTAAAATCGGATTTCGAAAAATTATAGTGTATGTTCTGGCTTCCACATCATTGAAATTTAGAAACTAAAAATTAATAGTATGTGTTCTACCATCCGAATTTAGAAGAAAAGTATTTGGTAATTGACGATTTTAAACTTTTAGATTTTTTCGTTTTCACTTTTCAGCAAAAAACTCGTATTCTTTTCACAAGTGAAAAGATTACGAGTTTTTTTTTTGTCAAAAGTTAACATAGACGTCTGAGCTATACACATTTTTTACACGCGTAACGCACACCAAAACCGGAAGTGAAAATTTTTAATTCCAATTAGTCTCACTATATCCCATTTTTTATTTTTATTAATTCATTTAATTTGTTTTAGAGTCATTTTGAATTAAAAAATAATAAAATGTGTGAAAAAGTTAGAGAAAGTAGAATCAAAAATGCCCACTTCTGGTTTTGATGTGAGTTACGCGTCTAAAGAAATTTGCTTAACTCATAAAGCTTTAAGAGATTCCGTTTTCAAACTTTTTAAGTTCAAAATACTGTACAAGTGACGCAAGTATTGTTCTGACTGGTTGTGATTTAGTGTGCGATATGTACGTTAAAAAGTACACTTAAATATGAACATATCGTTCATTTGCTTCAATAGTGGTATAACTCAAAAAATGGGTTTTTTTTTTAAAACTTAAAACGCGTTTTCTACAAAACTGTTTTTTTTGAGTTGTGCCACTATTGAAGTAAATGAGTGATATGTATATAACGTTACATTAATATAGAAAGGTCCTAAATAATTTTTTTGGATTGGAAATTTTTGCATTTTTCAATACATTAGATGTTCTATCGAAACATGGCTTCCTATGCTCCAATGGGAGTTAGAGGAACATATACATATATATATATCGAAATCTAAAAAAACCCCGAATTAAAAGAATGATTTAACTCCTTTCTATATTAAGGTAACATATCGTTACATACATACATATGTATGTGTGCAATATATACAATACAATATAAAGATATCTTTTCTGATATCATTATCAATCGAAAAGTATTTATATGGATGTATTTCAACTAGGAGAATAGTAAAATAATTTAGTTTAACTTAACTCTCTTCGAATAAGAAACGTTGGACTATACTATTATCAAATTTAAAATTATGAAATCCAAAGTAAATAAAAAGCGTCTTATAATCTTTCTATCTGTCGTAAACAAATTTTCTTTTTAAAGATTTTGGAACTAATGTTCCTGGGCAACATGCTTTTACTAACACCGGCAATGCCTTCTACCAAAAATCTTGAAAACCTTAATCTAATAGCAGATACGGGCACAAGCCACACGTTCAAGCACATTGTTGATGACAAACCTGTTGTAATTCATACCCAACTTCAATATTATGACCAACCAACGTTGAAAGAATATCAAGAGTGTCATGAAAATCTAGAGAAATGTAAAACTATGTGCGAGAACGTGAAAAATCCACTTGAGTGCGCCAGCAAATGCCCAATTTGTCCGTATCTTATACAAGAAAAAGTTGTGGTGCAAGGTTTTAATGATACGAATTTTGCTACAGTACCTGTAAAGCCCCTAAATACCACAAATATAATACGCTTGACAAATCAAATTCGGAATATAATTGAAACTCACCAAGGAAATATTATAAATAGAAATGAGAACATAGTGCATGTCCATCAGAATACTTCAAAAGTGGGTGGCAAATTTGGACTGGGCTATAACAATACTGAACCATGTTGCATAATTGTAAGATTAGCAAAAAATTGTGAAATAAAACCATTCTCGACAGCAACCCCCTGCCACCACAGACGTCATCGTGTGTGTGGCAAACAGTGTAAATCTCGAGTAATGGTGGCCAAACGTATTACTTTATGTGAGAAATCGGCATCTTATCTAACTAATGAAGACTATAGTGAAGGGAATTGTCAAGAAACTGTTACATACGTACCGTATCAGTATCATACCAAACAACACGCAACAACAAACAGTTTACGAAGCAAATGTACTTTCTCCCCTGTATGGCCTTATGTTCTATGTGGCCAAAATGGAGAGAGCTACAACATTTTTTGTCGGCATTGTCTTAATTTGCCATATATCTATATTTTGCAGAGAGGTATACCAGCTCGATGCGCTAGATGTTTTATGGCATACTCGAGTCCTATTGTTCAAAAGTATCCCCCTTCATGGTATCCCATTGAGAGACGTGACATTGAAGAGAATGATATCTTCGATTCGGACATGAGTGGATGGCGTCAGGATAAAACGAAGTGTATTTTGCCTAATGGATCTATAAGTGATAACTGTCAAGAAATTAAAGACACTGATTCGCATCCCCGTACTTCTGATTATTGGGATAATTTGCCAAATATGCAAGACGAATATTTTGAATATAATAAAGAAGACGAAGAGATTCTTGATTATGAAAACAATCCACGAAATCGTCGTCATACTTTTACCAGATCAAAGTATAGTCGCCGTCGGTCATAAATATACAAACTATTCTACCATTTTTAAAATTTTACTGGAGAAGGAATGCAATTTTAGCAATCCTAATTTAAAAACTACACTATATGCATATCGTTAAGTTAATACGAAAAGGCCCCACCTCATAATTTTTCGAAATCGATATTTTTATATATTTCGATAGACCATAACTAAACTAAATTAAAAAAAAAAAAAATAAAACTAATATAATACTAAATTTTGTAGTGTTTTTAATAAAAATTGCGTTTAGAAATTTTTTTAATCAATATTTCATCTTTTTTTATTAAGTTTTTTCCTCCTCCTGTAAACTATGAAAAACATGAGTTGGGGCCTTTTCGTATTAAGTTAACGATATGTATGTATGTACGTAATTCTTATGTACTTGTTATTATAGATATAAAAATTTGTAAATATAATTTTTAGTAATTTTAACCAATCGAATTTCTTATTCATAAATTTGTTCCTATTTCTTGATTATAATACCAAATTATCATTTAAGTATGTGTTCCTTCACATCCGAAATAGAAAATAGTTGTGAGGTGCTCCTTATTTACGTTTTGGATATATGTATTTCATAATTTGGTTTTAACGAAAAATTATCAAACATTTTTTATTAAATTTCATTCGAAATTGGTCTTTTCACCAATTCGATTTCGATTCGATCCAAAGCTCTATATACCAATTTATGGTATAATAAACTGGGTAACACCTTCCGACATGTTGTAAACTTCTTCCTCTTGTTGATGCATACAAGCAATTCTATAACCAAACGGTAATAAAACGAAGTATTAGCGATTTTTTTTAAATACGTATTTAAAAACTGTACAATTTCTTTGATCTATTCAAATATTTTTTGTTGGTGTTAAAGCATTAAAAAAAATAAACTTGGAAACATTTTTTAATACCGAAACAAAAATTTATGTGTTACCTGATTTACATTAAGCATTTTTTCATGAAATTTCATGAATTTTGCTGCAGGCAACTTTTTCTATTTGCTAATTTTAGCGATATAAAAGATAATTTTATATAAAAAAGGACGTAGAATGAATCTCTGATGAATTTTGGGCAACGCTTTTGATATAAATTTCTCTCCCAGGCCTCCTATTTCAAAATAGAAACTTTTCATGCAACTAATTTCATGAAAAAAAAATGCTTAATGTAAATCAGCTATATGTATGTATATTCACATTTATTGTGAAGATATATTAGGTCTGTTCATTTACTTTACCAGCAGAAACTAGCAAAGAGAGAGTAAGGCATAAATTTACAAAATTACTCTCCTAAATATGAAAAGGTAAATGAATACTTTACTTGTAAAAACTTGCAAGAAAATTTAATTCATATCAGAACCATAGATGGAAATCATGATACATTTGTACTTTTTTCTGATGTATTTTAATTGGTAATATTTTAAATTTCAATTTTTTTTTAGAAATTGACATTTAACATTAAATTCTTTACACAGTTTCACGCATTTTTACTATTTTTATGAATTTTTCATAATTTTTTTATTTTATTTATTAAAAAATACAAAAATGCCACTTTCCATCTCTGATCATATATGAAAAACAAAAAAAATTATTTGAAAAACAATAAATTAAGAAAACATACTTTCTTTTTTCATACGTGTACATGCTTTTTTAAAAAAGAAATTCACATTTCTTCAGTTTTCCTTTTTCAGATATTTTTTTAATAATTTATTTGTCAACAAAACACACATCAGGTGGTTGGATAATTATTGCAAGTAAAAATTTACTACAAATAATTTGTAGGAATTTTTTTGTCTCTCAATTTTTTTCTCTCTTTTGACGCTCTCTCCTTGCAAACTTTTTGATGTAATGAACACTTTCCAGTAAAAATTGTTACAAATTCGTAAAAATTTTTAGTAAATGAACAAACCTCTATTGTCTTCGTATTTTTTTAAATGACAGGAACATGTGAGAAATACACATACAACTATATAATCAGGAATAATTATAACATATGAATATATTTATAAACTTGTAGTAAAATTTCTTTATTAGAACAACAACACATACAACGAATTCTTGAGATAGTATGGCTTACCTCTCTACTTTATTAAGTATATGATCAGACTTCGCAAATATTTGTTGAAACAATCACGAAAACATCTGCCTATTCAATCTTATTAAACATGTACTACTTAATTAAATTTAAAAAGATAGGAAGGGCGTAACATAAGGCCGTAATAGTTAAAATGTAACAAGTAATATTTCTGTTATTTTAACTTTTGTTTGAAGTAAGCAAAATACAGTTTGTGCGTATACAATAATTATTTAGTGGTTATGCTAATTTTGACAAATACTTGCCCAGTCCGACTATATCTTAAAAAGTCGTTCAAGTTAATAATTGATTGCATTTTTTACAATTTCTGTTTAAGTAATTAATTAATAAAATATCTATTTTTTTTTAATTTACCTAATGTCATCATAAAATTTAAATATTTGTTTAACTATAAATATATAGTACACATCATTTGTAGAATAAACTATTGGCATATTTGTATGTATGTATATAGTTAATATGTTTTGTTTTTCATGTCATGTTTATACATCAGAGCTTGAGAATTTGTTTACACATTGATTTGGTACTTCATTACCTTATAGTTGACTTTTATTTTAATGGCAAAATGGCCACATTTTGCGTCATTCCCAATTAATTAACAATTTATTATAAAAACGTGTCTTTGAATTTGCAGCAATCATACAAATTTTCATAGTCATAATTAGAGAAGAATAGACAAATTTATTTTATGCCCAATTCTTTTAGTTCAGTTTCTTCGTCCACAGAGTCTTCATCATCTGAGCCATGCACGGATGGAGCGGGAGTCGTATGTCCTTAGAGAAATAGATTAGGTTTATGTAATATTTTTCTAAATTAATCAATTAATTTTGAAAGCTTACTTGATGATGAAGGACTCGGTGGTTCACTGAATGGTCTGGAGAAACTCAAATTACTGCGCGAGCCATATAAAGAGCTTTCATCAATATAATCGGGATAAACTGCTTGTATAGCCTTAACTCGTGCTTGTCTATAATACTGTTAAGGGTATAGGTGAATTAACGCCTTATGAGTGTTTGTATGTATGTATGTATGTATGTACTTACAATGCCTAGTGTTCGCCAATCCATTAAATCACTTAAACGTTCGGTGCGATTGCGTTGAATAATTCGCTGTCTTCTATTAAGTCGCGAGAATTCCATCATATAATTGGACAACTGTTGAACACTACTTTCTAGGCCAATATATCTCCGATCAACAATGTATATACCATATGATTTGGGATCACTAATGTGCTCTTGCATAAAACAACCGAAGCCTGAGAGATTTGTAGTAATACTTGGAATACCCATAACCGTGCATTCGGCTGGTGTATAACCCCAAGGCTCATAATACGATGGAAATACTCCCAAATGGCAGCCGCGTACAAATTCTTCGTAGTCAATACCGAACAATGGATTAGTAGAGGTTAAAAACTCTGGATGAAATACTATCTTCACTCGATCATTAACCGAATTAAACAAGTGGCACCGTCTGATTGCACTTAAAACTGGGTCATTCCAATCTTCAACCTACAAGTGTTGATGACTAAGAAAATTTTCAGTTATAAGCATTCCCTGTACTTACAATATTATGTGTGGTAACTGGTGGCATAGTATCCCTCTGCATAGCGTACATACATCTCTTAATTTTAACCAAATCGTCTTTCGTGAGGAGTTCTTCAGTCCCTGGTATATGACCCGTGAGACAAGAGTCAAACAACCTTTTGCCAATGCTCTGCTGCACATTGTTTATGGTGTCTCGCAATTGTTTGACAACTGCATGACCACGTAGGGAATCTACATTGAAATTATTGGTCTTTGTGGGAAAAATCAAGAACGCGACAACGGTGGTATCCGGTTTTTCGTGTTTCAGCATCGCATTAAGGCGTGCCAAAGATTCAATGAATATATCAGCGCCTTTGTTACCAAATTCATATCGTCCAGCAATAAAAAAATATAATGTTTTATCAAGATCGAAATTCATATGCCTGCAGTAGAAAACATTCGCTATTTGAAATATTTAAGCGAAAATAATAATAATAATAACATTTCTTATAAATATTAGTTTTTACCCGTAAAAGTGGCCTCTAACGAATTCGTTAATTTTTTCTTTCGCCATTGCATGTAAATTTTGGAATTCATGAATAGCTGAGAATTTTTTCACATTCAGTCCATTTGGTGTTATAATGTCCGGTTTCCGTTTTAACAAATGTTCTGCTTCATAACCGGTAATTTCCGAAACCGTGGTAAAGACATGCGACAAATGAGTGGCGGCACGCTCTAAGCAATACCGATGGTAGATTTGACGCTTGCCCGCCTCGTCATCTACTGCGAATTTGTCCAAGTTGTTGTAAAAATCTATGTTACCTGCACACAGATAACGTCCTAATAAAGTGGCATGTGTTGTAAAAACTGTGGCGATTTCCACATGTCGCGTACGCAAAGCAATTAAACCAACACCGGCTTGCCATTCGTGAAAGTGAGCAACTACACGCGGGCTTTGCAGTTCGTTGGCTTGCGAATAATCCACAGCACGGTTGCGAAACTAGTTTGAAGTTTTATTAATTCCTTTAATCAAATGTTTGTAAAGAAGTAATAAAATACCAACACATACCTCTTCTAGAAACTCGGCAATCATGAAACCCAATATAATGGCATCATTTGTTTCAATGTCCAAGTGGGGAATACCTAAAATTGTTACACTTTAATGCTTACAAAATAATAAGCAAAAAAAAAAGACCGCTAAGTTTTACCAATGTGACATTTTTCCCACAATTCTGATTTAAATTGATCCAATTTCCATGCCCCTGAGCCAATATCAAATAGAATTAATTGTGGATTGCCATCGACTAGCCAACGGCCTGTGTGTATTTTGTAGCCTCTAGATCTCATGGTGTTGACAGCATCAAGAAGGGGATTACCACGGGGAAATTCCATTTCCTCAATTTCTGTGCGGGCGCAATGTTCCTTATAGGGACCCATTAAACATAATTGCTCGCCCATTTCCTCCGTGGAGACATAAGCTTTTGAACGTATTACCGTATAAATGCCACCAACTTTATTTGCTACTTCCCAAGCAATTTCGAATGTCCATCTATTCTCGCGGGAAGCGACGTCTCCTCGATCAAAGTAGCCCTTTAAGTCACCACCGGACTCCACACGTGAATAACGTCGATTCATCTAAAAAAAGCAAAAAAAACCGTCAATATTTTTTATCTCTAGATTCTCTTTGTGTGTGTGTGTCCGCCCTTCTTAACAGACCCTGTTTCCAAAACCATTATGTTCATTGTCCTCGAATCGAAAAGATAATTGTCGCCGCAACATTGAAGAATTAGTACTTGTAATACCGAATCCCTGATACATTTAAATGCTAATAAATACCTACTAAAACTATTTTTATTATATATTCAGAATTACATACATATGCCTGATCAACACGGAGATAAGCGATCAAACACAACATTTGTACTATGTACTACGTGCTGCTCAACGTAATCGCATGTTCAATGATTTTTATAAATACGTATACATATGTATATGTATGTATATAAGTAGTATGTACATATGTATGTTCATATGTACATATTTTTAAAACTGATCAAACATATTTTCAGATTATGTACATAAGTACATATCGTTGGTCTCAAGTAGAAAGTCCCTATTATTCTTTATTTGCTTTTCTTTCAGCATTTTGTGAAGAAGGCTTGGGGAATTAATTATGAATCATTACGGCTTGAATATGCCATTCGTTTCCGTGAAAAAGCGGAGCAAAATCCAGACTTTTTCACAATTTGGTAATGAGCGATGAAGCCCATTTCGTATTAAATGGGATTGTCAACAAGCAAAACTGCAGGATTTGGGCCACGAAAAATCCAAGAGCAGTTCATTAGTGACAATCACACGTGCTAAAAAGAGTACGTATGTATGTATGTGCGAAGCAGGAATATCATTACAGGATTTCATTTTTCAAAGCTAATTACAAGAACTTCCCCAATAAAAATAAAAAAATTATAATAATCGCATTAATAACAAAGTTATAAACAATTTAAGCCATATAGCTCATTCTGCGCCACCCTATACTTGAGAATATCGATATGTACATATGTATACTTCTGTATGCCATTCATGTAGTCGACTACAAATAAAACGATTTATAATTAATTTTTGTAGTCTAAGTCCCGGTTCACACACTTCAACTTTTGTTGAGCAACTCGTAATTCATCTGTAAGAAAAAAAGAGATATTTGTATTATAAATTACGAGTTGACCAACAAAAGTTGAAGTGTGTGAACCGGGACTGTTATACGTTGTTCACTTTTTGATTCCCCATTCAGCAATTGTTTGACTTACTTTACATTTTTATATCAATATTTTTGTTTCATTTGAAGGATAATTAATTTAAAGCCATTGTCGAATGACGTTACGACAACTTCAAGTCGCCACCTAGAATTTTCACTCCTTCTGCTGTACTAAATACAAAATTATGCATCGAAAGCAATACTTTAATTAATTAATTAATTTATAAATTAAATTAAATACCGAAGTGACCCATTTTGGGTTTACATTTTGCATCGTTTAAAGGTTCAGGATATAAATCCGATTATATTTTCAACTTTAGGGTAACTAACTTTAAGTTAGATGAAAAATAATGCAGATACTACTTCCTAGAACATTCGAATTTTAAAATAGTCAGTTAATCTATGTCAACCACCATTACTTATTAAAAAGAAAGGATAAATTTGTATTGCAAGTTAACCGAGTTTCCTTCAGGGTTATTTTGAAAGTGGCATAGGATTATAAAAAAGTTAAAATCGTCCAGTCAGGTGTAAATGTGTGAGTCGCAAAAAATTATTATCAAATTGTGAAACATATGTAGGATGAGTAATACCTGATTTACATTATGCATTTTTTCATGAAATTTCATGAATTTTGTTGCACGCAACTTTTTCTATTTGTTAATTGTAGCGATATAAAAGAGAATATTATATAAAAAAGCACGTAGAATGAATCTCTGATGCATTTTTGGGAGCGCCTTTAATATAAGTTTCTCTTCCAGGCCTCCTATCAAAAAATAAAAAATTTTCATGCAACTAATTTCATGAAAAAAATGCTTAATGTAAATCAGGTATAAGTTAAAAAAATCTGTATTTGTTGATATTTTTGCAAGTTTATTTAAGTTTTATGTAGGAATAAGCATAATAAAAATAGGACAACGAATACACATACATACATATGTATCTAGGTACATACATAAGTACATAACTACATATTAGCGTCCCTATGTATAAGCAAAAATTGGCATGAAGTTAGCATAAGTGACGAAATTGAATTAGGTTTTAACGAGTTCCTCCATACCATTAGACATTAAAAATGAGCGCATTACCTAATCTTAATCCACTTCTAAGTCCTAGCATCATTTTAAATGTGAATTGTTATGGCAAAACTGTTTAAGATCATGTTCAATTTTGCAACTTATGCTAGCTTCATGCCAATTTTTGCTTATACATAGAGCCGTTAATTTTTCTCAATGCGAAAACTTCTCACAAGTTATAAAACGAGACACTGTTGTTTTTTCTACAGTACTTGTAATTGCTGCGGGAACAGTTTCACCTTGTTTATTATACCATGAAGTGATATTGATCTTCAATGTTTACAAATTTGTGTTTCTCGATACTATTTTTATTTATCCTGAGGGGAAAATTATCAATAATAATGATATAAATTATCAATCAACTTCAAGCAAATATGTATGTATATATGCACATGCATTCATTCACATGTACATAAATACATATCGTTGGTCACAAGTAAAAAGGCCTTAACTCAAATAATTGTAACTTTACAAGAGAAGGTAAAACATAATAAAAACTCTACAACTGCTTGTAAAAACGCTCTTTTTTACACTATTGCAATTAATTTTTGTGACTTCGTGTATTTGTGTGAAATATATTGGAATCACTAAATATTTTCAAAAATATACGGACAAAAAAGATTGATTTAAATATACTCCGAAAAGAAATAAATACATACAGCCTTATTTATTTATAAGAAAAATGTGGCAAAATTAAAAAAAAATATAAAAGGATTAATTAGTAAGTAAACTACATTATGCGCCAATTTCTAATATCAAATTGTATGGAGGAACTATATTAAATTTTACCATTGATGGTAACTGACATGAAGTTTTGAAACAAAATAAACAAGGCTGATAATATTTTCAGTTATCAGTTTACATACATACACATTCACATAGGCATCTATTGTATGTACATAATATGTATGTATGTACCTATAAGGTTTTGAAAAATTCATGCTTTGCCTGTAAAAAAAATCCACTGAAAAATGTGTGTTGAAAGCAATCTAACGGATATTCAAATTAGAGGCGACGGATGAAAATAGTCACCTGAGCCGTTGAGATCACCTGATATTAATTCGCCTTGATTTCGAGTTCGTAAAAACTAGAGCGATTCATCGGATTTCATTCCACCGGTTTTCTAGCTGATTGGAGTATCAATGCATCCGGAGAGGATGTTACACTACACCCCTAATTTCAATATTATAGTTTAAATTCATTAGGATGGGACGCGATAGTTATTCAATATTTTTAACATTTCTTGATTCAATGCAAGTCCTTGGAATTCAGTCATTCTCAACATGTTATTGCTAGTTTTATAGTGACTCGTGCATCTAATCATAAAAAACTAAACTTTTTATTTATTATTTATCTTAATAGGTATACAAAGTAAATTTTAAAACATGTATGTAACCATGTTAAGCGGACTGAATTCTAAAGCGGTATATTGGTGTATTATACTATGGCCTGTTTCACAATAACGAAAGAAACCTGTCGACTGAAAATTTATATTAAAAACAATAAAATATGAAAATTTGTTTTTGTTTTCAATATAAATTGTAAGTCGAATGTTTTCCTTTAAATCCATTAAATCATATTTATTTTATAACTTTTTTATTTTATTAAGATATTTTAACAAAAAATATTTGTCTTGGCAACACTTTTTATGATTTATGTATGTATGGCAATGTATTATACGCTCGTGTATGCACATACATATGTACATAATTAATTTCCCTAAACTTTCGAATCACATTTACCACCAAAACATTGTAAACAAATGTAATGTTGACGTATTTGTTGCATGATTAAACTTTTTATTTTTATATCTTTATTTAGTATTAAAGCGAAATAGATTTTTCTTACCCCACAACACAAATTTGCTTAAGTTTGTACCTATCTACACATCTTTCTTTCATCATTAACAAAATTTGTACTTGATAAATGTCAAATAAAGGTCAATGATATTTATTCTATGTATGTATGTACATAAGCGGCACTATGTGGAATGCGTTAGTACTTTTGTTTAGAAACAAAAAACAAAGATAATTCCCTTCTTTGTAAAAGATAAAATGCTGTTTTTGATTATTTATCAGTAATAGACATTATATACAAACATATTTATATATATAATACACACTATACATAATTTATGTTGTACTTATAAGTATACATACATACAGTACTTTTATGTGTGTACTGAATTGATAATCATGATCAATTTAATTCCACTTTAACTTTTTTATGTACATACACATGTTGATACATTAATTAAATAATTTTCTTCACATAATTTGAAAGCAGGTTTGTAATTTTTGTTCACTGTTACTTTCATTTTATCGTTTATATATAATTTTAGTTATTTATATCATCACCTTTTATAAACCTGCAACCCACGAACAACAAAGCGATTTTAAAATTTTTCCTCTTCCGACTAACAATTGATGCCGACGTTAATTCACTTGAATATAAAAGAACACAAGCAGATTTGTTCAAAAATTTCACTAGCGAAGCCGAAAAATATCTACGGACTTGTGTTCACCAATATCATAAATCTGTATGCATGCATATGTACATACATATGTATGTATGTATGGATGAAAATAAAGAAGACGAAACCCAACAAACATGTATATTCCCTATGGCAAGAACCTGATAAAGACGTGAGTTTTTAAAGGTATACATGCATTTCGAATTTACTTAATAAAATTTTACTGATTCTTACATTACAGCCTACATATTGGCATATTTCCACTACGCTTCAAAAAATATATACACATGGATGTATTTACATAATACAAATCAACCACATTATTGTTAATCATTCCATGAAAGCAGAAATGAAGCCCTTACCAGAAATGAGGTCCACCATCCCTAACTAGAGGTAAGATTAAGTTATTATGTATTATGCATGAAGTAAAATTAATTTAATACCCCTATTCCGGTTCTTTCGGAGTTGATGGCAACTGTTGCTGTTGTTTTGCCACCCCAAGTACTTTTTCATGTATTTTAATGACTAATGTTTTCTAAGATTTTTAATTACTTATAATTTTTTTGTACAAACAGTTTTATTAGCCACCTAAGTTAGGTTAGGTAAGGAAGGGTGGTGCCGCCGCAAGTCGTGTTTTGATTTGACTAAAGCACAGAATTACTTTTTTATATGTGCATATATATGTATGTATGTACATGTTATAGAATTTTGCCGACTAAGATAACTTTTCAACAAGTTGAAATTAGAGATAAAATTATATAGATCTTTTATATTTTGGAGATACATTCATATCTATTAATTTTTTTTAATAATAGTTTATTGTTTTATAGTAGTATAGTAATGCAAATAATTTTATATAAATTTAGGTGAAAGAACTATTTATATGAAAAAATGTTTGGCCTCTAATTGTTTTTTGTATAACACGCACTGACTAATCGATTTACCCAACTAAATGGATCTCTCACGAGTCTTAGTAGTTCGTTGAAACTTTTTCACAAAATTATTGAAAACTCTCTAATAAATGCTTTTCTCAGTTGAACCCAAATATAAAAGATTGATAATATCACATAATAGGAATAACGAAGAACGTTTGAGCTTGTGCTTGTTGGGATGTGTGTACATGAGGTGGCAATGCAGTTTAGTTCGCCTTGTGTGGATGGGTCAGTATCACAAATTGGCATAGTTGCCAGCCGGTCAAAATTTTTATGTGACTTTTCCAGCTGTTTTTCTCGATGTGGTATTATAAACAGTGTTGCCAGGAGTCGAACAAAATAATTGTCTTCTGTTTAAGTTTTGAAAATTAACTGTAATAGGTCACAAATGAGCCTATACATTTAAAATAACTAAGTTAGTAAGTTAATAAAAAGACAATGTTTGAATATATTCAAAGCAAAAAAATAAGAAAGCTATCAATCTTAATCCACAACTTTTAACTTGATAATTATATTATAATATTTTTACTGCTGTACTCATAAAATATATTTTAGGCGTATTAAGGTGTTATTAGCCATACTTTTATAGAAAATTTGTGAAATGAACCTGTAATAAACCTAAAATATTTTTTTTACGAATACGGCAGTTAAAGTTCTGTTTAAATACGAAGTTGTTTTTACAAGTGCATACATACATATATAAATAATAAACTAATAGTTATTTGTGTTTTCAAATTCTACTTACGAGCATACTGTTTGTTCTTTTTATTGTGTGTGTGAAGTAGAGTGTAGAGTGTGCTTTTATTCAATGTTAGGTATATCGAATTAAAAATTTTTTAATGTAAGAAACTGTATAATCTAGACAATTTGTATATGACCGAAATATTTAGTAAATTACATTTGAACAAATCAAAAAATATTTTTTTATTGTATTATGCAACATTTTAATTTAGAGTTGTAGTAGTCTCGATTAATATAAATTTCTTTAATATTTATTGAAGTTTTTAAAAGATTTATATAAAATTTTGAAGCAAAAATATATTTGACTTACCCCCATTTTTTGACTTAATAATTAATAATATAATTAGCTAATTTTAATTTAAAATTAAGCTGTAATTAAATACGATTTCATTTTTTCAGTGGATAATTAAAGTTCTTATTAAATTACGTTGAAAGTACGGCAGCACTAAAAAACTTCCAAATATTATGGAAAGCTTTCCAAAGAACAGCTGCTTACCAATAACAAAAAAGTTGGGTTGCAAAAATTGCATAAAATACAAATGCATAAAAACAAATTTTATGAATTCAAAGGAGCATCAGAATGCATTTTTCTATTTATTTATACCATGATATGAAACTTTGTATTGTATTTGTTTAATATTTATGAAAATTAAACGAAATTCTTCGTAATACGACCACATGATGTTTTCAATACGACCACATGATGTCTTTCTGTGTTTTCAATAAACACACACAAGCATAAAAACATATGGTGCGCTCGTAAAACTTAAATAATAAATTATTACACAAGGTTGTGCATATAATTATTACTTAATTATGCACTCAAACCATAATTTCGTATTTAATTCGAACTTAAAAATAATTACAGTTTGATTACCAAGTCAAGAAATGGGCATTAGGACCACTTTCATAATTAAGGGCACATATTTCCTTTAAATTCCTAACACTTGGCAGCGCTGTGGACGAGCGAAGGGCTGCCAGAGCTTATTTTTAGTTCTCATGGTTCTGATTGTCGAAGCACTGTACTACCACTGCGTGTTTTAAATGCCGATAATATAGTGTAAATAATGGTTTGCATATTTACTAAACATTTTGTATGCATGCGGATGTAATTCACATTAAAATCCACTGTTTACAAATGTGTGCTGTTATCTAAACTTGGTAGATGCACATATCGTAAAAATTATTAGTACTCAAGAATCTTTTAGGCAGATTTTGTAAAAGTTTCGTTTCTAAACGTTTCAAATTTGTATGAAAAGTAAAGAAAATTCATTTCAAAGTATATTTTTTCCACACAAATTTCAAAACGAAAAAGTCTTTTGTATATAATATTTTTTTACAAAATCTGCTATCTATTACACTCGTTCCATTTTTATATAAAAATTTAGTTGAACCATACAATCACTGGCGCTTTATGCTCCAGTGGGAGTTAAAGGAACATACATATACATATATACATACACATGTATGTATACACAATCGCTATGTAAAAAAATATACTAATTAGTTTTACGAAACATTGTGATACGTTGCTTATTATGGTTAGGAAGTGTGGTGCTATACCGCGCCTCCACTTGGAGACCCAATTGGGTCCATTGTGATTGTTGCTTACTTATTATGCTCTCAATTAAACAATTCAAACTAATGGTCTTGTTACGGTTCTATGTTTCAAATTCATGGCCATACGTTGATAATACAGATCTGAACTCGTAATAATTATTTGTAAATAGAAATAAAATTATATTTATGTAATTATATCAAATTATATGGCTAAATAATAATTATAACATTTTTTTTACCTGAATCTGTTCCTTTCTGATGAACAAAGCCGAAAAATTGTGTCGTAAATGAAATGTTTGCCTAAAATATTGATACAAGCGATCTGCCGTAGCAAGTGTTGCTTTTTGTGAGAAGCATAGTGTCAAGGCATATCAATGTGCCTTGCATAGTGTTAAATTTATTCAGAATTTATATGCATTAGTTTTTGTTGCCAAATTTTGATTTTAACATTATAACACTTGCGTAAATTTATTATATGTGCACTGAAAGAAAAAAAGTGGTATGCGAAAAATATTCTATGTGTTTTATGTTACAAAACTTTTAAACAAAGAAATTAATGTGTATTAATAAGACATTTTGATTTTTTGGAACTGCGTCATTGAGCTGTATTTTCTATCAAAAGCTTAAAGACCAATAATAACTCGGAAAATGTGGTTTGTCGCCAACTAGCGTGACCGTTTGACCGACTAAAATGGATAATTGCCACTTTTTGTCCAACTTTTTTTAAAATGAATTATATAATATACATTAAAAATAAGAAGATCAGTGTAGTTGTTTCGTTTTTTTAATGTTGCCCTAATTTGGTGGCACTTTTTGAAAAATGTCATCGGTCACCCTGTCGCCAACTTTTTTATTTAATTTTTCGTCTTATTTTTAAATTTTTTCACATAAACTGCATTTGTTCCAAATATTATTTTTTTCTGTGTACTTCAGACATGAATGAGACAACTTTTCTAACACATAGAACTAGAGTTAAAAAAAAGAGGCAGACAATTTGCAAAAGATTTATATTATTTTCTATCTTTCTCTCTCTCACACAAAATTAAAACTTGAGCATCTATGAGCCGTGTTGGGCAATTATGCGGCAAGAAATGAAAATAAATCGTTAAATACATGACACCTGTGTATGTGCAATACATGTTTCAAAAATCACATGAATTAATAAAAGTATATCATTCCATAAGAATTTGAAAATACTGAAGGCCGATCAAGAAATTATTCCCCACTAAAATTCATTTCAATTCAATTAAATTTAAATACATATGTATCACATAACTATGTACTTATTAGCAAAAACGAAAACTTGATAATTTTGCATAAAATATTGAATATACGAGTAATACTAGGTTTGTTTTAAATTATTAAAGACAAAGCTAAGAAAACTATGTGACTATAACAAAGGCTGCAGTTTAATCAACTGGTACTGTGGTTAAATTTAAATTACCTAACAATAAGTTCTGGGGGCAAATTACGGCACTCGTTACTGAACGAAATTACAAAATATTTCAATAGAGTTTATATAGAAATATTTTCAAATTTCGAAACAAATCGAATGCCGTAATTTGCCCCCTGTTTTCTATACACATACATATATCGAGGATTTGCTGCAAAAAAAAACTTGTTTTACAGTAAACGAATCTAAACTTTTGAATTCACTAAAAACTTAATAGTAAAATTAAATGCAACTTTCCTCTCCAAAATTTTTTACAACATATAAGAGTCCAAAGGTGGGTTCGATTCCCGCAGACAAGTTAATGTTATACATTTTTTTTTACATTAATTAAAATAAGTATGTACATATGTATGTAGTTTTTGTTGAGGTTAAAGATGCAAAAGAAACACTAGAATCACAGGTCTGCGTGTGTGTGTGTGTGTTCATAGAGATTTTAATTAAAAATGCGTTCAGTTTTGAAACAAAGAAATTTCAGCAAATAAATAATGTGTAAGAGGACTCTTGATTGTTGCTCTTAAATTTGTTACTGTTACTTTTACGTATATACATACATACATGTGTACATATGTATTTTATATTTAACCCACATTCATTTGTAAATGGTAAATTGTTTTTGTGTTTATTTATTTTTTTAATTTTTCAATGAAATGTTTTATTTTTAATTACTTAAATAAATTCCATTACATTATTGAAGCGTATTTTATTTATACTGTGAATAATGTTTTTTTTTTAAAGTACGCTATATAAGTCCATACATACATATTGATGGTCTTAAACAGAAAGGACCTAACTAATATTTTTTTTACGAAATTAAGTTTTTCAGTGATTCCAATACATTTCACACAAACAAACCTCGTCACAAAAATATATTGTTGTACATCAGTAGAGCGATTCAGTACCTTTTAACGATCCGACAATCGTAATTTTTGTCTATACATTTTGTCTCTTAAAATAACGATTATGTGATTCTGAAACTGACTGCTGACATTTTCCGCTGATTTTTGTCGATAAAATTAACAACACATACATTATTGTCGCTTAAATAACGACACAGCTGACATTAACCTACAGCGAATATCGTTAAAAATTTTACGGAATAGCAAATTCGATAAATTTTCGTTATAATTATTTTAAGGATGCGATTATTGTTAAAAGAAGTTAGTGAATCGCACTACAGAATTATACAGTTTGTATTATGTTTTTACCTTCTCCTGTTAAGTTACAATTATTTGAGTTAGGGCCTTTCTACTTGAGACTGACGATACGTATGTATGTATATATGAACACTACAATCACATGCTATATGTGCATACTCCCTTATGTATGTACATACATACATACATATTTATGTGCAGATCTATTTGTGTATTTAACGTGTTGGTGTTAAAGACGTGCACAGTTCCACTTGATTGCGAAAGCTTGTGTATTTTTAAGTTTCAAGAGCGTGTTGGTGATTACCTCAATGTTGCATTTACAGATTGATATTGTTACTTACTGTATTAAATTCGATGTAAACCAATGTTTTACAAAATAGTTTCCTGCGCTGCACTATTTTGATGTAAACAGATACAAAGAGAATAGGAGTAACATACTAGACACACAATGCTTTTTTTCAATATACCAATAGTACTTATTCCATCGTTTCACAATTCCATACCAGTGAAAAAAAAAATTCTTTAGTAACTGTTTCTACCATAAATACGAGTACGACTAAGTTCTTATTGTACATTGGTGGATCCCAAAAAATTTGTTTCGATTTTTATAGGTACCCCAGCATTTTTTAAAAGCTTATAGGGCAAAGTATTTTTCTGATATTTTTTAGATTTTTCGAAAGAGGTTTAGATGTTGCTAAAATCGATTTTAACCCAAAAATCGGGGTTTCTCAACTTTTTTAATTTTGTTCATTACACGACCCATTAGCACGATTTTTTGTTACTAAGTAAATTAAAAAAAATCAAACTTTACTTCTCTTTGCAGATATTATAAGTAGGGATGTAACGAATACGAATACAGATTCCGATATGTCGGCGATATTTCTGATTTGCCGATATATCGATATCGGTGATATTTTGCTGTCGATACGGCGATACTTCTTAAATTTTTTTACAGCTGTTTTGAACAAACAATTCAATTTTAAACTATTTTTTTTTTGTATAAAAACTAAGAGAAATATCATATTAAAAGCAGAACATAAAGTCTAAACATAAACATAAAACGTTTCTTTTGTTTTGCTTTGCACCATAGTAGTGAAATGTTCTCTCAATGCTAAATCATGTATGTATTAAAAAAATTATTTGTTTTTTGTTAAGAATGAACCTCTTACGTATCTTTTTGAATATCGGTATCGGTATCAGTATCGGATCGGCAAAACTGCGTATCGTTACATCCCTAATTATAAGCTCATTGTACATATAAGTTATATTGGGTATTTCTCTTTTATGTAAATACTATCCCTACAAGAACACTACCAGTCAATTGACTGCTCATTTGATCGATAGTCAGGCAGGATATATTCATCATTGCTTAGAACAAAGTTTCTATCACTTTATTAAGGGCAAAATGAAAAATGTGATGGAAACTTTTGTGTACGTGTGATCTTGCATCTCTCTCTAACTAACGAATATAACATATAGTTGAACTGCTCACTCCAGTGCTCTTTAATAGTCAATGAGAACATAAATATTCCTCAAGTTTGACTGATCATAATTGATTTATATTTCCTTCACAATTGAGTAATCATAAATGATTGATATACTGACAGAAAATATACTTTTTGTTTTATTTTATTTGCTTTTAAAATACAAAACTAAATATCATATTTAAAACAAATATACAAATTAACAAAAACACCAAATAACTTAAACGGCAGCCAGACCTCTTCACACCTTTTCATCACCGTCACACCATGCTCTTTACAAATATCTAAAATTTTGAAAATAACTATACATATTAAATTAAACTTTGTGAATTTCTTTTACTCATTATTTTACTTATCTTTTTTAGCACTTTTGTAAACTTTAATTTTCACAGAATGAATTGTATTACCGCCTTCTTCAACCATCAACGAATCATCCCTTTCCAAATATCTAAATATTGAAAAAGAAACGAATACATACATACATACATACATATGTATATTTAATTAAACTGTATAAAATTTCTTTTGATCATTATTATTTTAATCTTACTTTTTCACAAACACTATAATTTTTTTTACCACTTTTATGCATTTTAATTTTAAAAACCGAACGAACTAAAAATTATTTTCAGTAAAATTCAATATTTTAAAAATTTTGACATGTGTACATTAGATGTTCCACTCTAGCATATATGTTAGAGTAGAGCAACTATAATAACTGTTGAATTTAATGTAAAATTGTTGTAAATGTGTTAGTAAAAAATTGTTATTTGTGTTAGTTTCAGTCATTCATTTCTTTTAGGGATGTTTTGATAATACAAGTGTACCTTAAGGCCGGGGCACAATGAATCCGTCATACGTTAAACTTCGCCTTTTTTAACTGACATTAACGCAACGACGGAGGAGGTTGGCACAATGAGTACTTTATTGACGGAAGTATTTGAACAGCTTCAACAGGTTGATTCTCCATTTTATTTATTAAACTCAATTTTTTTATTTATTTCGTTTATTTCTTTTGTTTAATTTTATTTTTGCTGTCACAAAACACAAAAACCTAAATCAGAGCATACCAAAAAAAAGTAACCAATATCTGTCAAACTATTGAACGTATGCAAAAAGTTAAAAGTTAAACAATTGTTTTACTTTGCATTGACGGATACGTACTGAATGTAACAGACCTCATAAGAAACTATGTATTTCAACTTAGCTGTCAATTGAAAAAAGCGAAGTTTAACGTATGACGGATTCATTGTGTAACGGCCTTTATTGTACACTCTTGCACATGTTTAGTTGGTATTTTATTATAAACTACGTACTTATTGTCTGTTGAATGTGAAGGACTCAGTGCACATTTACATATATATGTATGTATGTATGTACATATAAATACACATGAAATACTTAAATAAATTGATTGCGTGTATATATTTAAGTAAAGTCATGCACACGCACACACACACACACACTTAACCACCCACACATGCAGGAATACTTTCACAAATATTTGTATGTATGCACTTAATTAAATTTGATTTGCATAAAAATAATTTCAAATTGATTGTTTATTTAGCAAATAAAATTTCGCAAGGACAACAACAATACAACAATAACATTCCCATCGACAGTAGAAGAGAAAAACTTTATAAGTACCGAGTCAGATATTCATAAATACATATGCACACACACACACATATATTTACATATTTACATACACACATGCACACGCACACACACATACATACGTGTGTATACGCTGAAAATACCGAAGTTATTATTGTTTAAATAAAAATAAAATTGTTGCGTTTTGGTATATGAAGCATTTCATATACAGAATAGTATCTCAATATAAAGGCTTCATTAGTCTTCACTTTCTGTTGCTGTTCTGTGCCGTTCTTTTCCGTATAAATTATTTTGCAATTACTTTTTCCGTGAAAAAAATCAGCTGGCAACCCATAGAATTGATAACAGTTGTACACCAAGTATGACAACACACTAATACATACACACTTTTGGCTGTCACTTAACGTTGAATTCTATTTTCTACAGATCTGTCCGCAACAGAACAGAACGAAAAAGGAAAAACTAACCACACTTACATATTTTCAACTAAACAGAAACACAACACCTGATTCAGAACAGAACAGCACGTACAAACTAATTCTGCCTTAACTTAATTTACATTATGAAATTTTTCATAAAATTTGATGCATGAAACTTTTTTGTATTGAGAAGCAAGTCAGATAAAACAACTTATGGTAAGTACACACTTCGCAACGTGTTTATGCAATCAGGCATGTTTCGTTGCTGGTTGTGTAGTGTAGTGTGTAGTCGGGTTAATAAATTAATTTCGTGTTGCATTCCAAGGCTTAAGAAATATCAAAATATTTTGATGCACATATTCTGGTTTTATTGATGTCAGTTGCATAGTGTGAATCGTTGTTCATTGTTTTTAAGTTATATTTATGTATGTATGGTTTTTAAAAAAATCTCTTGTAAATTGTTCTTAAAATATATAATATACCTACTTCAACAGTTCGCAAATGGCAGTCAAAGTATTTCTGGATATTCGTATCAGGCACCCAAGGGTTCCGCACAAAGAGCCGATAGCTGTGTCC
Organism: Tachina fera; assembly: GCA_905220375.1. Lineage (NCBI taxonomy): Eukaryota > Metazoa > Arthropoda > Insecta > Diptera > Tachinidae > Tachina > Tachina fera. The sequence continues at coordinate 190,999,051 of LR999963.1, forward strand.
TTTAAAATAGTATACATTTTTATTGATAAATATTAAATTTTATTTGAGCTAAGTAGAATGAGTTTTAATCAGGAATAATTTTTTAATCAGGCTCAAGTTCAGTATTTTCAATTTTTACTGAATGAAATATTTTTTATTAATTAATGTGATTTTCTAAAGAAGAGAAGAAAAATTAAACTAGACATTTTAGCTTGGGGAAATACCGATATTTTTCTGTGCAGCCACGCACTTAATCAGCACCTTTGTCTATCTAGTTAGAGATTTTTATTAACATCAACTATTTAACATGCATTTTTAATCAAATGTAATATGAGAAATGCTTATTTTGTATTTAAAATTGTCAATTTACATACCTTTGGTTTGATGTTATTAAGTAAAGGCGATATATATAATTTGGAAAGATTTTTCGTCGTCCCACGTCAGATTTCAGTTATGAACACTCCGGTTTCGGGTATGTGAACATCTTCAGTGTTCACTTGATAAATATACTGGTTATCCTTCTGTGTATATCACACATTTAATAACTCTTTTTGCAAACTATTGCTAGTGTGTTGATTTAAACCAGAACTTTTTGGGAGTGTTCTTGAAGGACTTTCAACCATGTTCGTAATATAACAAGCGGAAATCGGTAGTTGCATTCCATAACAGCAAAATGGAACATCCCCTTTTTTGTATCACTGATACTCACTTCTGTACTTGTTAAGTTCAGAAGCATGCAAGTGCCAGTACAGTATTAAAATTATTTGCAAACAAATGTACATACGAATATGTCTGTACAAATATTGTATATTCTTACATATGCACATACATACATACATACATATGTACTTTTATTTATACATATCGCTCAGTTGCTAAAACAACGTCATAACTCAAAAAATTGAATTTTTTATTAAATGATGCAGAATTATTCCTTAAATTGTTATTCATATCGAGTAAAAATTTCATACAAATATTTTGTATATTCAACTGTTGAGAGAAAGTATTTTTTTTAATCTCAAAACTTTAAGCTCGTTTTCTGGCAAAATGATTTTGTTTTAGTTATGACGTTGATTTAAGGCTCAGTTAACCGACTGTAATGTAAAGTAACTGCAACAGTAGGAAAGAGCTAATCGATGTTTTTTTAGAGCCTTCAGTTGGATTTGAAATTCTCCGCTCTGACTGAGTTCAAGTGGAAGTTGTCAGATGTAACAATTTCTCGTCAAATTTGCCATTTTAGAATTTATTTGGCAATCTAATTTTTGATTTGGCTACATGGAATTTTTGCCGGCAATTTTAGTGGTGATTTTTTCTTTAATTATGGCTTTACTAAATTGTTATAGTATTACTAAGGATATTTATGGATTATAATGTAAAATTTGATTTTCAATGGAGGAAACTTTTTTTTTTGTAAATATTTCATTTCATTTGCACAAGTTTTGGCAAAAATATATACTTACTTATAAAAATATAGCAGGATGAAAACAATTTCGTTAGTTTGGTAATTCCAACCAGTGAATGATAAATTCAATAAAAGAAATGTTGTAACGAACAGCGACTATAACGAACAACTTTTTCGGTGCCAGCAATTTGGCAACAGTATTTCATGCGAATTAGTAAGTAAGTTTATGGCGAACTAAGATGAAAATATATACGCTTGCGATGATTGTGGCGTTTTCAAAAGAATGAAATAAATGTACGAGTAAATACTTATTTAGATATACTTCACGTTTTAAAATAATCTTTTTTCCCCCTACTCTTATTTTTTAGTGCTTGTAAATTTTGAATTTCTTTCTTAAATGAAATAAAAGCATGTTTAAAAAAAAACTGCATTCTTTTAAAACAATTATTTCTTAAATACAACCAGGCCACTGTTGTTTACTGGCCTTCGGAAATTTTGCGTCTCACTCGCACTGATTGGCTGATCTGCCACGGATTACCATATAATCTTGCGGTTCTTTTGTGGAACTTCCTTAACAACCACGTTGCCACTTCCTATGTGAAGGCATAGGTCGTGTACAATCAGTCACAAAAACATTTTTAAGAATACTGTTAATAACATCATGGACATATGGTCTTAGTCACCAGTCCATTTTTGTGCAACTTTACTTTGTAGAATATGTAATATAAATGAATGAATAAATAAATAAAACTGTTTCTTTTTATTTCTAAAAATAAATGTTTATTGAAGGCATAAATCACTATGCCTATAACGAACAAATATAGAATATATTTACTTAAATAAAAATTAAAAAGTTGTTTAGTTTGGTGACATTTTTAAAATTCTCATAACTGCTATAGGTTTTTTAATAAGACACTTCTTTCTTTTATATTGAAAATCTTAAAATTTCGATTTCGTTTAGTCAATTTCAGCAACAAACTTGGAGAAATAGAAAAAAAGTATGGCAACTCTGGCAGAAATTATTACGTTGTACTGTCTAAATATTTGTTGTTAACGTGAAAAAATTAAATTTTAATAAAATACATTTTCTGTTTAACTTTATTGATATATTAAAATAACTAAAACTGTTTAAAGAACCATTAATTATTATAATTCTTAATTAATTTCTTGTATCTGTTCCTTATTTAATTCCCATATTTTAACTGTAACTGTGGACTTTTTTTTAACTCATTAAGAGTTATCCTGGTTGCACGTTTGAGTAAACTACACGTGTGCTATGAAAAGCTTGAAGTTATGGCAATAAGGATTTCTGACCCTTAACTATCCAAGTAATTTATGTACATACAGACACACATACATGTGTAGTATGCTTGTATGAAAAGAACGAACACACGTTCTCTTAATTACTTATATCATTTGTTGCAAGTTACTTTTGCTGTTGCTTCAACATCCCAGCAAAAAATCAAGTCACTCGCATTCTATATGTTTGGATGAGATATTTAAAAAATTTTCGAAGTGTTATCAAAAGTGTATACATATATGTATGTATTTTTTTGTAGTAGTATGAATAAAAATTTGTTTAAAAAAACAAAAAACTCATACATATTTTTGGTTTTAAAACAAATTTTTAAGTAAAACGCAAATACTTTTTTTATTCATACTATCCAATGAATACATACTAGTATTACTAGGTGTTTGTTACCTTCTTTAGGAAAGGGATAGTGATAGACAAGAGAGGTAGTGAAGGAAGAGAAAAAAGAGAGGAAAGCTAAATTTTTTTAGAACTCTGCTTGTTTTTTCTTCTTTTTTTTGCACGTCTTAATAATGCAGTGTTGCAGCGCCTCTGGTGTCAATGAGGCGTATTAAATTTTTTTTGAAGCTGTGTTTAGTAGCTGTTTTGTTGGTGATTTTACTTTGCCGATGATTCTGCTACACAATACCGACTATTAACCTTCGTCCTGTTAGAATGAAGTCTACAGCCTGCTTTTAGTTGATGAATAATGTCGAAATGACACAATCCATTAAACCCAGAAGCAGACCAATTCTTTTAGAAATAATATCTGCACATACTTTCCTTTTATATTTCAGAGATGAGGTTGAAACACAGTTTTACGGGTAATTAGCTATAGGTGATGCTTGAAAAAGCCGGATCGGGTGTTTGTTTGAAAACTACATGGTCCATGAATGCATTATATGAGAACATTTTGTTGCGACTTGTTGCTATTTCAGCTACAACGGACCTCTTCATTCAATATTAGCTGCAGGTAGCAAACATTCGAAAATTAATAACAGACGACCAAAAATTAATAGAAATGATATGTACATCATATAAAACTTAATATTCAGGCTCAACGATGCAAAGAGGAGTATTTGACACAAAAATTAATTTAAAGAAATCTTAAAAACAGAACATTGCAAATTTTTTACAGTTTAAGTTGCGATTTGTAGCTCTGAGACTCTGCTAGTAAAGTCAGGAAAGTGAAGAAAATTATACAAGTTTTTAATGTTTTTTTTTTCGATTTGAACATGTTTATATGATTTTTTTGAGACTAAATGAATAAAGGTATTACATTAAATTTTTTTTGGCTGAAAGACTTGATAAAAAACTATTTATAGTATTAAAACATAAAAATATCTCGAATATTAACATTAAAGCAATTCGTTTAGAAATTAAAAAGAAAAAAAAAATATACACTTTATTGTAAACAAAAAACCTGAAAAAGGCTTTTAAAAGTGAAGGTAGTTAGAATTATTTTTATACCACAATAAAATTTAAAATCTCTTATTTTAGACACAAGACAAAAAGTTTTCGCAAGTTTGCGCCATTTTTTTTAAATTTTTGTTGTTGAAAATTTCACCTATTTTTCTGTTTTTGAGTAAGAAATCTTTTTGTCAGTCATAAAATCTTTTGCTTTGAGGAGAGAGATACTCCCTCTTGCCCATAAAAGCTCTTCAGCTTAATTTTTCCTGATATTAAGGCATAAGTAGTACATTTTTTTTAGTATTTACATTATTTTTGCAAATAAAATTTTTGCCACCGCCCACAAAAGGAAGCGGGGGTGAAAATAGCATCTTACGCTCTCCTGGATCCAAGTTTAGCGTTTTAAACTTTCGTCGACGCTAAAAGTTACATTTGCTAAGGAAAAGTATGAAAAAAGTTAAGAAAAAAATTTAATTTTTCAGGGGTGGGTTTAGTTCCTCTAAAGGGAAAATTTTTCCCCTTTGTCCGATTTTTCTCGTTTTAAAGGTTCAACAGTCTAGAACTATAAGAAATATTTCTGCCAAAATTCATTGATCTAGTAGAACTCAATAACTTTTCACAAGCAATCTAAACTAAAAGCTTTTTGGCTCAAATACTCCTATGTGCGATGTACGGATCGGAGCTGGCTGGAATTTTTATCTTTACTTTTGATTGCTGATCCCCAGTAATGAATTGCAGGTTTTTTGTTATTCTGAGGATGTGCTGCTTTAATGTATAAAATAATCTTCTTTTTAAAATTATTTCTTAACAAGATATTACAATAGCAGAGCCAGCTTTAAATTTTATATATTTTTGCATACATAAGTATGTAGAGAATAAAATTATGGAAATATTTATTAACACATATACTTATACACACATACATTCTATTGTACATGCGTATGTATGTTGAATCTATTGATGAACATTTCCCTTATTATGGAATAAAGAAATACGATAAAAATATTCATACTTACATGTATACACACACACAATAACACACACAAGCACACATACACACTCATGTGTATTGAAAGTTGCCTTAACGCTTAAATACATTTAATCTTGAAAGTAATAACTCCTGCACACAAAAATCTACTTATAATGTATTTTACTTCAGTCTTATCCACATTTGAAACCTTTTTATACCCTTTACCAAAAAATGGTAAAAGGGTATATATAGGTTTGTCATTCCGTTTGTAATTTCTACAATATTAATAAGCGACACATAAAGTATATATATTCTGGATCCTTATGCATAGGGAAGACGAACAAGCGATGTCCGTCTGTCCGTCTGTCCGTCTGTCTGTACGTGAAATCGGGTTTCCCAAGCTCCCAGAAGAGCTAGCGACTTCGTTCTTGGACTGGTGTGTCAGAAATTTTCCGAAAAATTTTGCTTTTGAAATTCAGCAAAATCGAGCAGACGGTTTCAGAGCTGGAAAACTCAAACTCAATTTACCCATAGAAAATAACTACCGAAAACAAGTTTTTATTACTTTTTTATTAAATTAACTTATTTTATACTTCGGTATGAATAAAATTGGTATTTATAATTAAAAAAAAATTTTAAAAACTTAACAGATTAAAAAACGTTTCCAGGGTTGGAAAACTTTAACTTTTTTCCTAATAATTAAACATATTTCATGTTTTAGGAAGAAGGATATTTTCTCAGGAACGGTAAGAGCTATGGGTCTGAAATTTGGACAGTGTATGTAGAACTTTGGTCGCTACAACAAATATATAAAAGCTAAAAATTAAAGGGTGTTCCAAAATGAGTAACGAAAACTTTTAAAATCCCATGTAATATACATACAATTGTATGTATGTGTGTACATATGTATATTGACACTTGAAATTTGTAAAATTAGTGTATTTTTATATAGGCTACAACAATTAACACTAAAATTAAAAAAATTTAAATTAAAGGGTGGCCCATCAGTTAATGAAATTTTGACTATGTAATTTTGACAAATTGCTATATCTTGGAAACTGTAAGAGTTAAACTCTTGAAATTTTCAAAAACGGTCAAACTAAAAAATCCGAAAATTATAAAATCGCCAAAAATTTAAAAAAATCGCCAGAACAAAAAAAATCGCCAAAATGAAAAAAAAACGCTAAAATTAAAAAAAAAGCCAAAAACCGAAAAAAATCGCCGAAACAAAAATAAATGATTATGTGAACAAAAATCGCCAAAAATTAAAAAAAAAATCGCCTAAATGAAAAAGAATCGCAAAAATCAAAAAAAAAATCGCCAAAACGAAAATAAATCGCTAAAATTAAAAAAACGCCATAAACCGAAATAAAATCGCCAAATCAAAAAAAAATTTCCTATATGAAAAAAATCGCCAAAAATTAAAAAAAATAGCTTAAATAAAAAAAAATCGCCAAAACGAAAAAAAATCGCCAAAACTAAAAAAACGCCAAAAACCGAAAAAAATCGCCAAAACGAGAAAAAAGTGTCAAAACAAAAAAAAATCCCACAATGACAAAAATCCGCAAAAATCGCCAAAAAAAAAAACATTTTTATATGAACAAAAATCGTCAAAAATTAAAAAAATCGCCTAAATGAAAAAAAAATCGCCAAAACGAAAAAAAATCGCCAAAATTAAAAAACGCCAAAAACCGAAAAAAATCGCCAAAACGAGAAAAAAACTGTCAAAACTAAAAAAATTAAATATATAAAAAATAAAAAAATCGCCTAAATGAAAAAATCGTCAAAATCAAAAAAATCGCCAGCACGAAAAAAATCGCCAAAATTAAAAAAAAGCCAAAGACCGAAAAAAATCGCCAAAACCAAAAAAAAAATTGCCTATATGAAACAAATCGCCAAAATTTAAAAAGCACCAAATTAAACATAATGCCAAAAAATTAAAAATTGCACTAGAAAAAAAGTATGAATTTTTTCACGAAATGAATATGCAGCTACATATCTCTGTGCTTATGTTTGTATCTCTATACTACATAAACGCACTTTGGTAAAGGGTATATAAGATTCGGCACAGCCGAATATAGCACTCTGACTTGTTGTCTATTATATTATATCTTTGGCCCAGTAAAAAAATACAAAAAAATAACTTTTATTTTATTATTCAATATTATGAAAAGTTCTAGCTTGCAGCTAAATCCCATTATGTTAATATATTTTATTTAATATTTAATCTTGATCAAAATCAGTTGGAGTTTTTGTGTATGTTGGCACTAGCGAACGTAGAGAAAGGATTTATTTTAAATTTTGTTTGATGGCACACAATAAAAGGCAAACAAGGATGTGTTTGTGTCCACATGGTCAGCCAAGCACAAATGTTTAAGCATTTTGATAGGAAATGATTGGAAATGTGTACTTGCATTTGCAAATACAATTGCAATTAACAAGGAAACTGGAAAATATCTGTGCCCAGACTTAGTCCCAATTTTTACGAGGCAATTTTACTTGCGCAAGTCATAAAATTTTTTATTAAAGTTGCTGTGGCGTTTAGATAGAGCAAGTTTACTTGGGCAAATCTTTTGCGATTGCTTATACATATACATACATACACATACAAAGAAATGTCAAATTTGACATAGAGCGAATGATAGCAAAAACAGAATTACCAGTACAGGCAAGTCTGTACGGCAGTTCTGCTGGGTTTTGCACTCCTCACTTCTTCTTGAACGCGATTTTATTAACGGTCTGATATCCACCTGGTCAAACGTTGTTGTGGTGTCCTCTGACATTTTCGAAATGCACGTGGCGAGCATATCAGAGCATCAGTAGCGATAAGAGATATCAGGAACCAGTGCGCAAAAGCACCAATTGATTAAAACTCGGTTGCAGATCTATTTTGGTGGAATGCTGATATGTGATTTTCTTTCGGTTTTGGCGTTATTTTAGTTTTGGTTTGGCGTTTTTTCTTTTGTTTTAGCGATTATTTTCGTTTTTTTTTGGCGATTTGTTCTTTTTGGCATTTTTTTTATTTTCGAATTTTTTAAATTTTCAGCGTTTTGAAAATTTGAAGAGTTTGTTTCTTACGGTTTCCAAGATACAGCAGTTGTCAAAATTACATTAACTGATAGAATACCCTTTAATTTTGATTTTGTAAATTTCAGTCTTAATTGATGTAGTCTGCATAAAAATGCACTAACTTTGAAAATTTCAAGTGAAGTATTTTGAGTGCAGTGATCTAATTTTTAATTTGTGTCTATGGAAACGAAGTGTATATTTATTTTTGTACTTCAAGCAAAGAAACTGAATATTTTCCTATTACAAAATTTTCTTCAAATTGGATATTTACTTAACCACCTCTTCTTAGTCAGCTTTATACCTTTTCTTCTTCTTAAATGTTCTTACCTTTTAATAATTGACAATTGGAAAATTTTCCTGACGAACATTTTGTGATGCTGATGTGCAAACAAGTTTTCTTTGGAAGGAAGTTTATTAGATGTTGTGAATGTATGCATGTATGTATGTAGACTTAATAGTTTGCTTCTCTTCAGAATCTTTTGTTGTTGAAGTCATTGGAAGTTGTAACTGTTTGATGTTAAATGTTTTGTGGAACAAATTGATTTGCATACTTAAGGCTCTCCACTTTTGCCGTAAGTGTTGAAATGCATTGCACTTTATATAAAAGCTTATAAAACCAATAGAATTGTATTGAGATGCAATGAAGAGAACAATAAGAAAAAAAACACGAGCAAGTTTTATTACGTCTCGAGTGTTCTTATGCATATACATACATATGAATGTACATATCGTTACATTAATATAGCAAGGTCGTAACTCATTATTTTTTATACCCTTTACCAAAAAATGGTAAAAGGGTATATATAGGTTTGTCATTCCGTTTGTAATTTCTACAATATTAATAAGAGACACATAAAGTATATATATTCTGGATCCTTATGCATAGGGAAGACGAACAAGCGATGTCCGTCTGTCCGTCTGTCCGTCTGTCTGTACGTGAAATCGGGTTTCCCAAGCTCCCAGAAGAGCTAGAGACTTCGTTCTTGGACTGGTGTGTCAGAAATTTTCCGAAAAATTTTGCTATTGAAATTCAGCAACATCGAGCAAACGGTTTCAGAGCTGGAAACCTCATACTCAATATTCCCATAGAAAATAACTACCGAAAACAAGTTTTCATTACTTTTTTATTAAATTAACTTATTTTATACTTCGGTATGAATAAAATTGGTATTTATAATTAAAAAAAAATTAAAAAATTTAACAAAATAAAAAAACGTTTCCAGGGTTGGAAAACTTTAACTTTTTTCTTAATAATTAAACATATTTCATGTTTTAGGAAGAAGGCTATTTTCTCAGGAATGGTAAAAGCTACGGGTCTGAAATTTGGACAGTGTATGTAGAACTTTGGTCGCTACAACAACAAATATATAAAAGCTAAAAATTAAAGGGTGTCCCAAAATGAGTGACGAAAACTTTTAAAATCCCATGTAATATACATACAATTGTATTATGTATGTACATAAGCATATTGACACTTGAAATTTGTAAAATTAATGTATTCTTATATAAAGGTCGACTACAACAATTAACACTAAAATTAAAAAAAATTTAAATTAAAGGGTGGTCCATTAGTTAATGCAATTTTGACTATGTAATTTTAACAAATTGCTATATCTTGGAAACCGTAAGAGCTAAACTGTTGAAATTTTCAAAAACGGTAAAACTAAAAAATCCAAAAATTATAAAATCGCCAAAAATTAAAAAAAAAATGCACAAAACGAAAAAAATCGCCAAAATAAAAAAACGCTAAAATTAAAAAAAAACGCCAAAAACCGCAAATTTTGCCAAAATAAACAAAAAATGGTTATATGAACAAAAATCGCCAAAAATTAAAAAAAAAATCGGCTAAATGAAAAAAATCGCCAAAATAAAAAAAATCGCCAAAACGAAAATAAATCGCCAAAATTAAAAAAAAAACGCCAAACACTAAAAAAATCGCCAAAACAAAAAAAAAATTGCCTATATGAAAAAAAAAATCGCCAAAAATTAAAAAAATCGCTTATATGAATAAAAAATCGTCAAAATCAAAAAAATCGCCATAACGAAAAAAAATCGCCAAAATTAAAAAAACGCCAAAAACCGAAAAAATTGCCAAAACGAGAAAAATTGTCAAAATGAAAAAAAATTCAAACCATGACAAAAATCCGCAATAATCTCCAAAACAAAAAAAATGCTTATACATATAAACAAAAATCGCCAAAAATGAAAAAAAAAATCGCCTAAACGAAAAAAATAGCCAAAATCAAAAAAATCGTTAAAGCGAAAATAAATCGCCAAAATTAAAAAAAACCCCAAAAACCGAAAAAAATCACCAAAACAAAAAAATGCCTATATCAAAAAAAATCGCCAAAAATTAAAAAAATCGCTTGTATGAAAAAAATCGGCAAAATCAAAAAAATCGCCAAAACGAAAATAAATCGCCAAAATTAAAAAAAAAAACGTCAAAACAAAACGCCTATATGAAAAAAAATCGCCAAAAATGAAAAAATCGCCTACATGAAAAAAAATCGCCAAAATCAAAAAAATCGCCAAAACGAAAATAAATCGCCAAAATTAAAAAAACGCCATGAACCGAAAAAAATCGCCAAAACAAAAAAAAAAATTGCCTATATGAAAAAAATCACCAAAATTAAAAAAAAACGCTAAACACTGAAAAAAATAGCCAAAACAAAAAAAAATTGCCTATATCTCCAAAATTAAAAAACGTCAAAAACCGAAAAAATCGCCAAAACAAAAATTGCCTATATGAAAAAAAATCGCCAAAAAATAAAAAAATCGCCTAAATGAAAAAAATTTTCAAAATCAAACAAATTGTCAAAAGAGGAAAAAAGTCGCCAAAATTAAAAAAAAAGCCAAAAACCGAAAAAATCGCCAAAACGAGAAAAAAAAGTGTCAAAACTAAAAAAATTGCCACAAAAAAATAAAAAAAAATATATAAAAAATAAGAAAATCGCCTAAATGAAAAAAATAATCGTCAAAATCAAAAAAATCGCCAGAACAAAAAAATCACCAAAATTAAAAAAAAAAACGCCAAAAACCGAAAAAATCGCCAAAACCAAAAAAATTGCCTATATGAAAAAAAATCGCAAAAAAGCACCAAATTAAACATAATGCCTAAAACCTGAAAATTGCACAAAAAGTATGAATTTTTTCACAAAATTAATATCTATGTACCTGCATATCTCTGTGCTTATGTATGTATCTCTTTACTACATAAACGCACTTTGGTAAAGGGTATATAAGATTCGGCACAGCCGAATATAGCACTCTTACTTGTTTTTTAAATAGAGATTTTTGCATATTTTTTCTACCGAAATGTAGGAAAAACTCAATTTAAAAAAATAACGAGTTAGGACCTTTCTATGTTAAGGTAACGATATGTACATATGTATCAATCGATGTGCATTTATGTATATACGTTATTTTATTAGTTTATAGTTTAGTTCTAATAATCATGCTTCTATTTGTTGCGGTTTTTCAACTATTATTGTTTGGAACTTATTTATTTATTGTTAACAAAGAAGAAATTCCAATTATATGAAATGAAGAATTTACAAATTAAAACTAAGCAGGCATAATGTTTTGTAAAAAAGTTTGTGTATTTGAACACAATCAATCAAATTCAATTCTCATTAACTAAAGTTTGTGATCGTTTTATATCTGTTCTATTCTCTCCGCTCTGAGAATATTTTTATAGCAGTTTCCGACGTATTAATCGGATTCGGACTGATTTTTACAGAAAATCAGATTGGTAATTATGGATTCTATTACGAGAATTATAACAACAAGCGGAGATATTTTCCTTCAATTTACGTCACTTCACCATCCTACTCTCAGGCAGGGATGATAAATCAGAAAACTAATTTCGTACCAATTATCTTTTAAAATTGTACTTTTTCGACCCCAATAGTACTAAACTCGGTTTTTTTGTTTGTTTTAATTTTTTTATTATATTTTTAGAATATATCGCTCATTTACTCAAATAACGTCATAACTAAAAAAAAAAATAAACTAATTTGCCAGGACACAAGCTTAGAGTTTTTAATTTACACACAACTTAATGAAATAACAAAACTTTGTGTTTGTTTCAAAAAATAAAAGAACAATATGAGGATTAATCTGCATCATTAACTCAAAAATTAAAATGTATTCGATTTTGAGACAGTGGAATCGATCGTTGGTATCGAGTGGAAAGTCCCCAACTGAAATAATTATTATTTTACAGGAGAAGGTTAAAACACAATAGAGACTGTAATATTCTTTCTGCAACATTTTTGTACAACCGATTGTAAAAGCATTATTTTTGTGACGAGGTATATTTGTGTGAAATGTATTGGAATAACTGAAAACCTCAATTTCGTAAAAAAATACGAATTAATGACTTTCAATAAGTCTTTTGTTTGTATTAGAGTTTCGAGTCTTCGTTTTCATTACGAAAATATTCTTTCCACATTCGCTGATGTGTGTGGAATTGATAATATTCTGGTGATAGCTTTCGAAAGCTGAGGTAACATTAGCTCATCCAATTAATTTTTAAAAGCTTGAAACTCGTTATTTATGGTATCATAATTTCCATTTTCTTTTGGAAATATTTTTTAATAAGAACGGTTCTATACTACTAACATGTTCGGGAGTGAAATTTGTTAGCCAGTTCAAAAAATTAAGTTCTACTTTGGCTATTTTGGCTATTTTGGCGGTTATGGCACGATATATGTACATGTATATAGCATACCTAGCTTTATTTAATTCCATAACTTAAATGATTCATATGTTATTAATATAGAAAGTTTTTATTTCTTAAAAATTTTATATTAATACAACAGATAAAATAAATCAAGACGACGCTATCATATTGAAGACGAAACATTGCTAAAGTTAGATGTAGTTATTTATAATAAATCAAACAATTGCAATGCATATCTAAAAAAGTAGTCGTTCTCAATGACAAATCCAATTTGCCACTTTCCTGTCACGCTGGATATACTCGTACTTTAAATTATCGCTATTTATTTGTTGCATGAAAAAAAAAATCGAGAGATAGTCTCTTGCAAATTTTTCTAATAGTACCTAATGAGTCATGGGGGTACCAACGTACTTTTAAGGTTTGAATTGTACCAAAAAAGTACAATTGTACCAATTTTATCATTCCTGCTCTCAGGTAACACAAAGGGACGTGTTATTTGGACACTCTCTTATCAGTAATCTGCCAACCTAATCTAACCTAACCTGCTTTCTTTGTATTTTTTTGTAATATTTTTTAAGGTATGTATAATCTGGTGTGGAAATAATAAAATAGTTTTAACTTTAGCTACGCTTTTAGTTAAAAAAATAAATTCTGCTGAATATAACGTATTTGTTAGTTTAATATTCTCACATAAAAATGTTTTAAGTATTAAAACATTTTTGCCCATTTTGCTGTTGTAATAAATATTTGTCGCTACCAAATTGTTTTCTTAATGGACTCTCTTCCTTTCGATGGTTTTATTTATTAGTCCTTCTATTTTATTTTGGAAATTAATTTATGAAATTTAATTACCAACATTTATATGTTTGTATAATAATATTTTATGTGAAAAGAAGAGTTTAATATTAAACCACCCATTATGTTGGCCACACATTTTTTTTGCTAACGCATACATACATACACACATATATATGGATGTATGTTAATATCTTCACACTCGTGCACGTAACCCAACGCACGCACACATTTCAGTTCAAAATTGAAATGATTTTTATATAACATTTATTTCGTATGTGGAAGGCTAGAGACTTGTTTGATTACACACACCCGTAATTTAAAAAACAGAGTATTTGAAACAAAAGGGTCTTTAATTGGTGCTGGCAAGTTTCGAGGCTAAAGCAAAAAAAAATTAAACAAGTAACTATAAAAGTACCCTTATACTGAATTTTAATAGAATCTGTTTGTCATGTTCCTTTGATGTTTACTTAATGAACGTACTTATACTTAAGGCACCGTGATTGAAGAAGAAGAAGAAGAAGAAGAAGAAGAAGAAAAAGAAGAAGAAGAAGAAGAGAAGAAGTCTCATCAAAAGAACTTTCTTTCAGTTTATGAAGCATAAAACAGCCTGATAAACTTTGATCTCATCTCTGATATGTAAATAATTCAAAGCGTTTTTTTCACAATTTAAACCGCTGTTTTTCAAAAACAGGAGATTTAATATATATCGTAAGATTTCTCATGAACAACTTCCACCTTCATCATCACATCAACTCCATGGCATAAACCATATGATTATATAAGATCGCCTCCCAAGCTCATATTGAGCGAAGTAGAATTAAATGAAAAGCTTGTGGAAAAGAAAACACTATTGTCTCATAGTTTTTTAAAAATCAGCTTAATTCATTTCATTGCATTTTGAGATTTCCTTATTGCTTCTGAATAATTTGAAATAATAATAAATAATTATGATTAGCTGCAATTTTTTAATGTCAAATTTGGTGTTTGTTTGCTAAGAGTTCCGATAAAATATTAGAAAAGTTAAAACATATTACAAAGCTTTATGTGCATATGTACAATAATTTCCAGATGTTCTCTTATATTTAGGGCTTGTAGGTGTTTGTTGGGTAGCACGTACACACGTGCACACGCACACACATCAATAGAAATTATTGTAAACGATTAAATTAATGCACTTTGCGTGCCTGGGCCAAGTTAATTAAAAAATGCCCATAATGTGGCAAGGCACGTAACAGATGTATGTATATAGTTACAATCCTACATACATATACATACATACATATATACATACATACATGTATGTATGTGAGTATGTAAATACTTTCTCTTATAATCGATAGACTTTCAATACCAAAAAGAAATGAAAAGGAAAACAACCAAGCCCTCCTTGTTATTATTGGACATATGTACCATAAATCGCTTTAAAAGCACTCTTTGTTTATCGTTGCTATCAATAAAATGGCAAAAATATATATTTAGACATGTGAAAATAAATAAGTACATATTTACACTAAATATACCCTGCAGCTCTGTTAACTTCAATTGCCGCAATAGACAAAGTAATACCTGTTGCAAGAAAAAGAAAATGTAATGTTGGCGGCGACTTTTGACCTGGCTGTGAGCCGACAGGTTTATTTCTCAGCTCAGCTCACTGTTTAGGGTTCCGTACACCAAAGATGAAAAGGACCCTATTGTTTTCGCTACTCGGTCCGTCTGTCCGTCACACGCTATTTTCTCAGGAAGCGTAAGAGCTACGGAACTGAAATTCGGATAGAGTATGTAGAACCTTGGCCTTGAAATTTATAAAATTAGTGTATTTTTATATAGTTTACAACAATTAATACTAAAATTTAAAATTAATTTAATTTAAAGGGTGGTCCATCAGTCAATGCCATTTTGACTATGTAATTTTGACAATTTGCTACATCTTGGAAACCGTAAGAGGTAAACTCTTGAAATTTTCAAAAACGGTAAAACTAAAAATCCGAATATTATAAAATCGCCAAACTAAAAAAAATCGCCAAAACGAAAAAATCGCCAATAAAAAAAATTACTTACATTAAATTCGAAATAATCGCCCAAAATGAAAAAAAATCGCCAAAAACCGAAAAATCGCCAAAACGCGGAAAAGGCGCCAAAACCAAAATAATTGTTTATAGGAAAAAAAATGCAAAAATGAAACAAAATCGCCAAATGAAAAAAATCGCCAAATAAAAAAAATCGCCAAATTGAAAAAACGCCAAAAACCGAAAAAATCGCCAAATTGAAAAAAACGCCAAAAAACCGACAAAATAGCCAAAATGAGAAAAAAGTGTCAAAACTACAAAATTCGCCGGAATGAAAAAAGTCGCCAAAATGAAAAAAGCGCCAACAAACGAAAAAATCGACATAACTAAAAAAATCGCATAAATGAAAAAAAATCGCCAAAACGAGAAAAGCCGCCAAAATTAAGAAAAAAACGCCAAAAACCGAAAAAAATCGCCAAAATGAGAAAAAAAGTGTCAGACACTAAAAAAATTCCCAATATGAAAAAACGCCAAAAACCGAAAAAATCGGCAAAACCAAAAAAAAATCGAAAACATTAGCAAAATCGCCAAAATAAAAAAAACTCCAAAATTAAAAAAACGTCAAAAACAAAAAATCGCCAAAACGAGAAAAAAAGTGCCAAAACTAAAAGAGTGAAAATAAACGCAAGAAACCCCAAAACTAAAAACCCGAAAAAGCCCAAAAAAAAATCCAAAACTATATATATTTTATATAGGCTAAAGTTCGTATTGAATTACATATCTCGTGTCAGTACGGAACCCTTCGTGCGCGGCTCAAAGTCACACTTCACTGAATTTTTTATTATATTTTTATTCGAAATTTCTGTGATTGAAAAGAGAGAATTTGTCAATGCATAAAAAATTAAATCAATAAATTCCAAAGATGAGTAAGTAGGTTGTATGTGTTTGAAGCTTTCATAACCTTGCGAAATTTAATGAATTGCTTTTTCAAGCAAATATCAGAACAACATGGTATTATACACACAAATGTATATGGCTGCTAAGGCGGATTTTTGTTAGCTAACTCAAAATAAAAATGAACTGACTTCCAGCTAACTCGAAAGACATGCAGAGATGGGTCACTTGTATTTTGGTTTGTTAATTTTTTTCACATATAACTTTTTTTTACTCACTCACTCAATAGATTAGAAATAATAAATCGTATTACAAACCGAAAAACATTATACAAAACAAGCTTGAGCAATTGGGAATCCCTTCTCTAGGGCAGCGTTGCCAATATGGATTCAGAAGTATGAGAAAATGCTCCTGTCAAGGTTTGACCCCGAAATATTGAAGCCCACTTGGGGCGAGTTTCTATTTAACGTACCTCGTATTTATGTGTCGTAACTTTACGACTACAAATCATTACAACATTTTCTTGCAAATACCTTGCGAATACAATCTTTAATTTTTTTTTACTTATTTATTACCGAAGAGAGGTTTCTGGCCCTCATGCACTATTTTTTAAATCCTGTTTTTCCATATTTCGATGGATTAGAGGCTTATCTATCGAAAATAGTGAGTAAGGATGCTTATATATTAAAATATCAATATGTAATTTTCTTTTAATCAATTAAATATTTGTTTGTAGTCTACAGAATTCCAAAAATATTCAGCGCAATTTCTATTCTTTGGGAATTAGTTTTTTTTTAAACTAAACTTATATTCCAAGCAGATGGCAGATTTTTATATTTCAGTTATTTCATTTTACCTGAAAGCTTGCAAATAGTTTTTTAAAATAGGAGAACAAGAAATAGAGGAAAAACTCAGTCATCTTTATACATATTCTTAAATTTAAGGGAACAGCTTTTTTATCTTTTCAATTTCTTTGAAAAAATCGAAAGATTATCTTGGTCCTGGTGATGAAAATGATTTTTATAAGACGCACGCAGTAAGTTAATTATTAGTATCGTTAATGTCACGTAAGCCATTTATTTAGTAAAGTCAGTATGTTGTATCTATAAAAGTAAGTTTAGATAATTTTGTATACAATTTTAAACTTTTTTATTTTTAATGTGCAATTGCACATGTATGTGTGTACGTGTCTATTGAAATAATGGGTGTTTTTTATTGAGGTATAGAACTTTAAGTTGGCATCACTTTTTTAACTGGCGGCCATTTTGTCAGCTATCAAGTGATTAATATTTAGTTTGGTTTGCCATTTCATCATGAACCGGTTGACAAAAGAACAACGCTTGCAAATCGTGCAAATTTATTTCGAAAATAATGGTTCAGTTCGCGAAGTTTACCACAAGCTCCGTCCATTTTATGGTCGACATAATCGTCCATCAGAGCAATTAATTCGGTTAACCATGGATCCTTTTCGCACTACGCTTACTCTATGTGATAATACGCATCCGCAGAGACGTCGAACAGTGCGCACCGAAGAAACAATTGCCGCTGTAGAGCAAAGTGTTGAAAAGGACCCAAATGAATCGATTCGCCACCGTGCACAGCAATTGGAGCTTTCTCCATCAACTTTATGGAAGATTTTGCGCAAAGATCTTGGCTTGCGACCTTACAAGATCCAGCTTGTGCAAGAATTAAAGTCGCGAGACCATGCAATGCGTCGTGATTTTGGTGTATGGGCCGAAAATGAGATTGATCTCGATGCTGATTTTCATCGCAAAATTTTGTTCAGTGATGAGGCTCATTTTTGGTTGAATGGCTACGTCAACAAGCAAAATTGCCACATTTGGAGTGAAGAGAATCCATATGAGACCCTTGAGACGCCATTACATCCACAAAAACTGACTGTTTGTTGTGCTCTATGGGCTGGTGGAGTCATTGGGCCATACTTCTTCCGAAATAATGCTGGAGAGTCAGTTACCGTTAATGGAGACCGGTATAGAGCCATGATAACCGACTATTTTGTTCCCGAATTGGATGGCATGAATGTGGATGAGTTGTGGTTCAACAAGGCGGCGCTACATGCCACACAGCGCACGTCACAATCGATTTATTGAAGGAAACATTCGATGAGCGCATAATTTCGCGGAATGGACCTGTCAATTGGCCACCAAGATCGTGTGATTTGACACCATTGGATTATTTTCTTTGGGGATATGTGAAGTCGCTCGTCTACGCCAACAAACCAGAAACGTTAGGGGACTTGGAAGTCAACATTCGTGGCGTTATTGCCAACATACGGCCCCATATGCTCGAAAAAGTGGTCGAAAATTGGACCTGTAGAATTGGCTTTATTCGAGCCAGCCGCGGCGGCCACATGCCCGAAATCATATTTAAACATTAATGGCATAAAATTATCCTTCCAATAAAGCCAAATTGATGGACATTAAAACGATTTTCTTGTGTTTTATTTCAATTCGAAGTTCTACACCTCTAAAAAAACACCCTGTATATGTAGGAGCGTTTGATTTTAAACACTCCTTGTAAATGCATTTAATAACTAGATTCGATACATAACCTCAAACTAATGCAAAGAGTTGTGTCTCTGAGAATGTTAGCAAGTATTTATATGTATCCTTTGCTCAAGTTTTGTGTTTAACATACACCAATATCCTGAGTGTGGCTGCAAGTTTTAAATCAATTGCCAACAAGTGTGTTAACAAGCTTTACCACCAACAAGCACAGTAAACGGACAGACAGACAGACAGACAGACAGTCCGTGTGATGGGGAGGCAGATGAAAAAAAAGAAACTTGAACATGCTTCAATTTTGTAAAACTAACAGACACTCGCACATATTCACACATAAAGACAACAACCATCTGCTTGTACACAGATATCACAGAATATAAAATCCTCAATGCAGGATATTAGAGTTAAACCATAAAAGGATTGAACTAAGCTGCAACAACTTCCACTCAAAAGAAAAATTACAACAACACGTAGCTGAAAAACTGACAAATAATAAAGAGAGTCAATTTGAAGCCGGTTAAACAATATGGCCGGACATCGATGATTTCAATTTTCAACATGAATTGCTAAAAGACAGACTAGACTTGGGTTTCAGTGCAGAAAGGGAAGGATATTACGACGACGACTTAAGATAATCAAAAAGCAGCAAAAATCAAATTAAGAGAATATTTTCTACGATAGAAATAAATAAATAAATTTATTTTATATACACAACTTGTCTTATACATACGAGAACGTATGTATGTATGTACGTCTGTAGCCGTAACTAAGTAAGTATGTCCAAGGCACAACGTAATACGAAATGAACAACTCAAAGGATTCGTCGTTTTTGTGGCTTTGCTGCAAGATTTGTTTGTTGTACAAATACTTCCGTGTCATTTTGCTGCTTCAATGAGTTACTTTTTTTTTGTTGGTTTTTATTGGGATTTATAATTTCAGCTTTCTAGTTCAATTGGATTCAAGTTTTTATTTTCGATTTTAAAGTTTTAAAAGAGTAAAGTATGGTTGGTTTAAAAAATTCTTGGAATTATTTTCCTGTATGAACAAGCCATTGAGACAATTTTAAATCCGCAGGAAATTTCTCCCAGGTAACAATTCCAACTAATAGCAAATGATAGGGAAAACAAAAAATTCTAATTGGAAAAGGGAATTTTTTACATAATTGGCCTGATAAAATCAAGGTTTTAAGAGTTAACTAGTTATGCAATAATAATATCAAAATTCATACAAACGTTCTGAAACGGATAAGTATGTTATTTCTGCATCAATACGTCATAAAAAAACATGTAATTGCATTTTTGCGGTTTCCCTTTCAAAACAGTTTTATTTTTCTCTCAAGACTGGAGTAAACAAGATATTTGTATGAAATTTTTACACAACATGAAGAATGATATGAAGATTAATTACTCATTACTAGGTCAAAAATTTAATTTTTTAGTAATGACATTTTTTGGGTAAATGAGCGATATGTACTTGTTTTGGTTTTCATAGTACAGGACTTATGAATTCCACATATTTCTGAGTGATTGGGTTCTTTTAAACAGATATTGATAGTTTAATTGTTAAAACTTTTCCGCTTTGTGGTTTTTCGAGTGCAATGCTTCCTTTTACTGTAGAATGTGGTGGAGTGCATTCAATACCGATGAAATATGAATGATTCGTTTTGTGTGGAACATTTCTCTTACGGGTATGTTCATGAATAAAAATAAGTCCAGTTGTCTTGAATTCTGTTAAGTAATATCGAATAAATATATAATTGAATATATGTTAATGATCAATAAACATACATATAAAACAAATAATGTATTCTACAGCTTTTCTACAGTCGAGAGGAATTAAAAATTGAATCTTTAAATCAGCAAAGTCCAAAAACACATACACTCATATACATACATATGTATGTATGCATTTGATTTAAACAGCTTTGAAAGCTCTTAAATTTGTTCTTGTTTCTTTGCAAAGTAAGCCTTACTTTACAACTGGCATTTCTTGTGTGCCATGTGCCCAAAAAAGCGTAAGCACTAATTATTAATAAAAAAACTGTTTGATTCATAAACTCTTTCCAATCATGTTGGATTCTATAAAATTGTCTATTAGTTATATGTCACCCGGTCTATGAAAAGGAGTCCTATGACTCAAAAACAAAATTTCGAGAAATCAGCTGTTAAAGATAAACAAGCATTTCGTCAGTTTCTCGGTAGTTGTTCTCCTTCGTTCTGTTTCTGTTGGTCTTTTCCGTTATAAACTAGTGAAGTTTTGAGGAAAAAAGAACTATGTAGGGTTGTTGTTGTTAAAATGTCATTTTACACCCGTATTCTAAGCTCTGTGACAAAATAAAAATTATAACAAATGACAGTTTTTACATTGTTTAAAATATAAAAGTTGTCATTTGTTATAATTTTTTTACTTGTCACAATGTTCAGAATAAGGCGGTTAAATAAAATTCTGTTTTTCTTTCATTTGTACTCTTCTTTCTCTACATTTTTAGTACACTTCTAAGCAAGTTAGGACTTTCTGCTTTTCACCATGTTAAAGAGCGTCTCAAAAACTATCAGAACCAAGTGAAAAATAATTTTTTGAGTCATAAGCAACCTTTTCATAAACCGGGTCACATATGTGAAACTGTTTAACTTAATAAATAAGTTTCTGAATCAAACAGTTTTTCATTAGTAATTAGTGGTTACGTTTTTTTTACACATGTGTGGCATATGACGCACAAATGTAAACCCGGCCTAATAACAAGCATTGTTGTTGTACTCTTGTCGGTGTGAAAGCACAAAAGCTCATTTATAAAAGTTTGCACATGGTGCATATGGCTTGGACGTACATAGGTGCTTTAAATCTACTTAGGATCGAGTTTGAAATTTTCTAGCGAAACAATTCAATAACTTCTTCAATATTGAATCATGTAATTTTTTCATGAAATATCTTTTCCAATTCTCTTAAAATTGGTCACGAATTTCATTGCCTGAAATATGCTTTAAAATATGCAAACAATGACCGTCACTCTTATTATCAAAGTAATATAATGGTTGTAAAATAGTAGATGTACTTGAAAGTGTATTTAGAATACAATTTAAAGCTTATTAAGTAAAATATTTCATTTACATTGAAAAGAATTTTGTGCAAATCATTTACTTCAACAACATTATAACTACAAGAAAATTGTATAGTTTCATTAAGTTGTATTTAAATTAAAAGCGTTAAACTCGTTTTCTGCATAACTAGTTTTTGAAACTAATGAACTTGTTGAAGTAAATAAACGTTTTGTACATACATTTGCAGGAAATATGTAAATATGTATATCTGCTTGACTTATTTTTTATCATAACTAAACTAAATTAAAATACACATAACTGCGAAGGAGTGACATCTCCTTAAAATAGATAGAAGTCGTATCATTTTTCTCACTCCCTTCACTTCACTATACTTCTTGCGCTGCAACAAAACTATCATTCAACTAAAACAAATAATATATATATACATGTATTTAAATACAATATTCATACTAGCTAACATCATTTCTAATGTTGTTGCATTTCCCTGAGAAAATTTTTAAATCATTTTGAAAATTCAAAAATAAAAAAAAATTCACATTATTTTCATCATTTCTGTAAAAGTTATAAAAATAATAATAATAATACTGACATGAGATAAAGGTTAAAGGTTCTTATTTTTAAAACTTTTTTACTCCGACACATAAACACAACAATTTGAAATGTGCATTTCCTTTCTCTTAGGATTTGTATCTCTAACACCACACACTGTTTTTCCTCTCAACTTCTTTGTTATACAAAAAAAAACTCTACATATCAAGTTGGCATTTTGGTAACCAAGACAACTTATCATAATGCAAATAATACTTCATAACTGTCTTAACAAAACTAGGAATATAGTCGTAAGGTGAGAAAAGTACGAGTATTTCCATGAATCTTTTCAATGAATTATCTGCCAGGCACTGACAACATAAAATATCATCTAATATGATTTTCTTAAAAAAATATAATTTTTATTTTGTTTGAATATCTGCAAATATTAAGCTTAATATTAAAATCGTATTCATTGCTTAACATTTCTATTTAATTTATTTAATATAATGTGGCCTTGCAAGGAGGGCGTAAAACAGTTTGACTTTTGCCAAACATAATTTTTCTTTTCTTTCTTTTTATTGCTTTAGAATAATTTTAAGTACATCCACACATACATATACGTGTACGTGTGTGGGTTTGATTTTGTTTTTAAGAAATACTCATACTTATACTCCATTTTATGAAACTAAAGTTTTGTCAGTTACTCAACTTTTTATATTATTGCATTTTTTTATGTCATTTTTATTTCTATTATATTTGAAAAGAAGAGAAAATGAAAAACATTTTTATGCTTAGAAAATTTGCACATCTTTTGAATTTGTTTACTTTAAATGCTAAAATGAAATGTGTCTTCGTTGTTCATGTTGGGTTGGGTGTAAAATGTGTAAAAATGCATGCATTCCCTAGATGTCAGTATGAAGATGTTAAGGTGATGTACAAAAAGGTTTAGACTTAGTTGCACTCCACGATGTGTGGATGATAAGAAGACAAGAAAGTAGTTTTTGTTATTTTTTTTTGACAAGTTACTTAAAGTTGAATTAGATTTTTATTACATAGTGCAGTTTTAGTTACAAGCCTTTTATTCAAATAAATTCACTAGCTTCATCTTGAGATATATGTATGTATGTATAAATGTATGTATGTATGTATTTATGTAAATGAATCGAACGTATTATTCCCAATTGAAATAAAATTTTGAAAAGCAATGGTTTGACTGAAAAGATTTGACTAAAAGCCAATTTTGGAGCGAAAAATTAAAGTTAGCCTCGCTTTCTAATTGACTAATATGCTTTTTAGTTTAATTAAAAAACTTATTTACTTTGTAGCTTCAGTCTGAAGTTTTGCATATTTCAGTACCGGAAGCCTATATTGTCTTGTTATAAAAACTGTTCGAATTCTTTGAGCGAAGAAAAAAAAAGAAAATATTGTTCTTAAGTATCTTTTCCTTTTGTTTTAAGAACAAACACAACCCGAAAAGCAATTAGCTTGTCTGCAGAAGAAACCCAGAGTCTATGGTGGCAATCGAACTCACGACCTCTGGATTGAGAGGCTAGCATCGCTACCACTCAGCCACAGGGGCAACCAATTTGTGCAATTTTGTCCAGTACATGATTTTACTGAAATGGGTTGGTTTACACAAATTAAAAATTTTGCAAAAGATCTCATACTAATCAATTGAGAGAGTAAATTGACAGTTGTTAATTGAGCGTTTGCAAATTTTTGCTGAACAAAATCCAGTAGATGAGAAAAATATATGATTCATATAAAATAAAGAGTGAAACAAGTTTAAGTACAACAGCGAACCGTACAAAAATAAATTAAGAACAATCTGTAGAAAAATCATGAACAAATTGTGCAAAATTACCATAAATTAATAAACTAATTACGGTCTGTTATCAAATCACGAACGATGGGTGACTTGCACACGAGGGGTTCCATAAGAACATATCGTCCCTACCAAGTGAAACTATCCAATATGAAAAATTAATTTTTTAGATTTTTATCTTAGTGCCCTAATTTATATGATATGCCTCTTTTCGAAATGCTGAAATTCTCATGAATGATAGATAATTCACCAAGAAATATTTTAAGCCTGTCACTTTTAAGAAGACGCTGACTTTAAATTCACAATTGACGAGTTTTTGCGCTCTTTTGAAAAACTCAAATTTACATATTGGATAGTTTGACGTGGCAGGGACGATATGTGATAATATACTTTAGCCTATATAATCGAATATCTTAACTGATGAATAAATTAAAAAAAAAATTAAGTATCCTTTAAACTTTTTTTTCGCTTTTTGGTGATTTTTCTATTGCGTTTGATATATTTTTCGGTCCTTATTGTTATTTTAGTTTTAGCGTTTTTTTTATTTTGGCGATTTTTTTGGTTTTTTGAGATATATTTAAGTTTTAGAGTTTTTTTAATTTGGCTATTTTTTGCGTTTTGACGATTTTTAAATTTTGGGTTTTTTAGTTTTAGCGTTTTTGACAATTTCAAGAGTTTGTTTCATACAGTTTCCAAGTTACAGCAAGTTGCCAAAATGAAATTAACTGATAGAGTACCCTTAATTCTACCAGTTTTAGTTTTGGGTATTGGCAGCCCTTATGGAATGTGAGCAAAATAAATTACGTCCAAAAACAAAAAACCAACACAAACGTAAATATGAATGCACTTGTGTGGAGATCACTGGTTTATTTATACTCTTTGGTTCCTGTGTGTACCCTGTAGGAAATCTAACTGACACAATACTAGTCACGTGACCACCCCGGAAGTGATAGGGACTAGTCCGAGTTCTAACACTTCCTATGAAGCCTATGATGGGGTTAAAGGCCGAGATACACTATCATACAAAGTCGTGCGATCTACGAAAAACTACGGCCTTGGCATCATGATGAATTGTTATTGTCTTTAGAAAATTATCATAAGCACCATCTTACCAGGGATGTACTTTTTCGTAGATCGCACGACTTTGTAGGATAGTGTATCACGGCCTTAATTAATACTTTGTATGCACCTCGTGACTTCTCACTGAACTATCCCATGGGGATCTATTCGGTGTAGGATAATCAAATAATAATAATATAAATCAAGGCACATCTATTTTCAGGTAATATCAGGATTAAAAAAACAATGAACAAATGCAACAATGAAAAAAAACAACAAGGCGTTCAAATAAATCATATATATAGAAACAAATGAAGTCCGAAAAAAAAATAATTAAAAATTAACCTGGCTTTTAGTTTATCCGAAATATCAAAAATAGAATTTGTTGCAACACAATAGTGATAAAAATTATTCAGAAAAAATTTAAAACATTTCTCCACGGCAGCTACCACTCACAAAACTTGCAACGTTTAGCACTTTTCACAATTTTTTAATAGTTTTTTTTTCGTATTTTTAAATTGAAATAATTGAAAATTTTTTAACATTTTTTTAATTTCTCTTTCGTAAACAATTTTTGAAGAACTTTAATTTGGAAAAAATAGCTCAACTGCATTTCCGCTACTACCTGGTGAATGTGCCTTGGTCTAAATTATATATAAATGTCATTCCGACATTTAACTGTAACAATGAAAACGTAAATTTTTTTTATTGTTACAAATACAATTATAATTTATTTTTGAGCAGAAAGAGACGTATGAGTGATGAGTTTGCTTGTAATCAAACTCATATGCAGTATACGTACATACGAAGGTGTACTTTTGTTATTGGGGCACGCACACTCAGATGAGAAAGCCAATGAAATTAAAATTTAGTAATTAAAAGTGAAAGTACTCCACAATGTTTGAAATAAAAAATAAGTGTCGCCATACTTCGCAATAATAAAAAACACACAAGAATACTCGTACAAAAATTTTTGCAGTATATTTATCTGACTCAGCCAGTCAATATTTGTGTTCGCGTACATGTCGTTCTGGTATTCGTCTGCCAGTTTGTCAGATTAATTGCCATTTATGTTACAAGATACCATAAAAATGTTGTCCTCTGCTAAGATCGCAATAAATAAAAATTATTATAAAGTAATTTATCACAATTAAAAACTACAGCGCGAGTAAGAACAAAACAATCAGTAATAGTAAATAAATAAGCGACACAAAACAAAAACTACTGATTGATAAATATTCTCATGTTCATGGTGAAAGGATGATAAATCACAAAAACTTATATTGATTGGAAATTCTACAAAACTTTTATATTAGACAAAATATTGTATTTGCAACTAGATTTTCACAGACTTAAATGCAAAAAAAAAATTATATTATACAGTGTAGTTGTTTCATGTTTGCTTAATTGTTTTAATTTATTGTATTCATATGATAATTTCATAACATTATAGTTTTCATTACGTTGCTTATCCATATACATACATAATATTTATATATATTCTCTTAGAAACACTGAGAAATATTCAACGGGGTACAAATTAAAAGAAGAATATGTACAAAAATGTTTATGATTATTTTACAATTAAATATTGCAGGGTTCGGTGGGCCTTTGCAATTGTTTTTTAGTTTTGTTATTAATTTGTTATAACAATTACAGTCTTTTTAACAATGTATGCTTATTTATTAACTAATTCCCAGTTTGTTCAATATAAACCATTTAACTGATTTCCTTTTCACCATCTGTCTGTTAACTAACAAAAAGATACGACAAAAAATTACAATGTTGTCTCTATTTGCTTACAAAAACTTTAAAAAGGATTCAAAAATATTTATTTCAATAGCCAACATATTTGGATGTATACTTTGAAATTCTGAATCGTTGTCTAAGGTTCTCATTTGACAGAGGAAAATAGTTGCGCCGACCCTAAATTCTTTTTTTGATCCTTTCTTTTTTATATTACATACGTTTGAAATATATAAATATTGTCTTTCCAATTTCCAATTTCATTTCTATTTTTAAATATTTTTCTTACAATTAGTTTCTGAACAGAAAAATTTTGTTTCATTAAAATTAACAGATTATTTAATTTTGTCGGTGTCGGTGTGTAATAAAAGTAATGATAATTAAATTTAATTTTATTTACATATATGTATGTATTAAAGACCTGCACAAGACGTCTTATAATAACTTTGAGGGCAATTTCAAATGCTTTACTACAGCGAAATCTTCTGCTTGTGCTTTTTCTCTCATTGGCGTGTATACAAACGTCATGCATGTACATACATACATACCTACATAATTTTTGTATGCTCTCTTATTTTTCTGCGCACATACAAACGCACACATGCATTTACATGAGCTGTGTGCGCTTGCTTTAAAAAACCTCCCCTAAACACAAACATAATAGCTTACCATCTAAATCTTACGCACACACCCAAACGTACAATGTGCAAAATAACAAACATACATGTATCAAGAGTACTTCTTTTCATTGTTTGTTTAAACAAGATGTCTTGGCGACATCGCTTGTTAACAGTCATATACACGTACACCAATACATCCATCGTGCCTCGTTTATAGTACGACAGCATTTATTATTGGCTTAGTATAATACATGCCACAAGAATGCTTTTAAAGAACATGACGTATTTACATTTCAAGATTGCTTACGCAGATCTCTAGTATGTATATCTTTTTCTCAAATAAAAATTTTTAAATTTTTTAGCGTTTTTTGATAGATTTTTTTCTGGAAATTTTTTTGAAATTTATGACAAGTGCAAGCTTGAATAGATAAACATCTGTAGATATATGTATATGTATGTATGTATATGTATATATGTATGTATGTATGTATGCATATTTATTTACTTTACATAAAAAATGCTCAACTGATTTTAAATGAAAAGTGATGTTGGTACTAAAACCAACTTTTATCAACAATGTATTTATTCTATTTTTTTTTTGTTTTTGCAAAATAATTTATATTCCAAAGTTAAACATTTAGAAGGGGTAGAAAAAATTATCTCAATTAAATTTGATTAAAAAAGTTTTTGTATCTGCTCATTGTACCAATAAAAAACGCGCTTAAAATATGCATTTTTCCTGTCGATGGTTTAATTATCCTTTGAAATGGATAAAAAGCGGAAAAAAGTCAAAAAACTTTTTAATGCTTATTAATATGGGGGCAGAAATAATTTCCATCGCGAACGTTTAAATCACATGCACCCACACACACACACACACACACACAAATTAAAGCAAAACTGATTACAGCATAAAATGCACAAGATGTTTGTCTAACGCTACATCTAAATAAGTACATACACACACACACACACACACACAAATATATGAATTTTTTTCTGTCTAAAGAAAAACTTACCAAGCGAACCCTTGATTCATTTGCATATTTTTTTTTACTTTGGATCAAACTCAAGCGCGATTCATTTTATTTTTTTTAATACTGTATGATAACTTGCTCTGTTCCGTTGGCTACTACCAATCAATTTATGTGTGTGTACTGATAGAACTTAAAAAACCTATTAATTTTATAGTTAAATTGCCAAAAAAAAAATAATAAAAGAAATAAACTTTTTCCAGCTGTTGTAAATTTAACCCTTTTACTATTTCTGACATTTTAGGGAAGATGTTGTAAATACCGATAAATATTGCTTGATATTTACAAAAATTTACTATTAAATAAATACGAGTATGCAAAGAATAAAAGTTTATTTTTCCAAGTTTTAAGAAATCATAAAATGACTTGTTTCACTTCAGCTGTATCTTTATTAAATAGAAAACTTTTTGCACCTTTCAGTCATATTTAAATTTCTATTTCTATTTCTATTTCTATTTCTGTTGTCTCATCACAAATAGAGTCGTAGAGAAGCGTGTGCCGCCTCGTTTAGAGATTTGATTGCTGGCTAGAAAAACCAATATTGAGCACAAATATTTATACCTGACATAGAAATTGTGCAAAAACATAAATACAAATCTTTTAAGTTATAAATCACTTCTGTTGGTATTTGCTGTTTTTGTCACAGGCAAATCACTTTTCCAAGGATTTCTAGTTAGAAAGTTTTTCCAATTTTTTCCTTCTGTATGTGCTGCTTCTCCCTCAGTGCTTATAATTGTGTGTGTAGTTGGTTTTTCTGGGCTCTTCAAATTGAATTCTGGTTAAACCAGTCAAACATTTGGCTAAAGTTTGGCAGTTTTTCCGTTTGTATAGAGAAAAAAAAAACAATATATTGTATGTATGTATGTATTTATATGTACAAAAAATTGTACATTGTTTTAACTAAAATATGAATGGGTCTATTGGAAAAAAAAATCTCTTGGAGGTGGAAAAGCAAAACAATTACGAAAGGAAGATTTATTTGCCCAACACATAGACTCAAATTAAGATTTATTGTTAGAAAACATATTGGTCATTTTTATCACATCAGTAGAAGATTTCAATTCTTTCCTTTACTTGACTTTACTTTACTGTTTGTGTATTTGTTTGTGTGACCTTTTGCTCCACGTCAAGCGAAATGAAAACGAATCTATCGCTTGATATGCCTTCCCGTAACTGAACAAGGAGGTAAGAAACATTAAAAGGAAATTAATAAAAATCTACTTATAAGCAAATCAATGTGTGTTTCTAGCTTTTGGCAACGGCTGGCAGTTGCTTTAATTTATTGGAACTATAAAATGAAATATTAGAGTTGGAAAAGAAAACCAGAAGTATATAAAATAAGGGCAAATAACAATTCTAAACTTAGGTTTGCTAGACTTCAATTAGATATTCGAAGCGATGTCGAAACTAATCTGAATAATATTAAAATACATATCTACCAATACCCAAGCAAACAATGCACATCAATGCACCGTACAGCAGTGCGGTGCAGAGTCGATTCGTATAGAAAAAAAGGTAAAGTGCGACTTTGGCTCATACACAAACGGTATATACATACATCTATGTAATAATATATGAAGTTAAGCCTATATAATCGAATATTCTACCTGTTGAAGATATTTTTTAAACAATTTTAAGTACGGTAAAATTACTTTTTTTTTGATGCTGGGCAATTTTTTTAGTTTTTAGCTTTTTCTTAGCTTTGGAATTTTTTTGTTTTTTTGGGAGTTTTTTCTGTTGCTGGTACTTTTTTAATTTTGGTGTTTTATTTTTTTTTAGTTTTATCGTTTTTAGGACTCCGTACACCAAATGTGTTCTAAAACCAGCAACGAAAAATGCTAAAATCCCATATAATATACATATAATTGTATGTACATATGTATATTGACACTTGTAATTTGTAAAAATAGTGTATTTTTGTATAGACTACAACAATTAACAGTAAAATTTAATTGAAAGGGTGATCCATCTCTTAATGCAATTTTGACTATGTAATTTTGAGAACTTGCTATATCTTGGAAACCGTAAGAGGGTAAACTCTTGAAATTTTCAGAAACGGTAAAACTAAAAAATCCGAAAATTATAAAATCGCAAAACCGAAAAAAAATTGCCAATATTAAAAAAAAAAGTCTAACACTAAAATAAGTCTTCAAATTCGAAAAAATCACCCAAATGAAAAAATCGCCAAAATAAAAAAAAGCCAAAAACCGAAAAAAGTCGCTAAACCGCGAAAAAGGTGCCAACATGAAAAAAAGTCGCCAAAATAAAAAAAATCGACATATTGAAAAAACGCCAAAAACCGAAAAAGTCGCCGAAATGAGAAAAAAGTGTCAAAACTAGAAAAATAGTAAAAATTTTAATTTTTTAAATTTCATACTGCACCCGTGTGCATAAAAAACATACTAACTTTAAAAGTTTCAAGCCTTCATATATAATTTTGTCTGTATAATACAATAAGATTTGGCTTTAGAAAACTCTATAAGTTTAATCTGTCATATATCGGTTTTTGTTGCGGTCAAAGTTTTACATATTCTGTGAAAATTTAAGGTCCATACCGCATACGTTTCTCAGGAAAACATCCTGCGACAGACAGACGGACATCGAAGCGAAATCAATAGGTCCTTTTTAAATTTGGTGTAAGGAATCCTAAAAATATATAAATTTGAAACAGTGCTGCTACAAATGATTTGTTGTGGTGGTGGTGGTACATTGAGATGGTAGAAACTGGAACGGTTTGGTCAACACTGCAATGGGCTACTTCAGGTTAGTGGCCGATATAGCAAAACTTTGGCGTCCTCGGTATAAAAATATCGATATATCATATAGTAAGATCCTAATCTAAATGAAAGCTTTGAAAAGCTAACCCTACGATCGGCATAAAAATATTTTTTTCGAATTTGGCTTGCGGTGTACGGTGTACGGATTTTGGCACACCAGTATGTATTTCCATGGGTTTTATCTTATTGTTTGCTATGCGCAATTTCATTCATATTCTTGCTTTATAAATAGTTCCTGTTTATTTTGTTTTATGATGTTTTGTCAACCAATACAATGCTACAAGCACAGCAATTCCGTCATAAAGGTTCATAGAATTTTTATTTTTGAGGCGACTATTTTCGCGGAGGAGTTAGTCATATTTTCTAAGTACTTCGAATGAGGTAAAAAAAAGATAAATTTACACAGTGGTTGCAACCGACTATTTTCACAGCTACTACGGCTGACTTATCTCACAGTGGGAATGACTAACAGCGACTGCTGTTGATTGTTCCCACAGCGGGTTTGACTTGCTGTTCTCGGAGAGACTTCAGTTTCGACTGTCTTTTCTAACAGCGCCTTCGATGAACTCTTCTCACAGATTTAGTTGGCAGTGTTGTCAGGTTAGGGATTTATTCCCAAATCGATTATTGGTTTTCCAAATGGGGATACAAATTTTGGTTTGGGGAGTTGGAGAATTTATTAGGGACAATTTGTACGTTTTGGGGATTTTTTGAGATTGTTTGGAGTTTGTATTTTATTTAATATAATTTTATTTATTTCTTAGATTATTTTAATTTCAATACATATTCCAGTTCCCCTTTTACTCAGTTCATAAATAATTTAAAATGTTAAAAAACCGCTTAAAATAAAAATTGTTACTGATAACAATGAATTCGTTTTTAAACATGATTTATTAGAAGACATGTCAAACAGGTACTTGGATTGCCAGATTATTCACTCATAAGCTGATTTTTTTGTTTACACGTATTTAACTCATAAATTATTTGACAATTAGTTCTTTACATTGCTTGATGCCCAACTATTTTTATACAAATAGTAAAGAACTTAAACATGTTTTGGGCAGAAGTTTATTCATACCGAGATGCCGCTGGATTGTGGCCGTTTAAATATCTGGGAGAGTATTGGTATTAAATTTACTTTATGTAAAAATTAAACTAAAATATCTGTTACGAATTAATAAACATTTTAAAAATAATGGAATTTATTATGACACTTTTGATCCATCCCCAAAAATAGTAAAATTATTTAACTGTAAAAAAAATTTTGACATAAAAATACAAGTATATAAAATGTATAATATTTAAGTATGCAAATGTAAATGTACTTCATATTTGCAAATATTATGGACCACAGTGCAAATAAAATATTCATAAGAAAATAATTAAATGAAATAGAAATTGAAATAGTATTATATTTAGCTGGGATTTTTGGGGATATTACAAATGACTTTTTAAGCAATTTAAAAAAAATTTATTTAACCTAAAATTGGGGATGTCAGTCAGAAGAAATCTGGGAACCCTTAGAGTTGGGTGGTAGGGGATTGTTTCGTTTTCTAGTTTATAAACTAGTATGTTAAATACAAATGTCCTGCAATCGCTGGATTTTGAACATAACGAGCAAAAGAACAAGAGCAAAGTCAAAAACTAAACTAAGTAGAGATTTTAGTTTCGTGTAATCTACCCAACCACTTTAATTTGTGGGTCAACATAATCCGGACAGGTCTATGTAATACTATTTTATCTTCGTACTTACGCATATAACTTTCAAATTCCAAAATAGCCTTCATACACTTAAAACCAAATTTGATTATGTATATAGAATTAAGTTATATATAGAGATAATATTTTCTTAAAGCCAACTTCAAAGGAAAAACATAATTTTCTTAAAAGGAACTATGAAATATAACGAATCACTTAAAATAAAATAAATAAAAATGTTGTTTCGTGTATCTTTACAACAATCTTGTAATATAATACGGTGCTAAATTTTCATAAGCACGTTTATACATTTAGTTAAAAGAAAGGAAATGTTCACAGTCAGAAAAAATACATGCACACATAGCTTTTGGGGTAAGAGCTTTATTGTCCTGTATTTCGTCACATAATGGAGTGTTTGTCGCATGCACACACACACACACACACACGCACACATGTAAATACAGATATATAAAATTACAATATTATACCAAAATAAATGTAAGCTAATCGCTTAGCTTTTAGTTGTTTAGCCTGTTTGCCTGGCTACTCCATCCAACATTTTATTTGAGTTGCTGTTGGTGGGGCTGCCCAACTCTTGCACAGTTTAAATGTTCTTAAATGGGCAGGAAAATTTACAAGTAAAAGCGTGTCACAGTGTCAATTGTTTGGGGTCAAAATTTATGTAGTTTTTTGCTGTCGCTGTTGTTTTTACCCTCTGAACATTTTTTTTATCGAATCCGATTATAGTTCGTAAAGAAAGAAAATGTGTTGTGAAATTTCGGAAAACTTTTGCCACAGATGTATCAGCTGCAATTGATCAATTTATTAATTAGCAGTTCTTAAGAAACTTTTGAATCGCTTCACGTCATGTTATAGAATACTGACTAAGAAATCTTTGGACTTCTGTTATTGAATAAAACTGAATGGGAAGCTATGAATTTTTATTTTTAAGGGAACTTGTCAAAATCAATAAGAATTAAAAAGTTTTTCAATTGTGGTTGAAGTCTGCTGATGTATTTCTTAGCAGCAAAATATTTTTTTAAATAATTTTTTTTTCTACTATAAATATGCTCTAATTAATGCAGGTTGAATTGCATTTGTATTGTAACGAATAAGTACTCATAACCGTCATTGATATTCTACCTTTCAACACTGGTAAAATACACTGCAGGTGGCAACGTGTTATTTGACCAATGGGCGCTAAATGCTTTCTATGCATCTGTCAAAAAAGTAGAATGAATGTAATAGCATGTGACAAGTTACATTGCAAAAAGGGCAGAAAGCGTAGGCGCGTTCAAAGCAAAAAGTAGGTCTACTTTGTACTTTTGTACGCGTTACAAGCACCATGAAAGAAAGTCAGCTGTTTTTGAAAGCTAAAGATGTTAAATAATACATTATTTCTTACATTATCGATTAATATTATTTTGCCGTGGATAATTTTTCTTTTTTTTTCAATAAAAAAAAATTTCTTAGTAAAAAAAAAAACAAAAACAAAACAAAAATAAAATGGCGCATAAAAAGCAGTGCATGTAACTCAACGCGATCAAAATATACAATGAAACAAGAGGATGAAATGCGTGTAAAGCATAACGCACAAAATGCGAGCAATGGACCTCTACCTTAAGATTTTAATTGACGACGCCGTTAAGTTCGTTCAATTTATTATCACCACCCAGAAAGGATTTTTTTGGGCTGTAACAGTTATGAGGAGTTTTAAAAGAAAAAACAAAAGTAAAGAATTGGGCAAGTGCTCGTACACAAGTTGAATTATTTTAAGAAAATTTATAAAGACTGTCCATTTTAAAACGAAATTTTTCATACATCTTTTATTAGTAAACAGGAGGGGTGTATCAAAAAAGTTGCCAAGAATACTACAGTTATTCATGCTGCACTGGCAAGCAATAAAATTTCGTTGAAAAAATTTTGAATATGAATCTGAACTTCCTGGCAACTTCGAATTATAAAGTAAACAAGAAATTAAGAACTGAAGAAGATAAAATTATACTGTTAAGGTGAATTCAGTCATTCCCTTCCGAAAACATTTTTCTCCCGACATTTTTTTATAAAAGAGTTTAATGACTCTCTTAGTGAGAGCGAGACGATGCATACTTATGTACATACGTATATGAAAATTTTCTTCATAGCAAATGTTCCTTTAAAATATATTAATATCAATCTTCATTCTATTTTTCAACATAGACATAAAACGAAATTGTCTTGAGTTGCAAGCAAAAAAAAAAAAAGACGGCGATACTGTGTTGAAACGACTTTAAGCTTGTATTTGCCATTTTTGATCGTTCCATATACCAAAGGTGAAGAGGAGCGTAACAATATACAAACAAAATTTTTTAATATGTTTTCCGAGACTACAGGAATATGTACATGCAAAGAAAAAATATGGTTGAGGTAACCATAATCAAACAGCAACATACTATGATTGAATTAAATGGTTGTAGTTAAATCACATTATTGTCAATAGAAAAGCAAACTTTTAACAATATTATTATCTTAGTTAATACTAATATTATCAACAAAAGCAATGAACTTTGTCACACATAATCTTATTATTGTAAATATGACAACACTATTGTTAGATGTGACTAAACTATAATTGAGACTCACCATACCATGTTCTTGTATTATAATAATATTGTTAAATATGACAAGAGCATTATTTAATATAATAACAATATTTTGTTTTTCAATCATATATTTATTGGTAGATCTTTTGTTTAAAACAGCTGTCTGTTAAATCCGAAATAAAAATAAATTAATATTGTTGAAATAAAATGTGTATATAGAAATGTATACTTACATATGTATGTATGTGTGTATACTTGAAATACAGACACGTCTGTATGAAGAGATACACATATGTACGTATGTATATGTTTTATTTATCTACCCTTTTGTTTGTTTGTACTTTATTTATTTAACACGACGCGTGCAATACCGATACCTTACAACGAAATACTGAACTGACAGAAGATGTTTCTGAAAAAGATTTTTTTAAAAACTTAACATAGTATGGTTTTGGATAACATTATATTATTTTTAAGTAATAACAAAAAATTATGTTGCAGTCATAAGTTTTTAACAAAACTATATTGTTAAACTCTAACCATATCACACTTTTATTATGAATATAATCATGTAATTATTAAATTCGAACATTACTTTGCTTACCGTAATAAAATTAATGTTTAAAAAAACAATAACTTGTTTTCAACGACCACACATTTGTTTCTGAGAACATAATATTATTTTCTCAACCATTCTACAACTATATATTTTCTTTGCGTGTAGATAGACTTGTCAGCTCAAATCTGATTTCAGATGCATATGTCGACAGTAAATGCTCACTGGGCATTTTTGTGTCAACT
Organism: Tachina fera; assembly: GCA_905220375.1. Classification (NCBI taxonomy): domain Eukaryota; kingdom Metazoa; phylum Arthropoda; class Insecta; order Diptera; family Tachinidae; genus Tachina; species Tachina fera. Next base: position 191,035,811 of record LR999963.1, read on the forward strand.
CATTAACAGTATGGCGTCATATGAGCAAACACGTGAAATATTAAAACGAAAAATTTAATTTCCGTTTACAAATTTCTTTTGGTTTTTGCACTTTAAACGTTGCATTAGACTCAAAAAAAAAAAAAAAAAAAATTGGTGCATTGAAGCAGTTTCTTTATACATTTATATAAACCTAATTTCCATTTAGAACGTATACTTTTACGTACGAGTGTACATTTAGCTGTGACACTCGTACATATCGCAAGTATCGTATTTGTGCTGACTCTAATGCTAAACATGACATAATAAATTGTTCATTTTGTTTGAACATTAACTGGGTCCGCTAGTGTGAAAATTTCATGTTAGTTAGTCATTTTGGAAAGTAGAAAGAGTGTTCAAAATAACATACATGCACACACAAACACACACACATATGTATACATACATAATAGCCTTTGATTTTTGTGTTTGTGTTTGTGTGTGTTTAACTACTTTATTAGCAGGCATAACAATGCAATGACAACGACAACGACACGACACGACATTTATTAGAAGAAAAAAAAATAAATAAATGTTCTGGGGTTAAATATTGTGAATATGTTGGGCATTTGGGTGGCATATTAGGATTTTATGACGCTTAATAAACATGTCCATCTTAATTCGTGGCTGTAATTTGTAGCGGTCATTAAGGTAAATTGTGCGGTGAAATGTGAGGTTTGACCAATATCTGGGTTAAACTAATTTGTTTATTAGTTTTCAGGCATTAGCGGACACTTAAACAAACATGTCAAATATTATGTCATAATATTTCATTTGTCGTTTTTTATTAGTTAATAATTTTAACACACATTTACATATTTATAGGTGTGTTTTGTAAGAGCTTGTCGCTAGTTTTATAAATCACTTTGGACTTCTACTTATTTCCATATGTATGTATGTCCTTTAAATGATATGTACGAGTATAAGAAATTCAGTTTGGATTTCATCAGTTGCATTCTGTGTTTGATTATTTCTTGCTTGAAGTAGCCCTTACTTATTTTCTTTTTTTTCTCCTTTAGCCACTTGCAATGAATAAAAGCCACAAAGAGTAAAATGTGAAACTTGGAACAAGGTTTGATTGCGCGCTCGTGTGTGTGTGTGTGTGTGTTTAAGTGCCAAAGTAATAAAATCTCTAAATGAAGACAAATTCCTTTTTAACCTTTTGACTTTACAAGCGATGGCTTTTTGTTAAATGACTGCCATAAGGGTCAATGCTGTTGAGTATCCATCTTTCCATTTTATTCAGCTGCACCTCCCTTTTCTTGTCTTCGAGAGAAATCTTTCAAGTTTTTTTCCCATGATCACGTAATGAAAATTAATGAATGTATTTATAAAAATATATTTTTTTTACTATTTTCTGTAATTTTGCATAAGATTACAAAGTATCACTAATTTACTATTTTACTGTTCTTAGTAAAATTCAACATGATTTGAGTGGAGTTGGAGCGTAACAGTTTAAGTGCAATAAATGTTTCTTTCAAATTTTGATTAGAAAAAAATGCATACGAAATCTTTTTTTTAAAAATTAATGTAAAAATGTAGCAAAATTTAGCTTAAATTTTTATTTATTAAAGTAAATATTTTTTGGTTATTTTTTTTTTAATTTTCATTTTGCTTGCATCTCTTTTATTTTGCTTAAAATCTTTTGAAGTTTTAATCAAACCCAAATCAAATTTACACTTTGTTTTGATGTTATTTTTCAGATACTTCACACTTGAGTTTGTTTTATATTCACTTTACTTTGTTTTTTTTTTAACATTGCTTTGTTTAATTTTGTTTTCATTGCTGTGTTGCTCTTGCAGAAAAATTGAATTCAAAATTAAATCACCAAAACACATCAGCAACAATAGAAATCCTTTTTTTTCAAATGCCCTATGAAGAGCTAAGCATTTATTAATTGTATCACATCGTTTGCAAAATTTCCGATTATAAAAAGTATTTTCCTTTTATGTTGCAACTACATTAAAGTAAAGAAATTAATTGTTAAAATAGGAAATAAACAGCCTTATTTATAAAACTTTTTAATGGTTGATAAATATTTTTAAAAACAAATTAGCATTTTTTTATAAATAAGACTGTATACATTTTAGAAGAGTTTGTTTGGTTTTTGTTGTGACTTCAATAACAATTTAACAGAGCTTACAAAGGGCCTGTGATAAAGATAGATAAACTCCATAGCAAGCCAAAGCATCTAAACGAACTCAACCAACAACGAACAAACTTTTTAAAATTCGTCTTTATTTCGACACGCGTTAAATAAAAACAAAAATAAAATTAAGAAATTTTAATCAGGAATAATTTCTCAATCCGGCTTAAGTTCAGTATTTTCAATACGAAAAAAAAGGATAATAATGAATTATTTTTATTAATTAATGTGATTTTCTGAATAAGAGAGGTATGCATTTCGTTTCTGCCTAAGAAACTCTTCAGTGGACTTAAATACAAAATTCTTAGGAAAATCTAAAAAACTCCACAAGTTTATAGAAAAATTCACAAAATATTATTTAGAATTACGTACACAAATATAATAAGGGTTTTTTTCATGAGAACTCTAAAATTGCCATTTGTGCAATTGGGCAAACTTGCGGGACTTGTTTCATGAAGCCCCTTTTGAAATTTTGTGCAAACAGTTAATGTAAATTTGAAACAAACGTCAAAAAGTTCTCTTAATAAAAATAAAATAACAAAATTACAAGAAATTTTTAATATAAAAAAATATTTATTTATTTCTATAAAAATAAAAAAAGTGTGTGTGTGTGTGTGTGTAAAAATTCCTAAAGCAAGCCAAAAAAGCAAAGTTGTTCTGTTCAAAATGCACAATTGCACAGCTTAAGCTTACGAGTGAAAATTATTGGGCAAACTTAACAGGTTTGTGTAAATAAATTTCTATACAATTTTAGCCATTTTATTAACGAGAGTGTAAAAATGCACAATTGCACAGTTTGCGAGACTTTTGAACATTCTCATGAAAACTCTTAATATGCTAAAAAGCTTGAAACAAAAAACTTTAATAACAAGAATCTCTATTCGATTCTGAGTCCGTTTTACTTGCAACAATAAGAGAATTTAAAAAGCAACATAAAAAACATTTAATTGCATTTAAAAAAAGCCCAAGTATATTTAATTAATGTCAATATTTAATTTACATTAAGCATTTTTCTCATGAAATTAGTTGCATGGAAATTTTTCATTTGCCAATAGGTGGCCTGGAGGAGCAACTCACATCAAAAAAGTGTCCAAAAATGCATCAAGGATTCATTAAACGTCCTTTTTTTATATGAAACTCTCTTTTAAAGTGCTGCAATTAGCAATTAAAAAAAGTTTCGTGCAACAAAATTCATGACATTCTATGAAAAAAAATGCTTAATGCAAATTAGGCATAAGTCTCAGAAATTTTTAGTTGAAGGACGAGTTTTTTTAACCATAAACGAAATGCATATAAAAGTTGCTCAACCAGTAAGAAACGACAATTATTTAAGTTTAACATTTATTAACGCACTAATAATCCCAAATTATAATTTTACGTATTCAGTAAAATAATTTTTTATTAAAAATACATTGAAATTGATTATTGAAATTAATCAATTTAATCAATGTATTTTTAATAAAAAATTATTTTACTGAATAAGTAAAATAATAATTTGGGATTATTAGTGCGTTGATAAATGTCAAACTTGAATTGTAACAATTGCCAATAAAAAAACTCTGACAATTCTTTATTTTGAGGGCCAAAATTTTGTTAAACGAAAACGTTAAGCGATGACAAATTTTATATGGAAAAATATAAATTACAAAAACAAAATACATAAAAATTTTGTCAAAGGCTTAAAATTTTCGTTTTGCAAAATTTGACCCTATTACAGATGTTAAACAAATATAATTCATTATTTCTTAAATGAAAGTATGTATATATTTTTTAGAAATTACTTCCAATGATATCAAAAGCATCGAATGAAACAAAAATATTTTGATTTACAAACGAACAGTACAACGCCGTTTGCCTTCCTTGGCCATGTAGCGTTTAGCACTGCGGTTAGCAAAAAAAAAAAAAATCATTTGTTTATATCTTTCTCACTTCAAAGCCACTTAAACATGATTTTTATTTTCGAATTTTTCCTTTTATTGTTTCATCTTATTTATTTTTTTTACCCGACTGTTTACTCATCCTAAGGTTGTGAAAGGCAGAGGGCCAGTGAAAACGGTGTAGGGGGAGGTGGTGGTCAGACAGGATTCTGTATTTTTGTTTTTTAGTTGTTTACTTTCATCCTTTAATTTATTAAAGGTTCCACTTGTACATTTCTTAATAAATCGAAGATATAAATACAAATACAAAGAGCTGAATAGAGAAAATTTCCAGTAAATTTTATTAAAATGAAAGAAGAACAAAAAACTGTATGTATGTATGTGTCCATGACAACGTTTTTCATCTATAAATCGCATTATCCTTTTTTTGTGGGTTTTTAATTATTTTAAATTCCAGTTTCTCTTTGAAAGTTTTTTTTTCATATAAATTTGGAATATATACTTATTTTTCAGTAGAACTTGCCATGACAGCCATCTTAATAATGTTAAATTAGATTCTATGGGAATTCATGTATGGCGTAGCGATATTATTTACTTGTATTGTATTATTTATGTCAAGCGCTAAAATTTTGAGCGACTTCCTAGGAAAAAGCGTAATATGAAAGTTATGCAATATCATTTACAAACATATCGTTTATTTACTTCAATACTGTCATAACTCAAAAAAAAAAAATGAGTTTTTCGAGTTAATAATGCGGCATTTATCTTGGGTAAAAATTTTATATGAATAGCTTGTACCATAAACTCCTGAGAGAAGAATATTTTTTGGGATAGAGGAAAATATAATCTCTACCCAGTGGTAAAAATATACATCATCATGTAATCGATGACATCAGTAATACTTAGCAGCAGTCAGTGGTAATTCGTTCGCTTATTTTGCTATTTAGATTTAACAAGTTAAAAGTATAAAAAGTTAGGTAGGATGCCAATACGTGTCGTCTTGTAAGCGAGCATGGTAATAAACTTAGATCAGTAGATCAGTATTCTAATTTTTTTTTATATCAAGCTGTTTGTAGATATAAAAATACTAAAAACTGTGTTGACATTAATAAGAACATGGGTCGAGCAATGTAATATTGTTTAATATCGAAAGCCATAATCTAAAACTAAAAAAACGTACTCGAATCAGCTCATTTTCGAAAGCGACGATTATACCTCAGACTATTTATAAATCATGTATCGCATTAACTGTATGACTTAAAACCAAATATTCGATTAGATGAGGACTTAGTCCTTTTCGTAGAGACTTGGATTTCTGAAATCTGCAAAAGTGGATTTGTGGTAGCCATAAATGTGTTAAATGTGCAGGGAATAAATAAATCCAATTATTGGTATGGCGTGAAAAAGTGTGATTCGCAATGACTGAATAAATTTTGAGGCAGATTACTAATCAATTAGATTACATTTTAAAAATAATTGTACTGATTATATAATTCCCTTTAAAAGAATTTCTGATAAATAATTGATTACGATTCCTAATAATTGAAAAGTAATCTGCATTACTTGAAATTACAAAAAATAATCTAAAAGAATCAAAAGTAATCCACAAATAATCCGACTACTTTCAAAGATTACTTTTGATTATTAATAAATAATCAAAAATAATAAAAATCAGCAATGCTGTTAGGTAATGATTATTAATCGTAATGATTACTAATTTGATTACTTTTTTTGAAAGGTGAAATAATAATTAAATTACGATTATATTCAGTTTTGCACGATTACTAATTGATTAAGATTACTAATAATAGAAAAGTAATATCATTTACTTGAAATTATAAAAATAATCAAAAAGAATCAAAAGTAATTGAAAAATAATCCAATTACTTTTAAAGACTACTTTTAATTCTTTTTGATTATTTATTAATAATCAAAAGTAATCTTTGAAAGTAGCCGGATTACTTTTTGATTATTTTTTGTAATTTCAAGTAATTCGATTCGATTCGATTATTGGTAATCGTAATCAATTATATATCAGAAATTCTTTTAAAGGCAATAATATAATCAGTGAAATTCTTTTAACAATGTAATCTGATTGATTAGTAATCGTAATCGAAATTTAAACAGCTCTGTTTAACAGCTACGTATGTTTTGAGGGCTGATACATCAAAAACAAAATAATAATTTACAAATTAAAATAATAAAATATTTTTTGCATTAATGTCTGAATTCTAATGAGCCATCACATCTAAGCTTAATTTAAAACTAATGAAGTTTTAAATTTTTCTTAAATAATAATTGTTCAAACAACAAAATACTTATATTAATGATCTTATTTAAATATAATGTTGTCGCCAGATCCATTTGTTTCACTAACAAACTTGTTCAGCTAAACTTCTTATATTTCCGCTGCCAGATTTGTTACTCTAAATGAATAATGAAACTTAGTTTTGTCTTTAAAAATTTAAGATAATAAAACTTTTGTAATTAATGTTTTCTGACTTTTGGAGAATATGTTAACATTTAGTTTTAAATAAAATTCTTAAGCAAATCCAAGATGTGAAGCATTTAAATTTAAGAAAATAATCTTTAATAGAGGATGCTATAGAAGAAGGATGCACTTGTATTATTTGTTAATTGCTTTAAATACTAAAAGTACCAACTAATGAAAAATTTTCTTATTGCAAATTATTTTCTACGTGAAAAAAAGGTATAATGATGCTTGTGGTATTCCTTCAAAGTAAAATACTTTTGTGTGCACGTATGATGTTGCTGATGCCACAAAATTATCCGTAGCAATGAAATGAATAGAAATACGAACATAGTTTAAAATTTTTCTTTTGGTGGTGTATAATTTCGTAAATTCGTAAAGTAATTACGCTTTTGTCTTAACATTGGGGTAATTAAATTTTGTAAAATTTTTTTCTTTGTGTAAATTATTTTAAGGTCGTATATATCCATGTAACGTATTAAGGCATTCGCATGTGTATAGCAATTTAATTGCTATTTATTTCCTACTCCGTACCTTTAAACAATTTATTCGTAAATATACACATTACATACTACATTGTGTTTGTGTGTGTTAAATTTTGGAAGGTACAAAGAGTAAATTCCAGTTTTGCCTTTTGATTTTTAATTTAAAATAGAGAAGCTTTTCGATCTAGAAATTTCCAGCGAAAAATATAGTAAATTTGTAAATGTGAAATTCCGAGAAAATTCTTTCCAGAATTCGGGGAATACAAATCCTAATGAAGAAGTTTATATAAATAATAATATTAACAATTTATAAATGACTTTGGTATATAAAAAAATACATATGCAGAGAGAGAGAGAGAGAGAAAAACTGCTTTTAAAACACCAAGATATACACCATCCGTAGTCAAAGCTGAGCTTAACATGTGTATTAAAATTCAGCAAAGGGTGGTGTTAATATTTTACACCTTGTTATTCCATTAGCAAAAATATTTCTTATCCCTCTTTTAGACACGTAAAGTTTACTTTGCAAAGACAAAGGAAAAAATGCCCTTTCTATCTATCATTCAACCAATTAATTAATTAAGACTTTGCAATGTAAACATTCCGTGTTTAAATGGGGTATTACTTTAAGTTCTCCTTGTTATCACTTTTACAAGACATCGGCATTTCTATTTTAACAATAATTTTTCTCAGTTTAGTATCTCTCTCTATTCCAAATTCCACATTGCATTAAGAACAATTGTAAATTATTATGAAAAATACTAGCAGAACGGAACCACGTGATGTTTTCGAAAGCCGTCACAACTTCATAATCAGGGTTCTTGTGCTTGGTCCACTGTGTGTGGTGTGATCGAATGATTATTGAGAAAGAGTAATGTTATAGAAATCCAAATGATGAATATTATAATATGATAAATATTATAATTTTTTTCTCTTCTTCTTCTTCTTGATAAAATCTTGGCAAAATATTAATACTTTCATATCACTTGTCTGAGCTTGTCAGCAAAATTATGTAAATTAAAAAGGAACGCAACAGCTGTAATACATTTTTGTTACTTTATTTCTTTTTTTTAGAAATGCAACATGCTTTCCTGATGGTGCGCTGTAAATCAAACGATTAGAATAAAAGTCAGCTTAGAATAATCTCAATCATTAATAATGCAAAAAATTATTTAAAATTTCAATTTATTTTACTTTATATTCCTCACGCGAGCGTTACGAATTATCGTGTTTTTCTTTGGGAGGAGAGTATAAGACTTCTAAGTAATCTGCCAGAACAGAAAGTGAAGCAGAAAAAACGAAATCATTTCTGGGAAGCATTTGAAATAGAAGAAATATCTTTGTCAACAAATCATTTGTTGACAACAAGTGCAAATAGAATTCTGGTTCATAAGGGTTTTTACTTATGCATTATTAGTGTAGCCAAGCTTGTACGTATGCAAAGTTTATGAAGCATATTTTATTAACATCTGTCACACACACAGGCACACAGGCATACGCGCGTGTTAACAAAAGTGTATGCGAATACACAGGCAAATGTACAGGCTTTTTTCCTATATTTTATTTATTATTTAATGAGAAACATTAAAATTATTCCAAACTGAATGGAACATGATTACCAGAATTTTTCTTTGGTGATGGTACTCGTATTGAAATTTGGTGGAATCCTCTTAAAAATGTTTGGTTGTATTGCCTTTTTATCCATAAAGTAATAATCCTTATTTTGCTTTAACAAAAATCAAACCATGATAATTTTTTTTATTTCCAGTAGCAGTTTTATTGATTTAAATAAAATTTAGCTAAAAATTGCGGGAATTTCAATAACATATTTTATTAATCAAATAAATTTTATGTAAAAATTTTCTCAAGTTTTAATAAAAAATTACTTAGATTCATTACTTTTAAGTAATGACTATTAATCCTACTCATTACTAATAAGTAATGATTAAATTACGATTATATTCAGTTTCGCACGATTGGTAACTAATTGACTGCTATTACTAATAACAAAAAAATTCAGTGACTTTGATACGCGCACGAAGGGTTCCGTACGGACACGAGATATGTAATTAAATACGAACTTTAGCCTTTATAATATATAGTTTTTGGATTTTTTTTTTCGTTTTTGATGTTTTTTTAATTTTTGCAATTTTTTATTTTGGCGATTTTTTTAATATTGGCGATTTTTTTGGTTTTTGGCGTTATTTTATTTTTTTGGCGATTTTTTAATTATGGATTGACTTATTATTATGATTTTCGGTTTTGGCGTTTCTTTATTTTGGCGACTTTTTCATTTAGCCGCTTTTTTAGTTTTGACAACTTCTTCTCATTTTGGCGACTTTTTTCGGTTTTTGGCGTTATTTCAACTTCGCGATTTTTTTTTAATTTTGGCGATTTCTTTTATTTTGACGTTTTTTTTCATATTAACAATTATTTTGTTATTGGCACCTTTTTCCCATTTTGGCGATTTTTTTCGGTTTTTGGCGTTTTTTTCATTTTGGCGATTTTTTTCATTTAGACGATTTTTTCGAATTTTGCGATTTATTTTATTTAGTGTTAGAATTTTTTTTTAATTTGGAAATTTTTTCGTTTTTGCGTTTTTTTTAATTTGTGGCGATTTTTTTTTGTTTGGCGATTTTATAATTTTCGAATTTTTTAGTTTTAGTCTTTTTGAAAATTTCAAGAGTTTACCTCTTACGGTTTCCAAGATATGGTAAATTGTCAAACTCACTTGTCACTTTTGGTGTATGGAACCCTAAAAAGTAATCTGAATTACTTGAAATTAGAAAAAATATTCCAAAAGAATCAAAAGTAATTAAAAAATAGTCCGATTATTTTTAAAGATTACTTTTAATTCTTTTTGATTATTTATAATTAATCAAAACTAATCTTTGAAAGTAGTCGGATTAATTTTTGATTATTTTTTGTAATTTCAAGTAATTCAAATTACTTTTCAATTATTAGTAATCGTTATCAATTATTTATCAGGAATTCTTTTATAGGGAATTATATTGAGCCTTATTTTCGATTTTATCGTAAGCGACAAAAATTAAATTTTTCAGCAGAAATTTTTTTAAAATATTCAAATTTATTTTTGTATGTAAATTGTCACTTGTGATAAAATTGTACAACCTGTTTCTTAAAAGTTATCAACAATTTTGATATTTTTATAATTCTAAACTGTGGGTAGGCCCATAAAATTTTGAATTCAATAAAAAATATATTTTCGATAACATGTCGCTTACGATAAAATCGGCAAAAGAGCTCGAAATAATCAGTACAATTCTTTTTAAAGTGTAATCTAATTGATTACTAATCGTAATCGAAATTTAACAGATCTCCTTAGATTTGAACTAAGTTTAATTGAAGAAATTATTAATTATTGGTAAGATGTTTTATACATTCAAATATTTATAAAAGAAAATTATTTTTAATAAAGCGGATTTCTTTATCACAGGAAATTTGAAAAAAAAATAATTGAATACTGCGAAATTTGTTATCAAAAATTAAACTTATTTTTTTCTGTGCATTAATCGTAAAGAAAAACATTTTAGTCTTTAATATTCGAGTTGAATGTGAATTAGAAAATTATAGGATATTATTTCACTTGTTACTTCATCTTGAAACAATAAATTGAAAATCCCTTTTACTAAATAAACATCTTGTGTATGATAAGGGGAGGCTTAATTACAGGAAGAATATCTTAAAATAATTTAATGTTTATTTTGCATTTTCTATACAAATATTGAGGAAGGCAATAATAAGTAGCACATTAATTTCCATATTATTAGCAACAACAACAACTGGAGCCATCAATTTTCTACATTTCGTGTCAGAAAATTGCCTAATTTTACAAATAAATTACTTGTTTCACTATAGCGATGGTTTAAAATTAATGACAACGACAGCATTAGAAAAATCAATGATCCCTTATTGTTATCCTCCTCCTTATTAACTTCATACATACATACATGCTTACAATTCACACCTTCGCACAATAAAATAAATCTCAGTGGATTTCCGGTTGAAACACAAAATGAAAAGACAGAATAAAAATCTATAGCATACTTACAGGCTTTAAAATGTGAGGTAACATTTTGTTGGATGAAAGAAAATAACCAAACAAATGTGCTGAATGTCTGTGGCTGTTTAAAAAAAATACCCACCTCCCAGAATATCTGATGAACTGGGAGATGTTGGATTATGTGCGCTGTGTAGTCACTGCTGTTTCAATGAGCGACGACGACTGTTTTTGCTGTTTGTTTGATTGTTGCGTTTTGTTAGTCCTTCATTGACAAATTCAATCATTTTTCCATTACAAGCGAAAACATTACTGTTTATTTTACTCCATTTCTAAAGCTGAAAAAAAAATTAATAGAATATGTATTATGAAGGCGTCAGTGGAGACACGCACGTACATACGTTTATTTCGTGGAATATTTTTATTTTACATTAACACATTGTACATGTCAAATAATTAGGGTAGTTTAGTTAATTTTTTGAAATCGTTCAAGAAGGAGCGTGAGTGGAAATGAACTTTCACTAGATATTTTCGTGATTGAAAATTTTCACAAAATTTTCAATACGATACCAGACGATATTTTTTATTAAGGAAAGTTTATTGGTATGGATAAGTTTTTTTGTGCAGTCGTATTGAACTACTGTATGAGCAATTTTTTCAAGCGATCTATCACAAACTTATCAAAACGAAATAAATTCAGAGAAGTTGGAATTTGAGCCGCGCACGAAGGGTTCCGTACGGACACGAGATATGTAATTCAATACGAACTTTAGCCAATATAAAATATAGTTTTAGCATTTTTTTCCGTTTTTTTTCGATTTTAATCGTTTATTTTAGTTTTGGGATTTTTTGCGTTTATTGGCACTTTTCTAGTTTTGGCAATTTTTTTTTCTCGTTTTGGCGATTTTTTTTTCATATGGGCGATTTTTTTCAAATTTGGCGATTTATCTTAGTGTTAAATTTTTTTTAATTTCGGCGATATTTTTTGTCTTGGCGATTGTATTTTTAAATTTTTGGCGATTTTCAAGTTGTCAAAATTACATATTCAAAATTGCATTAATTGATGGACCAGTTAATGCAGTCTATATAAAATACACTAATTTTACAAGTTTCAAGTGTCTATATACTCGTACATACAATTGTGTGTATTAGTGGCCAATAATAAATGCTGTCGTACTATAAACGAAGCACGATGGTTGTATTGGTGTACGTGTATATGACTGTTAACAAGCGATGACGGCAAGACGTCTTGTTTATAACAAACAATGCAAAGAAGTACTGTTTATACATGTATGCTTGTTATTTTGCATATTGTACGTTTGGGTGTGTGTGTGAGGTTTTTTAAAGCAAGTGCATACAACTCATGTAAATGCATGTGTGCGTTTGTATGTGTGACAGAAAAATAAGAGAGCATACAAAAATTATGTAGGTGTGTATGTATGTACATGCATGACGTTAGTATACGCGTCAATGAGAGAAAAAAGCACAAGCACCACAAATTCTTCAGTCACGAACTATTTTCTTCTTTACTCTTATACCTGCAATAAGTTAAACAAACGTATTGCCGAACACGTTGTTTAGTGTTTGTTTCAGAAGATTTTACTTGAGTAAAGCATTTGAAATTGCCCTCATGTCTGAAAAGTTCTTATAAGTCGTCTTTTGCAGGTCTTTAGTATGTATGTTACATGGGATTTAAATATTTTGCGTTTATCGTTTTGGAACACCCTTTAATTTTTTACTCTCATACATTTGTTGTTGTAAGGTTCTACACACTCTGTCCAAATTACAGGTTCGTGGCGCTTACGGTTCCTGAGAAAATAGCCTGTGACGGACAGTCGGACAGCGTAGCGAAAACAGTAGGGTTCCTTTTCACCTTTGGTGTACGGAACCCTAAAAAGATATGAATTTGCATCGAACTTTCTCTACATAACGCTGAGCCACACTATTGCATTTATGTTTTCTCTCTCTCTCTCTCCCTCTGTAGTAATTTTAGCCTTAGGCTATACTTTATGTTGTAACACATTTGTACCAACTTTGGTTGAACCATTGCATTGCCATTGTGTAGTTGTGTTTGGGGTAGTTATTTTTTATACTTTTTGAATTGATTGCCGGTGATTTGTACAATGTAAGACATTTAATTTTACAGCATATCAACGACAAGAAAAAAACCTGAAACCCCCAGCACCATCCAGCAAGCCACTCAGATTCAGTAGAGTCTATTATTAAATCACACTCTCCATTTAGTCACTTGTATGTCGTTGCTTGTTTGTTTAAATTTTTTCGCTCTGCAGAAAATCTCAACAATAAATAAACCATTTTGTGTTCTAAAATTATATTTGTAAGGATGAATAAATAGAAGAAAAAAAAATCAAGTTTGAATAGGTGCAAAACTCTCTTCCTAACAACACTCTGCTAAAATGTAATTTGTCTTCTTGTATGTTTTCCTCTTCAAAATCCATTCATTTTCGTTTCCCCTTTTTAGCAGTTAAAGGAAATGAGCTAAATCTTTGACAGCGTTCTTTTAACAAATAGGCTTCTTCTTCTTTGGCTTTGTTGGCTTTTAAAAACGACACACATATACACACATACATACTTACATGCATATACATACGTATGTATGTGTATACATTCAGATAAACAGAATACTTTTCACCTTAATTTTCTATTTGAGTTTGACTGGGTGTCATTTAGAGTACAATTTGGTTGAATTTTCTTTGTCAAAAATTAAAATGAATACATGTATGTATGCGTGTGCTTAAGTATTACGACATGCATATGAACGTGCGTGTGTGTGCAGACATAATGATTAATATAATTTTTATGTGGTAATATATTGTATTTACATAGCGTGGATAAAAATTATATTAAATTTTTAAAATTAAAAACATTTTTCTTGGGAATTATCTCATACATCAAGCGTGGCGAAAAAATTTGATTTACATGTTGATGTCGGCTTTTGTAGGAAGCAAAACATTCTGAACTGAAAATGTAATGAATGCTTCAGCATATTGAATACGAAGTCTATATATTAACACATGGAAAGAATAATGTTAATAAATTTGGCTTTTTCTTGATTCAATAAAAGTGTAGACAAACCTATGCCGTAAAATTCAAAGCTAATAGCATAAAAGGATTTCCATACATCTCAATTGGAAAAACCGAAATTAAACACATAATAGTATTTTCCCCTCTTGATATCTTGGTATCCTTTATACTCTCCATGTACTTAAAGTATTCCCATTTACTTATATGTCTTCTTTAACATATAAAAAATATTACTCCTGCTGTTCTTCATTTATAAATAAAAATTAATACAGAAAATATAAGCAGTTTCCTAACGTTATTCAATCAATTTTCATTTAGTTTGATTACAAAAACATGTTCGTATATAATATTAATTATTATTGTTAAACTAATAATGATGTTAATGACGAGGGGGTGAGTGTACAATGATATTCTTAATGTACAAATCATTTGCAGCATCTTGTAGATATTAGAAATAAGGAAATTTTATTAATTGTCTAGAGACTCTTACCAATCATCTCTCCCTTCCTTCCCTATGCCGGTCGACAAGACAAAGAAAATAAATTAAAACAAAGATAAATGAGTTTGTGACTTGAAGCAAATTCGTTTGAGGGCTAGACATTTTTGCTGAGACATAACGGTACACACAATTTCTTTCTTTTTTCAATCTTCGAAAACATTTATGAGTATCATTTAATCAAATAGAGATACGAGTTAATTTTAAAGTTGCCGCTTTCGAAAAATTATTAAAAAATTTTAAAGTTCGAAAATATTTTGGATTATAGGAGAGTAATGAATAGTTTTTGTACAATATTTGACTTATAAGTAAAACAGTTGAAACAGTTGGTGTAAATTCGTTTCGTACTAAAATTGTTGTAAATAAATAAATAATTAAATAATTAAGTAAATAAATAAATAAATAAACAGTTGGCAATCGTACGTTCGAAATACTGATGGTAATTTTTTTTTTATTAATATTGCGCAATATTTTTTTAAATTAAAAACGTGTATTAAGGAAATTGTTGTATGTTTTAGGGTTCCGTACACCAAGGGGTAAAAGGAAGGAGTATTTGACACAAAAACTGGCCAAAAAGGCAAGACCTAAGTACGCAGTTCGATATACAACAATATTTTACACCACATTGTAAATTTTGTACAGTTTAATTTGCGATTTGTAGCTCTGAGACTCTGCTACTAAAGTCAGGAAAGTGAAGAAAATTACATGCATTTTTAATGTTTTTTTTCGGTTTGAACATGTTTATATGATTTTTTGTGACTAAATGAATAAAGGTATTACATTAAATTTTTTTGGCTGAAAGACTTGATAAAAAACTCTTTATAGTATTAAAACCAAAAAAATATATCTCAAATATGATGAAACAATTCGTTTAGAAATTAAAAAGAAAAAATTATACAACTATTTTGCAAACAAAAAACAAGAAAAAGTGGTTTAAAAGTGAAGGTAGAATTATTTATTTATTTTATTATATTATTATTTATTATTTCTTGTGATTTTTTGAAAATTTCACCTATTTTTCTGTTTTTGCTCATCTTGCATGGATAAATATGAGTAAGGAACCTTTTTGTCAGTCATAACATTTCTTGCTTTAAGGAGAGATATACTTCCCCTTCCCATAAAAACTCTTCAGCTTAATTTTTTCTGATATTAAGGCATAAGTTTTTTTTTTTTTTTTTTTTTTTAATACATTTATTTATTTATTGTATCTTCAATTATGAACTAACAATAAGTAATCAAATCTTAAATCTAAAATATAAGTATTAGGCCCGACCACTGTCGGACATAAACTTAGTGATAGATATAAATAATACATAAGGAGTGATAATCAAAAAAAAAAAAAAAATATTTTCAAGCAATCCCATCTGGAGTGTTGAGTAAAAGAGCCCGTGTGTCCTTCTTTTTCAAGCGAATGTGGCCAGTAAAATTCAAGATGTTACGAGCAAGCGGATTAGGATGTGACTCGAGTTTTTTTAAATATTTGCCTGCGTATTTTGCTATTTCTTCAATCACTAGTGGCATATTCAAATCACGATGTATATTTGAGTTTTTTATGTACCATGGAGCCGATGTTATCAAACGTAAAATTTTGTTTTGCCTTCGTTGGATTCTCTCGACGTTAGAAGCTGAAGCAGTGCCCCATAACTGAATTCCGTAGCACCATATTGGCTTCAAGAGCGACTTGTATAATAAACGTTTACAGTCTAGGCTGAGTGTTGAGTTTCTACCAATCAGCCAATATATCTGACTTAGTTTAAGTTTCATTTGTATTAGCTTTGAGTCAATATGGTGTTTCCATGTAAGTCGTCGATCAAGGTGTATACCAAGGTATTTTACATGTGAATGCTGAGGAACAACTTGATTGTTGATTCGAATTTGGGAACAAGTATCTCTTCGCAGGGTAAATGTTACCTGAACACACTTTTGCTCGTTTACCTTAATTCTCCATAATTTTAACCATAGTTCCAGTTGTGTAATATATTCTTGTAGATATCGGGAAGCCTCATGAGGATTTTCGTGCATACTTAGGCAGGCTGTATCATCGGCAAACGTAGATGTATGGATATTGCTGCTCAAAGGCATATCACAAGTATAAATTAAATACAAAACTGGCCCCAGTATGCTCCCCTGTGGCACACCGGATGATATAGATTCGGGCACACTCATGAATTCCCCTTCCACAACCGTGAACTTCCGGGTAGTAATGTAACTTTCTAATAAATTCACCAAATTTATTGGTAGATATGATTTTAATTTTAAAATTAAACCTTCATGCCACACTTTATCAAATGCCTGCGAAACGTCAATAAACAGTGCAGAACAGTACTTCTTTTCTTCAAATGTTCTTCTTATACATTGAACCAATCTATGCGTTTGTTCAATGGTGCTATGTTGACTTCTAAAACCAAACTGATGGTCTGGGATGCACCCACTACCAATTAGAATTGGGGACAATTTTGACATGAGCAGTTTTTCGAAAAGTTTTGACATTGTTGATAGCAGGCTTATTGGCCTGTATGATTCTGCCTTGGTCAGATCTTTGCCCGGCTTTGGAATCATTTTAACTTTGGCAAGCTTCCAGCTGTGGGGATAATACTCTAGTCGTAAAATGGCATTAAAAATGAATAACATGATTCTAATTACAATACGAGGCAATTTTATTAGCATTTGGTTACTAATTCCATCAATACCCGGTGCTTTCTTCGGGTTGAGTTCAGCAATTAGATTTTGTACATCACACATTTTAAATTTTATGGGTCGAGGGGGTAGCGCAACTACACTCGGGAAATCAACAACACCAGTACATGTGTTTGGGGTAAATACGGATTTTAAATGCTTTGCAAACAAGTTACCTTTTTCAATATCACTCCTGGCCCAAACTCCGGTAGAAGTGCGCAGAGGTGGTTTAAACTCAACGGGTGTTTTAATTCTTTTCGCAGCGCGCCACAAAGAATAATTAGATGCTGGTGTGACATCGAGATTTTCCAGATAGTTTTTAAGACATGCAGTTTTTTCATATGCAAGCAGTTCTTGGAGTCTTTTAGTGCAATCTTTTAATCTAATTTTATTTTGGGGTGACCTGTGCTGTTGCCATTCTCTTCTAGCTCTTCTTTTTGCACATACGAGAAGTTCAATATCTGTAGAATATATTCTGTTAAACCCAGTCTGCGGGTGGGAGGAAGTGGCATGTTCAGCTGCCTGCTTAATATTTTCGTTAAGATTAGCAATATTAGATTCAATATTGTCATGAGTTCTTAGCTTAATGTTTTCAGTGCAATGACTACTAAGATATTTTTTGAATCGCAGCCAATTAACACGACTGACCATTTTCACATATGGGTGAGGTAGAGCACTTCTCAGTGGGCTACAGATTGTAACGATCGTGGGAGAGTGATCAGACGATAGATCTAGGGAAGCTTCGACGTGAATTAATTCCCTAGAAATATTTTTCATGACGCCAAAATCTATAATATCGGGAATTTTATGTATGTCAGTAGGCCAGTAAGTGGGCTCCCCACTCGAAATGACGTCCAAGCCCATTTTTGAAATTGTGTTGAACAACGCTCGTCCTCTAGGTGTGATAAGACGCGAACCCCAGAAAGTATGTTTTGCATTATAGTCTCCAGCTGCTACGAAACAAGGGCCAAGAGATTTGTAGAAATCCTCGTATTGATCCTCAGTAATTGCGAATCTAGGAGGGGAGTAAATTGATGATATGACAAAATTTGTGCAAAAGTTTTCGATACAAATATTTGTTGCTTGTAGATGTTCTTCACAAATGTTGTCAAGAATATAATGCTTGAGTCTTGACTTTATTAAAATTGCTGATCCCCCGCAAGCTCTTCCTCTTGGGTCCTTTGAATCATATAAAATGTAGCCATTAATTTTGAATAGGCTTCTTGAAGTCAAGTGAGTCTCAGAAACCAACATTATATCAATATTTTTTTCCGTGAGGAAGTGCTCAAGTTCATTTTTATGTTGGCGAATGCCGTTTGCGTTCCAGAAACATATTTTTAACGTGTTCATGGCTTGTTAACTAATGCTTGAAGCAGTGTAGACTGCATTCGTAGCATTTCTTGCATCATGCTAGTCATATTTGTTGTAAAATTATTTATAGTTAGCACTAGATTCTCAATAGTAGCTTCAAGGCGACTAAAATTAAAGCTTGAGTTTGCATTCGTTGAATTATTTTGAGGCGGAATATTTTGTGTGGGAATATGACTAGTCTTAGCTGCATCGGCATACGATACACGTGAAGTGACAGGTTGGCTCATTTGAGTAAAAGTGGCGGAGTAAGCGTTTGCTGTTTGTGTTGGAGCTAATTTAGGTTTTTGCCCCATTAAGGCATAAGTAGCAAATTTTTTTAATATTTACATTATTTTTGCAAATAAAATTTTTGTCACCGCCCACAAAAGGAAGCAGGGACAAAAATGGCATCTTACGGCCTCCTGAATCCAAGTTTAGGGGTTTAAACTTTCGCCAACGTTAAAAATTACATTTGCTAAGCGAAGGTGTGAAAAAAGTTAAGAAAGAAATTTAATTTATCAGAGGTGGGTTTAGTTCCTCTGAGTGGAACTTTTTTCCCCTTTGTCTAATTTTTTTTATTTTCAAAGTTTAAAAGTCTAAAGTTATAAGACATATTTCTGCCAAGTTTCATTGCTCTAAGGGCACTCAATAAGTTTTTACAAGCAATATAAACTAAATAAATTCAGCGAAGTGCGACTTTGACCCGCGCACGAAGGGTCCGTACGGGCACGAGATATGTAATCCAATACGAACTTTAGCCTATAACTATAGTTTTGGCATTTTTTTCGTTTTTGGGGTTTTTCGGTTTTAAGCGTTTTTTTAGTTTGGGGTTTTTTTTTTAATTTATTGGTGTTTTCTGAGTTTTGGTACTTTTTTCACGTTTTGGCGATTTTTTGTTTGTTTTTGAAGTTTTTTTAATTTTGGCGTTTTATATTATTTTTTTTGGCGTTTTTTTCATATAGGTGTTTTTTTGGTTTTGGCGATTTTTTTAGTTTTGGCACTTGTTTTTCTCGTTTTGAGGATTTTTTTCGGGTTTTGGCGCTTATTTTCAATTTTGGCGATTTTTTTCTTTTTGGCGATTTTTTTTAAATTTGGCGTTTTTTTTTTAATTTTGGCGATTTTGGCGATGATTTTTTCACATACACAATTTTGGCGCATTTTTCGCGTTTTTGGCGTCTTTTTTTAATTTTGGCGATTTTTTTTCATTTAGACGATTTGGCGAATTATTTTATTGCTGGAATTTATTTTTAATTTTTTTGATTTTTTCGATTTGGTGATTTTTTTTAAACTTTTGGCGATTTTTTTTTTTGGTTTTGGCGTTTTTTTTCGGTTTGGCGATTTTATAGTTTTTGGATTTTTTAGTTTTACCGTTTTTGAAAATTTCAATTGTACAATACAATACAATTGTATGTATATTACATGGGATTTTAACATTTTTCTCCGCTTGTTTTGGAGCACCCTTTAGGTTTTAATTCTCATGTATTTGTTTTTGTAGTGGCCAAGGTTCTACATACTCTATCCAAATTTCAGGTCCGTAGCTCTTACGGTTCCTGAGAAAATATCGTGTGACGGACAGACGGACAGCGTAGCGAAAACAATAGGGTTCCTTTTTTCACCTTTGGTGTACGGAACCCTAAAAAAGAGTATTGGCCAGCTTTTTGGCTCAAATACTCCTCTGTGCGATGTCTGTCTGTCGTGCCGTATTTCAAAGAACTCTACGTGCTACGGGCCTGAAATTTTCACAGAATATGTAAAACTTTGGCGTTTACCACGACAAATATATGACAGCTAAAAATTAAAGGGTTTTCTAAAGCGATCAGAACATACAGACATACATAGGCATTTGATATATTCAAAGTTGGTGTATTTTTATGCAGACTACACCAATTAGCACTGATATGTAAAAAATCAAAATTAAATAGTATTCTATCATTTAATGCTATCTGCTGTATCTTGAAAACCACAAGAGGCAAGGTCTTGAAATGTTTAAATACGCTAAAACAAAAAAATCCCAAAGCTAAAAAATGTTGAATCCAAAAATCGCCGCAATTAAAAAAAATTACTTAAATGAAAAATATTACCATGAATAAAATAAATCTAAAAATTCCTAAAAAAATTACCAAAAGGAAAAGGGTCGCAAAAACTAAAAAAATCGCCAAAAACAGAGGCTTCAATGCAAAAAAGTTTGCAAAAAATAATTCGAAAAAGTCGCCTGAAAGAAACAAAACATTTTTATTGAGGCGAACACAGAAAGGAAGTTAAATTTATGTTATACTCTTCCTAAAAAGATTTTGCAAAAATTTAACAAGTATCAAACCAAAAAACCAATATAAGCAAAATAACAAGCAAACAACAATGGCAAGACTGTTGTAAATTAGAGATGGTAAATTTGAGCTTTTATTAGAAAATAGCTTTCAGCACATTGTAATACGATGAAACAAAATAATTTAAAAATTCAATTTTTAATGAAAAATATGTACATAAAGTTGAAATTGGCATCAACAAACACCACACACAGTGGACCAAACACAAAGAACGCAGATGATGAAGATATGGCGGCCTGCGAAAACAGCGTGTTGTGTCGTTGTGCTAGTGTGTGCCTGATTATTTACAATTAACTTTGGTGTTATTTGTTTCTTAAAACTTATCACATGTGACTTGGGTTACCAAAAGCAAAACCAAAAAAAAAATGATGATCATCGAATATGATTGCTATGTGAGAATCCAATTACTTAATCATAATTTATTGAAAGAATATAAATCAGTCTCCATCATTATGGAAACTAAAATCTTAACTCACTTTAAAATATGTATAATATATGTATATACATACATATGTATGCATGAATTTTTTAAAATAATTTTTTTTTGTGAGATACATACATATTTTTGGTAAATGTTTGGGAGTATTTGATTTTTGCAATTTAAATTTTAGGTTGCGTCCTTGTTGCTGCTTTTCTTTTTGCAAATTGCCGGGAGCGTTTTGTGTCGATGTGTGTAGAGTAGATTGTTATGCTCTCAGATTTTCACAAAGTATTTCGATACAATAAAATTCTCAATAACAGATTTCGTTAAAATTCAATTGTTGAATTTTAGCTGTAGGCAACTTGTTCAAGCATTCTGTGTGCTTTGTTAAATAAAAAAAATGCTACAGCAGAGTCCAAGCATGCTGTGACTGGGCCTTCATTCATATTTTCTTATCTTTTAGTAAGTTTTTTTTAATGCACAGACCTCGTATATAATAAATGAAAGGAAAGCAAATACATATAAAAAGTAGTCACATTGTTTGAGTACATTTTTTTATATATTCTATTATAGACTTTAAAAGTTGAAACCGAAATATTTTTTTTACATTGCAGCAGTGCATGAGGAAAACTTGCGAAAAATTCTTTTGCAAAACTTTTTGTTGTGTATTTTTGTTGGTGGGCACAATGAAAATATCTACTCGATCGAGATGAATTTTTAATATTTTTATTTTTATTTTTGGATGTTGATTTTAACGATAAAAAAAAAAAATTCAACTCTTTCCTTTCAGGAAGCCCACACAACATTCATGCTGTTATCTGCACATTCATATGAGCATAATTTGAGCAGTTGTAACACACTTTTGCAGAAAATACACTTCCAATAATACTTATTTAT
The DNA here is from genome assembly GCA_905220375.1 of Tachina fera. Lineage (NCBI taxonomy): Eukaryota > Metazoa > Arthropoda > Insecta > Diptera > Tachinidae > Tachina > Tachina fera. The sequence goes on from LR999963.1 coordinate 191,058,058, forward strand.
CAATAACATTTTAAACTTCAAAGATAATTTCTCAGTATGAGTGTTTTCTGATACTTGTGTGCTTCCTATTCCGCCTCCCAATCTCTTTATATTACATACACACATCCCTTCATACATATTCATTTAAACGGAAATCCAGTCTAAGTCTACCAAAGTATCATAGATGTCTTTCGTTTCGGTTGCACAAATATTTTTAATCTTACCTTTTGTATCCGGTTTCATGGTCAGTCAGTCAAAACCAAAAAAAAAACAAAATAAACAAGAATCTGTTTTAGTTGTTTTAAGTTTGTTTAACGAGTGTTTTATGTAGAAGTATTTGTTCATACTAAAAAAGTACATTATTCGCATTTATTGGGTAATTCCTTTTTAGTCAGTGTGAGAGCATCATGATTGGGAATTTTATGCTTTACATGCATTCGTATTATGTTTAACTTCCGTTACAACGGAGGGTATTTTCAGTATGGTTTTCCGCATTATTTGCGGCAGGAAAAGTTAACTCAACTCAACTCAACTCAACTTATACTTGTACAACTTATTCTTTTTTTATTTGTTTCAACAGAATTGTATCGTACTCGTATTTGTATTTGTTTGTGTAGTTGCTGCTTGTTTTGCTTGTTAGCTTTATGGTATTCGTAATCTTGATTTTGCGGTCAATTGAATACTCAACATGACTTAAGGGCGGACGTCAATAATATTAATTTTGAAATTCTTTAGTTTCCTTTTCCCTTCAACATTCTTGTGAGATATTTTTCCTTTATTTGACTCATTATAATTTTGTATCTGTAAATACTTATATATTTATGTCATAAAAAAATTCAAGAGTATTTTAAAAAATATTCAAGTTATTTATTTAGTTAATTAATTGGATTATTGATTTATTTTATATGCTTTTAAAAAAACTCATGCATATGTACACTGAAAGAGTTTTCGACTGAAATTCTATGAATTTCGACATTAATATAATAAAAACTTCATTAAAATTCAACCAACGTCACTCTTTGTTGGATTAATGAAAGCAGTTTCGTTAAAACTATTTTATTGAAAACTTCATCAAATTATTTAATAGTGTAATTAATGCAGTGCTTTAACTTCATCGAAGCAATAAAATAATTTCATGAAAAGAATGAAATAACTTAAATATAAAGGGGTTTCTTAATAATTAGAAAATATTGTTGTCATAAATCCAATAAAATATTCTTACGAAACCAGAATACCAAGGAAGCAATTCCAAATGAAATTTTCATTGGATTTGTGAAATTATCATTAGATTTTTTAAAAATTTTTAATGAAATTGTTTCATTGGATTTATGAAGCAAAATTCTTTCGGTGTATGTGTACTCGTAGTTACGGGAATTTGAAATCTAATTTTAATACCACCATTAAATCTAGTATTTTTGCTGTAGTATAAAAACACATATATGTAATTTATTTGCGCTTATCTCATGGTCACGATATACGCACGAAAGACAGATAATAGGTTAATTTAAGGAAAAATGGCTGCAAATCACGGCATTCGATACGACTCGTAATTTAAAAATATTTCCATATAAACTCTATTGAAATATTTTTAAATTACGAGTCGTATCGGATCCCGCAATTTGCCCCCTGTACTTAGATTCAGTAGCTTTTATTACGATAAACATATCGCTTTAATAAATGTAACGAATACTAATCGAATTTGCCATTCAGCAACATAACTATAATTGCTATCGCAAAGTACGACTTTGACTTTTACACTTTTTAATTTTTTTTAGTTTAAGCGCTTTTTTTATTTTGCCGATTTTTTTTTAGTTTTTGGCGATTTTGTTAGTTCTGGCTTTTTTTGCGCTTTTTTTTCGTTTCTGGTTTTTTTTGGAGCTTTTTAATTTAAGCGTTTGTCTCTTTTTTTGCAATTTTTTTGGCAATTAACTTTTGTTTTAGCGTTTTGTCGTTTTGGCGATTTTTTCCGGTTTTCACGATTTTTCAGTTGTTTCTTAATTTTGACGTGTTTCGTTTTTGCCGAGGTTTCAAATTTTTTTTGCGATATTCTCTTTGGCGCTTGTTTGCTTTAGGAAATTTTTTCGGTTTGTGTGATTTTTCACTTTTTGTCGATTTTTTCGGTTTTTGGTAATATAATAATAATTTTGGTTTTTTTAGTTTTGGCACTTTTTTCGGTTCTTTAGTTTTTTTTCGGTATTTAGCGTTTTTTATATATGTATGTGAAGCTTTCTCCGGTTTTTGGCAATTTATTTTAGTTCAAGTGATTTTTTTTTCGTATTTTTGCGATTTTTTCAGTTGTTTCTTAGTTTTACCATATTTTTTTTTATTCTTGGCGATTTTTTGCGATATTTTTAGTTGCATTGATTGGCTTTTAGTCTTGGCTCTTGTTTCCTATAGGCAAAATTACGAATTTTTTACTTGTTGTGTTTCTCATGCATCTTAGCGATTTATTTTATATTTTACTTAAACATTTACTTTGGCAATTTTTCGTTTTGGCATTTTTTAATTTTGGATTGTTTTTGAAAATTTCAGCAGTTGACCTATTACTTTTTCCAAGATACAGGAAGGTTGCAAAATTACATAGTCAAAATTACATTGTCTGATAGAATACCGTTTAATTTTGCTTTTTAAATTTCAGCGTAATTTGTGTAGTCTGAATAAGCATACAATAATTTTTAATATATATTTTTGTATTTATGATACAAAAGGACTTAAATATGTTTCGTTGTTCGCTTTAGAACACAATAAAATTTCATCCCTGTAGCTCTTACGGTTCTCAAAAAAACAGCCTGTGACTGACAGATAAACGCCAGACGGACATCATAGCGAAAACAATAGGGCTCCTTTTCACCTTCGGTGTACGGAACCCTAAAAACGAACGAACTCTGCATTATTAACTCAAAAATCGAAATTTTTGGTTTATGACGTTATTGAAGTAAATCAGCGATATGCACGTCCTTTTACTTAAATGAGCAAACCATTTAAAATTTGTTATAATCACAGCTCATAGGTAATAATAGAATTATGTATCTACTAATAGAATTAACAATTTAAAAAATAAAAACTTTACAAATTATATTGGAAAAGTTTATTTGTCAATCTTCCTCTTGCTACAAGCGCAACATAGAAAGAACAAAATGTAAAATAAAAACATAAATAAAAAAACGCTGTTTGGCTTGTAATTCAAGTCATAGTTTAGCTCCAATTTATAGTAGAGAAGCACAACAAAATAGAAACTTTTCCAGGGCAATGAGGACGTAGAATGCCATAAGTTGCGTTTTACGTGTAACACTTGTGCGATAATGTAAAATGTATTTGCTAAATACATTTACGAGAAAAGATACAAATGTATGTATGTACATTCATTAAAAAAAGTTGCATTTATACTCTATTTGTTTGAAAACTATTTCCATTCTGATTCAATAAATTTAAAATGTATTTATTTTTAACAGATTCAAATACCTTCAACACAAACTTGTTTCAATGGAATCATTTCGTTTGTATGATTTTTTTTTCAGTAACAAATAACTTGCAGACAACAAATTGTAACGGCAGCCATTTAAAACAAACCAAATGGAATGACCAAAGAGCATAATCAAACTTTTAGCATGTTTTATATGTACGAGTATTTTGTTGGTACGAGGATCAATTGAAATTTGCTAGACCTTAATTATCACCTGCATGAAAGCGGTCATGGTTTTGGAGAGTTGATTGATTGTGTAATATTGTATTGCCTTGAATCTATTTTAGAAGACGGTTAAATAAGTTCAAGATTTTTTGAAGAAGATATTATTTTATTTTCCAATGTAGTCTTCTTTAGAGTTCCGTACGCCAAAGATGTCCTTATATCAGTCTGTCTGTCTGTCACAGATTGTATCCCAGAATTTTCACAGAACATGTAGATATCGGCGTTGCTACAGTAAATATATAACAGTTAAAAATTAAAAGGCATTTTACGAATAATGCGAGCAACGAAAAATTTTGAAATCTTAATGTGAACTATACAGGCAATTATATATACGGGCATGTTCTGACACTCGCAAATCGCATAATACTTGCGATTGTGACTTGAACTCGCAAGAGAGTTGTTCTGAAACAACTCGCAATCGCAAGACTTTTGGCGAGTTCAAATCACAAGAGTATACTGAAGCGAACTGATGAATTTAGCCCAAAACTTAAATTTAAAGAAATTTAATATGTTTTCTTTTCATTTTAATCAAAAATATTAATAGTTTCGCAAAATTTTTATTATAAAATTGAAATTTATAAAATGTTCTTTTATTTTGTTAATTTTGTCTTCGCATTGCTTACTTATACACTGACGATTTCAACACACAGCTGACCTAAATCAATATGGCAAGTCGCAAGGAAAACGCATGAGTTACAGAACATGTAGAAACAAGTTTGGCGATTTGCAACTCGCATGCGATTTGAAAACGATACGAGTGTCAGAACATAAATTTTTATGCAAATTACACCAATTAGCACTGACATATAAAAAATCAATATTAAAGGGTATTCTATCATTTAATGTAATTTTGAAAACTTGCTGTATCTTGGAAAGCATAAGAGGCAAGTTTTTTAAATTTTCAAAAACTCTAGAGCTACAAATCCCGAAAATAAAAAAAATTACTGAAAATATTTGTGTTCTATCCAAGCTTTCAAGATTTTGATATACCAGAAATAATTCATAGTCAGGCTCAAGTTCAGTAATTTCAATTCTTATTGAATGAAATATTTTTATTAATTAATGTGAGTTTCTAAAGAAGAGATAGTAGTAGATATACTAGGATACTGATGAAGTGCGTGGCTGCACAGAAAAGTATCGGTATTTCCCCCAGCTTAAAGCCTAAGTTTAATTTTTCTTCTCTTCTTTAGAAACTCACATTAATTAATAAAAATATTTCATTCAATAAGAATTGAAATTACTGAACTTGAGCCTGACTATGAATTGTTTCTGATTAAAATTCATCACAGTTCAATTAAAGAATCTAAAAAAAATGTTTCTCATTTTGATATACCTTCTAAAATATAAGATTTTTTGAGGACTTCAAAATAAGTATTTGTTTATGAGATGAGAAATCTCTTTCCACCGAGACAGGTTTGGGAAAATGGAGTAGTAGCTCGATGCTAAGTCCGCAATTAGATACTTGTTCCCCAATTCGAATCAATAATCAAAATATTCCTCAACATTCCCAAGTGAAATACCTTGGTATACATCTTGATCGAAGGCTTACATGGAAACATCATATTTACTTTAAGCTAACTCAGATGAAACTTAAGTTATCTCAAATACACCGGTTGATTGGCAGAAATTCAACACTTAGCCTGGACTGTAAACTTTTAATATACAAGTCGCTTTTGAAGCCAATATGGTGTTACAGTATCCAGTTATGGGGCACTGCTTCAGCTTCCAATGTAGAGAGAATCCAACGAAGGCAAAACAAAATTTTACGGTTAATAACATCGGCTCCATGGTACATCAAAAATTCCAATATCCATCGTGATTTAAATATGCCACTAGTGATTGAAGAAATTGCAAAATACGCAGGCAAATATTTAACAAAACTCGAGTCACATCCTAATCCGCTTGCTCGTAATATTTTGAGCTTTACTGGACACATCCGCTTAAAAAAGAGGGACACAAGGGCTCTACTACTCAACACTCCAGATGGGATTTCTTGAAAATACTTTTTTTATACTTTTTATAAATTTTTTTCTTTTTTGGATTATCACTACTTATGTATTATTTATAACTATTAACAAGTTTATGTCCGACAGTGGTCGGTCCTAATAATTATATTTTAGATTTAAGATTTGAATACTTATTGTTAGTTCATATTTGAAGATACAATAAATAAATACATGTATTAAAAAAAAAAAGTCCGCAATGAGGCAATTCGTAGCCCGATTCATGGAATGTTTTCCTGTTTTCCAATCCTCATTCAAACAACCCAATAAGTTGGCATAATATTTTCCATGTATGGTTTATCCTTTTCAAGACAATAAATTTCGATTGCATGCAAAACAAATGGTCGCCATAAATTTATTGGATGACAAATCCAACTTGACTATTTTGGCGCCGATTCAGCACTATTTTGATTGTTGTTTCTTCTCTAGTGTGTTGCAGGGGATCCACAATTCACACTCGGTTACAAAATACGGCAGAAGCTCATCCGTATTGCAGTTGAACAACGGCAAATAATCCTGCAAAGTTGTGACACGATTGCGTTTGTTGTCGATCGTGCACAAAAAAAATTCCTGGAATAAACAACTTTAATTGAAAATAAAACCACAAATTGATTAAAACTATAATTGAATTAATTGAACTTTGTAATTAATTAAATTTTAAAAATTTTATTTTCTAAATGTTTTTATTGGGAATTGTTACAATTTAAGTTTAACATTTATTAACGCACTACTAATCCCAAATTATTATTTTACTTATTCAGTAAAATAATTTTTTATTAAAAATACATTGAAATTGATTATTGAGGGGTTTAGCTGGATCCTATGCGCATTTCACTGTTGCTAATGCAGATCACCAGGGAACCTTTACTTAATTTTTATTTTCATTTAAACGGAAACCTCCGAGTCATGTGAGGTGTCTTTCTCTTCCACAGTCTCTTTCACTTTCAATATCCGCTCAGCCAATACCATATCGCGATTTTTTTTTAATATTCGGGTGTAGAAACCTCAACTAGGCGTCTATATCGTTCACTAGGCAAGTCTTATTTCTAAACTGATTAGTTTGTGGAAGAGTGAGAGAGAGAGACGAGGGGAACATTTCTTTTCCCCTCGTCTCTCTCTCTCTCCTAACAAACTAATCAGCTTAGCAATAAGACTTGCATAGTGTAAATTAGGACTTAGCATTAGTTGAAGGAAAACACTCGTAGCTGATAAAATTTCTTTATTTCATAAACACGGCTAATATCGTCGTAATATCAGTGTTATTCACATTCTCGTTAATACTATTTATTTGAAGCATAAAAAAATAGACATAAAATAATCGAAGATTCCTTGCCACATTCCACCGCTTTTATTTGCATCTTCTTTTTGTTGTTGTTGATTGTAGCACTAATAGTTTTGCTTTCACTATTGCTCTTTCACACACACACAAACACACATTTATGCGCCACATTACAAGCAAGGACACACAACCATTCATGGATATTTACAATTATAGATGCATTTACATGTGTGTGTGTGTGTGCATGTGTGTATGTATATTTGTGTATGCTTGCATGTGTTTCCCTTTGCACATCCTGGATATAAAATATTTCTGTAATTTCAGTTTGTTTTTATTATTTGCTTTATTTCTTTATCGCAAAATTGTTCGACTGTGCAGCCGACAAAGTTCGTAGAGTCGTTGGTACAATTTCTTTCATACATAAGAATAAACATAGTTTTCTAACAAACAGCATCTTTATGGGTAATTAAAACTTTTGCTCATATATTTTCGAAAGCCAAAAATTAAAAAAGAAATATACACAAATTGTTTTTGCCAAAGAAGTTTCCTGCTGGTGGCGCTTGCAACGTGAAAAACAGGAGCAGTCAATAATAGTACGTGCTGGTGGCTTCTTTGCTGCGCCAAGACTCTTGAGACTCGGTTTCAGTAGTGACTGTTATCGGAATTATTTTCTCTACCCCTTTTTTTTTGCTTTTTAAATCATTCGATTGGGCCATGTGCTTAGTGGGAAAATGTAAAAAAGTTTTCAATAATAAATTTGCTCGCCTACAAAAATAGATTTGAAAACAATTTTACGCCATGAATTCTTTTCTTTTTAAAAGTTATGTATATTTCCTTCTTTGTTTTATTTTATTTGTTAGTTGGATTGCAACAATGCAAGTTTTCGAATATTTGGCAAGACAAAAAGCCATTTAAGAAATTAAATGTTTTATTAGTTGAAATACTCGTATAACATCGATTCTGAGTTTAACATAAAAAGTGCATATTTCTTAACTAAAATGCCTGCATGCCTTTGTTCTTAATGATACTTTTTTTATTATTTAGAAATACTACACTTCCTTCCCTCTGTTAAGGGCTGAATTTACTTGATTTGGCGTGGCACAATTATATTGCATTTTGCTTAAAGGGTTTTCAGTATGGAAATGATTTACTTAAATTCAAAATCATTTCGATATGGAACTAATTTCCTTCAGCTGAAATAAAATCTAGTTTGACTTCTTGCATGCAAAATAAATGGTGAACAGCTTCTAAAGCACTTGAGTGTTAAACAACCATCAAACCGCAAAAAATTTAACTTAAGAACAGGTAGAAGAACCTCCAGTAACTTGAATAGAAGATGTTAAAAGCAAAACTAATGTCTTTATTAACATCAACGGAACATCAGTTTTTCTTTTTCTCTATACGAATTTGTGATATGTAAGTGAATGGTATCTACAGAATTTACGGCAAGCATACACCCCACCTGATCTTGGAATCGAAAATAATGCAAACAGAAAAATTTCAACTTAAACAAGTTTAATCTAATATTTTTCAACAATGATTTTGCTTAATATGTGTTTCATGTTAATTTAACATGATTTATAGTAATTGTCAAAGAAAATTTTTTCTTTTGAAATAACTTTATTTTACGTTGTTTAAATGTTAATTACATTTACGTACTGTTAAAATAAAAATGAAGAATCATGTTGAATCAAAGCTATTTGAAGTCAGATCAACAACAAATTAAGTTTAATGTAGTAATTGTATTTTATTAATTATTTAACTTACGTATGGTTGACATAGACATCAGAAATTTTTTTTTATATAAATTAAATTGCTTCCCCGGCCAAGATTTGAACTCGAAACTCATCGCGTGGTACTCAACGTGCAGCCACAACAACCTTAAATATTCTTAAACTAAATATTTAGCATCTTGAATTAAATTATAATTTAACATTATTTCTTATTATTTATTTGAAAAGACAAATGCTTTGACTTGAAAAGTTTTAGTTAAAAAAAATATAAAGTACTTTGACTTGACTCCAGGATTCAAACCTGCGATCCTCCGAATGCAAGACTAGTTCACTGCCTACCAGCCAGCAGCAGTTTGTCGGCTGCTTACAAACATAACGAAACAACAACAATACAAAAACCACCTACACAACCAAGCACAAAAGTGTATTGCAGCTATGAACAAACCAAATAAACACCAACACACTCACACAACATTTTATTTCTTGTAAATTTAATGTGATTTTAATGAATTCAAATCAACCTTTTGTCATGTTGATTTTACATTGGTATTTTTTCTGTGTGTGAAATAACCTTTAAAAAATCAATCTTAGATAGTGTCTTTTTTTCCTATTTCTATATTTAAATTTGAATAAAACAAATTGTATGAAAGATATCATCGACATTATTTATTTAAATGCTTTATACAGTATAAATTTCACATGTTAATTCAACATGATTTACAGAAATCTTCAAAGAAAATTTTTTGTTTTGAAATAACTTTATTTCATGTTGATTTAACATTATAGTACTGTTAAATTTAAAGGAAGAATTAAGTTGAGTCAAAATTATTTCAAGTTCAAACAACGTGAATTTGAGAGCGATGATCCTTATGGAATCAACGTTATTTTAAGTTGAAACAACATGAATTTTATTTGTTGTATAATTTTATTTTATTAATTATATAACTTGCGTAATTATTATTTGTGAATTCTCAAATGGTTTTTGAAAGACTCTGCATTTTGTGACTGTTCCAAGTGTATGGTTGAAGTCTACTGATGATTTAGATTAAAAAAAAAAGAAATTTTTGGAACTATAAATATTTTAACCAATTAAATATTTTAATCTTAAGTAGCTAGTACTTTGACTGAGATCGTGCATTAAGGTGGTTTTCCATGTGCATTAGCGTGCATTTGTGTTAATTGTTGTTAGACTGTTTAAGTGACGAGTACATATTATAGTGCCTCGCTTCCGTAACTTGTGAGAAGTTTTCGCTCGAAAAGAACTAAATTATTATGTTAGTTATCCTATTTTACTTCAGGCTACTATTCACATAAAACCTTAAGCAAACTTAAAAAAATAAATCAACAACTAGAGAGCTTTCTTACTTATTCTGTGTTTCACTAGTTGATTGTTTTCATATTGAAATGTTCTCAAATGTGTTATGGAATTAACACATTAGTTGCTAAATAGAATCTGGCAGTAATTAGTATTACATCATGATAACATGGATGCGAGAATTGTTAGACCCAATTCGTAAACGTAAAGTTTATTTTGAAAAGTCGTGAATTTGTGGGAGAGCTTCCATTTTCTTTTCCCCTCTCTCCTACAAACTGAAAACGATGTCAAGTCGTCTTACTGCATATAATAATAATTTTTATGTGTACTCAGGCCTGGCGAAATGACCTTGACCCAGCAAACACAACATTCCAAAAACAAGAGAGTAGTTTTACTTACACTACCATCTCTCGTTATTTGTATGTTATAAATAAATGTTCTAGAAACCTTCAAAAGTGATGTCTTTACGTTTTGGTCAAATGGGAGATCAATAGTACTGTGTTCTTATTTTAACATATTTTCATAATTTAAAGTTAAGAACTAAAAATCAGCAGCAGTTGAATAGCAAGCAACAGCAAAAGGTAAATTTGTTTTCCATATGAAACTGCAACCGATTTAAATTAAATGCAGTGTGCCTTTGAGGCTGATGTGTTGCTATTGCTGTTGCTGTTATTAAATTTGCGCTTTAATACAAATTATTAGGGAAGCTCAAAACTTTTGTCATTTGACATAATTACGCAAAGGAGGAAAGTGTGAAATCCTGAACATCGAAGATGGACTGCACATCCAAATAATTTATTGCTATTTATTTTTATGTTTTGCAAACACTGCAAAGTGTGAATACGTTTAATGCCAGGGAATGTTGCTGACGTTTTCACAGCATGCAATCAGTTAGCCAACATAGAGCAAGAGGGAATAAAGCGAAACAAAAACAATAGCTAGCAATAATATTCTACGCTACTCATGTACTCGTTCGCTGTGACTTGCAGCGATGATGGCTAACCACAAAAGTCATGCCATAAACAAAAAGTACAACAACACTCTGCTGAGTTTTTGTTATGTAATTACCAGTTTGATGGTTTCACGCGTCTCGCTAAATACGAGTAGTTGTTGCTGTATTGTATTTAAATTGCAGATACATGCAACAAAAGATATTTTTTTGTTGAAATTTTATGAAAAAAAGTTCGCTTTATGCTGACTAGTAAAAGCGAGCGGACATAGATACGAGTATATGTTTGTACATAATTTACAAAAACACACACGCTTATTCATAACTGAATTCAGCATAAATACGAGTACACTTGGGAGCAGAAACAAAGTGCATATGTACATGCATATGTAAATAAATTTATATCTAAAGAAAGGGGAAAAAGAGCAACAGTATTTTTTGCATTGAAATGCAATTGTAAAGGAAGTGCTCTAATAAAAGGAGAATAATAGCAATTGACTGAATTGATATGGATGTTGCTTGATGCATTGGTTAAGGCTCTGATGTACCAAATATATTGCCTTAGCCAGGCAGGTTATGTACATATTTATCCCTCGCCTGCACTCATCTTATAAAGAATTTATTTATATTTGAGGAAGGTGAAAGGTGCATTTCTGGACTTGTCCGTACATACAGTGCGATGAGAAGCTGTATGTTCAATTGGCTTCAGGCCTGCTGTTGAATTTATTTTCAATACACACTCTTATTCTTCATCTGCGAAAACAACTTAATTTTCTTGCCACTTATATTAACAACACTTCTTCAACATTGCATAATAATCAAACAACAACATAGTTAAAAAAAATAAATTTTGCACAGAGTATTATAGAGAGTTTGCATACATACACCCAGCGGGAAAACTCAGAAAACCTCATAGTACAGGCCATCTTCAAGGCCCGCTTAGGAATTTTTTTTCGTTCAATTGCTACTTTTATCTAAGTGCTAAAGAAGGCCTCGACTTGACATTCCACACTCCTTTCTATGAGAAGGGAGAAGAAAAGGAATAACATTTGTTTGTTTTGTTTTTTTTTTTGCCAAAGCAAAAACGAAATTCATTAATTTTCAGGCCTTCCAGAATCTCTGGTGAAAGGAACCAGAACAGAAGATTTACCCTAAAATGACAAAGCGTGTAAACAAGATATTAGCTTAGAATGGAGTGAGCATCTAAAAGAAGGAGTACAGATTCCTTATATGTAGAAGGCATCCTTACTACTTCTTTTTCCTACTGCACAGAAAAAAGTGTTCACCAATTAATATTTTCAATTAAGAATTTAATTGAATTAATTAAATTTTTAATTGTATTAATTAATTTGACTGGAAAAACTTAATTAATATTATCAAATTGTTTATAGGTGAAAATTTATTTAAATTTTTAATTGATACTATAAATATTTTAATTTATATTACAAAATCATTCATATTACTTTTTTGTGTGTGCGCGCTTCTGCAAAAGTACATACATAAGTATATCAAGAAAAAGTCATAAGTACTTCATAATTTGACTGAATAACCCATTCATTTTATTTGAGAAAGTTAAGAGTAAAATCGAAGTTAATATATGTACTTAAACTTTGTTTTTAAAATCCATTTTCATGATAACTGGCATAGTAATAAGTATAACAAAAATACGTGATAATTTTTAGGTTTCCGAAAACCAAAGGTGAAAAGGAACCCTATTGTTTTCGGTACGCTGTCCGTCTGTCTGTCTGTCCGTTACAGGCTATTTTTTCGAGAGCCATAATAAGTGGTACACACTTTGCAACGTGTTTACGAAACATGTTTATATTAGAGGTTGCATATTTTGACATAGACACTGCAATCTGCAATGCAACCCATAAACATCAAAACATTTTGGTATTTTTGAAACTTCCAATGCAACTTCGAACGCAACCATTAACAAGACTACACACTATGCGACCGACAATGTAACCTGCCTGGTTGCATAAACACTTTGCCAAGTCTGTACCTACCATAAGAGCTATGGAACTTTGGCCGCTACATTAACAAATAAGTGAGAGTTAAAAATTAATGGGTGTTTCAAAACGAACAAAGGAAAATGTTAAAATCCCATGTAATATACATACATACAATTGTATGTACGAGTATATAGACACTTGAAATTTTAAGCACTAAAATTAAAAAGAAATCAAAATTAAAGGGTGTTCTATCAGTTAATGTAATTTTACAACTTCACGTATGTATCTTGGAAGCCGTAAAAGGCAAACTCTTGAAATTTTCAGAAACGGTAAAACTAAAAAAATTTCAAAATTATAAAATCGCCAAACCAAAAAAAAATCGCCAAAAACCAAAAAAAAAATTGCCAAAACGAAAAAAGCGCCAAGATAAAAAAATCTAAAACTAAAATAAATCGTCAAAAACATGAATAATCACCAAAAATGAAAAATAACGCCAAAATTAAAAAAATCGTCAAAATGAAAAAATTCCAAAAACCGAAAAAATGCTAAAACTAAATATCATATAGGCTAAAGTTCGTATAGTATGACATGAACGTGGTGGTGAACGAAGAGATAGGAGAAAGCTTCATTCTTTTACAACTGTGCTACTTTTGCACGTTCCTAATAATGCTGTGCTGCTGCGCCTCTGGTGTCAATGAGGCGTATTAGATTATTGAAGTTGTGCTTAGTAGCCATTGATTCTGCTATGCAATGTCGACAAATGAGGGCGTTCTGATGCTAAATTAGGATTAGTATCCATTAGCGATGAGCTATAGCGTGATTTTTTAATAATGTTGCTCCATGTGAACGTGATTTTTAAATCGCTGTTCTCTTAAACTGTGACTGTGATCACATTTTAGCAGTATTTTGTTTGTAGTAGTTCTGTTATTTTGAGAAAATCTGATAAGAAGAGCAGCAGTGAAATTAGACAGTGACTGTGATCACGTTTTAACACATTTCAGCTCTTCTGCTTTAAAAGTATTTATTAGTATTGGTATTTTGATAAATACTAATAAGAAGATCGACAAGAACAAACAATTAGCAATCAACCCCGTCCAAATATTGAGATTTTCGTATAAGAGGCAGAGAGACACAAATTGCAAATATGAACATGTGAGATGTACATAGTTGCCAGAAAAGACGATTTGACGATTTTTTATCGACAAAAGCTGGAGGTATAAAAAAAATCATTTGGTAGCCTTATCTAATGTTAAGTAAGCATATAAGAACAATCACAATTTGTATAAAAGAACAAAATATTTAAAAAATATGTTACTTGATATATTCAGTCACAGTTGTGATTAGTGATTTTTCAATCGCTGTGAAAAAAGAACAGGTTTCTAAATATCGCTCAACTCTAGTATCCACTGAAGTACATTCACCCACTTCATCAGCACCCAATAAGAATTTATTACTAAAACTCCATAGCAAAATACACTGAAAATTATAATATTTCTTGCGTTTCTTGTAAAACGTTTTTAGTGTAACTTCTTAATTAAATTAAAAGAAAATTGTTATTCAGCGTTCGTTCCACTGAAAGCTAATATTCGAAACAACCGCGCTTCGGGTTACACAGTATAATAATCAGTACCGGCGCTTACATATTCCAATTAAATTAATTTTTTTTATATATAAAAAAAACCCTTTCTAAACATGGATCTCACTATGCTCAAAATATATCGATTTTCGTCGGCTCACTTCAATAAAGTCACAAGTAATAATGCAAAATGGCATCATTACTCAATTAATTCTGGAATAAGTCTAAGTATATGGACTTATTACTAATGTAGTGTGGTACAATTTATGTTCTTATATTTCAATTATTCGAAAAATAAAGCAAATTTATGCTTATGACTTAATTTCAGTGAGCCGACGAAAATCGTATATATTTTGTCGATATTACTTTTACAAAATTTTTAAAACAACCATGTACAATTTTGTGTGGATCGCGGTATTTTATATTTTTTACTTTCAGTAGCAGAAAACTTTAAGGGAATTTCTGGTTGAAGTATTTTTGTGTGACAACTGTTAAATATGATGCATATCGTATCGAAGCAAAAGATAAATAAGCTGAGGGTATTTATTATTCAAATAACCCTTCATAAATTTTTAGTTTCATAACTCAAGTCAACAAAAAATTTATGTATGTATGTGGGAATGGTTGTTTCATAATGCTGGTGCCTGAATTTGAATGTAGACGTCGCGCATCCATCTGGTAGTCAAGTTGTTCAAGTCTGCATGAGTGACTGCTAAAAAAAAAACTTCTGTTCTGTGTAAGGTGAAACCTTTTAACAACTGCATTCATCCATCCCAAGCTTGTGCATATTACGTGTATTATTATTATCATTAATACTTGCATTTAAGCGTTTTTATTTATTGCGTAGAGCGTATTTCATCTTGTCTTGTGCAGTTTTGATGACTTCATTATGTTGGTGTTAAGGAAACAACAACTCATAATTATATTTAAATGAATATACTCGTTGCATGCCCATCTTGAAAAGATTCTACCACTTTGTTTGTTGTTTAACATTCGTTTAAAAAAGTTAATTAGTTTGCCAAAGCAGTTAAGTATTTTGGCCATATTTTTTCTTTTATTTATTTTTCATAATATATAAAAAGTCAGTTAAAAATTAAAGGGCAATGAAGCTTCATCGTCAGGCAAGGCAAGTAGCATGAAAATAAACAAGTAGTCTTCGTTAATATTTTTTTTCACGATTTATGATACTTTTTTTCTGAAATAGTTATTTTATTTTAAATAAATTTTCCAGATAGGTTTACAAAATATATGCATATATTTAGAAATAATGACATGTTTTAAAAAATTTAATATTTTCAAAAATAAAAATTTACTTTTTAATAAGGAAACCAGAGCTTCTGAATATTGCTTGTTCCATCTATCTACTCACAAATTGTTACAATTCCTTGGGAAGATGAAGTTTGATGTTCAAAACTCACACACGCAATATGTTTCCATTTTCATGTAAAACAAAACGAAATCCTTAGTACGATTATATTTGATATTTAAAAGGAACTGATACGCATATACCAGAGATCAGCAATGAGTAGTGAAAAAGTGTTTAGAGTTCAATCACGACTTACAATTTCTTTTATTTATGCTCACGCATAGTTATTGAAATGTTGTCTATGAATCAGATTCACTCGAAAAATTTAAATGCGCATCGAACTCGTACTTAGCAACAGTTATGACGTTGTTGATTTCTTCAATGCCTATAGACGATGCAAAATAAGTATGATTCACAATGCGAACTTTGCATACGAACATTAAAGTTCTCATAATGAGGTTATGTGCTTCTGAGTTGCTTTTTTTTCTTTTTTTGCAGGGATTGAAAAACACCCCTATTTACTACTATTGTATACTACTTGCAAACTGTTTAATGACTAAACTTTTAAATAAACGTACTTGCATGAGTTAAGTGAGCTGAATCAATGTGAGTAGTGTAAGTATTTTCCTGAAATTAGAAATCAAACTGACGTGATTCATGAGTGTGAGTGTGGTATAAATATGAATGTCGACGTCGCATTCATATTTATTTCCACCTATTCTTATAAATAAATCTTATTGTGAGTGTGCATAATTCAGAGTAGTTGAGTTTAAACGATGTCTACGCATTTATATTTAAAATTTCATGAGTCAGTATGAATAGCAAAAAACGATTTATTGCATATAACTGGTACATAAATATGTACATGTATACATATCGAGCCATAACCACAAAAAAAGCTTAAATGACATATTTTTTGAACTTCGGTTTGTAACGAAAAGCGATTACCTACAATCGTGGATAATCGATTTTCGCCAAAAAATAAACCTCGAAAGTTATATCGCTTAAGCTTGTTTTGGCGATTATGGCACAATATAATAATAAATAGTCTTTAAAGATACCAGCTAAAAAGCTTAAGAAGTCAAGTAATTGTGTAAATGGTCCATTGAATCGAATGACTGCTGCTATCATTATAATTGTTTTTCGCTAAAAAGGGCAGCAAATACACTGACTGCATAGTGTTGTTATACAATATAAAAATCTTTTCCATCAGTAGTATAATTTCTGGTTCTCCACATTTATTTTCACTTATTCCGTTGCAGCTTGCAAAAAGTATTTAAATATGTACGAACGAAAAATATATCGATCTGAAAATAAAAATTTTTGTTTAATTTACCGACTGTTTATTAGTGTATACAATTCAATTCCACACAATTCAATTGTTTCTTTTTTGTTTGTTTATTTTCAAATCAATTCATTTGACTTTAGGCATACAGATGAAATCACAAATCTGACTTAACATCTCTTCTTCTCTGGCTCGCCTTTGTTTGGTTGTTGCTGTTGGCATGACTTTGCGCCTTCAGAGACAGAGACAGAGACAGAGCCAGAGAAAGAACCACAGCAATTATAATGAGCAAAACAAACGAATTGGAAATAATTTTCAATTCACATCTTCCCACCTTCATCTTTCAAATCAAGCCATAAAAAATTATAAAATATATGCTAAATAAAAAGTAAAAAAGAAATAAATAAATAAATAAGAAAAGGTCTAGAAGTTTCGTTATTTTTTATTAAATAAAGTTGGCTTCTGCACCAATTGTTGTAATCGCATGTGTGCGCTTTACTGCACTTAAACAAATCAAATGTTGCTCTCTGGCGTTTTCATACCCTTCATCATATTTCGAATAAGCTCAGGCATATAAGTTTAATGTTAAGTTTGTTATTTTTAAAAATTATAGCGTTTTTTGGAAGATACGAAAATTAATTTTCTTCATTTTGATTTATTTTTTTATAAAACAATTGACTTACTGGAACTCTCTTTATGTGAAATCAGAAAAATCAATTTATGAATGATCGGATACTTATGGGCAAAAAACCTCTAAAAGAGTATCACTCAAAATATTAAATATCGCTAATAATAGCTCTGAAATCCTAAATTTTGTTAAATAAACTTCCCACTTAAGTCTCAAAGTAAATCTAAATTTTATTAATTGGTTATTTGGTTGCAGCCATTTTTAAAACTCAAATCGCCATTTGCATAGTTTGAGTTTTTTAATATTTTTTTAAACTCAACAACGTCGCCATAAAGGAGCAATTTCAAAACAAAGAACATAATATTTATTTAAATTAATAAAACAAAGAATGTTAAATGTATTTATTTTTAAAGTTCATTAAAATTTTTTAAAAATTGTTATAAAATTTAAGAAATTCATTATTCGACACATTGTCATAAGTTTATTTTAATTTGAAATTTGTTTGCTGGTGGTTCAGCATTGTCTATATGCATTTCATTGTTGCTATAACAAGTCGTCGTTAGAATTCAATCACACATTCCTAACAGTGGTCTACTAACGATTTGTTATACAACAATGAAATGCATATACAAAATGCTGAACTACCAGCAAATAAATTTCAAAAAAATTTTAAACTTGTGACAATATGTCGAATAATCAATTTAATAAATTGAATAACTAAGTGTTACATTTTTTTAGGAAAGTGATAGAGAAGATGGGTGTTGAAGGAAGAGATAGAAAAAAGCTTCATTCTCTTACAACTATGCTTTTTTTAAGTTTTTAATAATGCAGTGTTGCAGCGCCTCTGGTGTCAATGAGCCATACTAAATTTTGAAGCTGTGCTTAGTAGCCATTTTGTTTATAATTTTACTTCGCCGATGATTCTGCTACATAATACTAACGAAGAAGGGCGGCGCTCTGATATTACATTAGGATTAGTATCTGCTTACTGCGGTGTAGTTCAGTGACCAGTGTCTATTCCTTAATCACTTGAACTTTCATACAACATTGATACAAAGGGACACTTGCGACTTTGTCGGAGACCGGGCTCGAACCCAGGACCTTTGTTATTTTTTGCCAACGTGATAATTCAGCCAACGTCATTCACGTCATTCGTGTTTGGTTCGAACACCTGTTCCATAACCAAACTTAATTACCTGGTTATGGTTATGGAACGTTTAACTTAAATATTTTGTGCTAAATATAAATTTTAAACTATAATTATGAAGAGCTCTTTAGTTCTCCCAATCGGCTTCTGTTGTTTGTTGTCAAAACACAAGAATGAATCACCTCCTAGCCTCAAGTTGATGCCGGCCGGGTTTCTCTAAGGATCTTATATAAAATAATTATGACAACGATAAATGCATGATAAATTCGAATGTTTATACATTCTGCTACATATCACATTAATACTTAGTCCTAATTTGCACTATCCAAGTCTTATTGCTAAGCTGATTAGTTTGTAGGAAAGAGAGACGAGGGGAACAGAATCATTTCTTTTCTCCTTGTATCTCTCTCCTAAAAATCAATTCAGCTTAGCAATAAGACTTGAATAGATTAAATTAGGACTTAAGAACACTCGTACAGTGTCGTACACTCAGTTAATTACTTGACTAGTTAAGTACAACATGCATCTAACATGCATCAATATAAGTGTGTACATATTGGGCGGGAGTTCAAGCGGCCTTCTTGAAACTTTCGGTCGTACGGAGTAGGACTTCTACCCCGACTTGTTCTAAATCTTGAAGTCTTACGCAGTCCACCCATTCACTGAATAATAATTGTAAGAGTATGTACCTTTAAGTCCTGATGTATGTATGTAACATAATCTATTACGTATGGAAAGTTCTGTAATGTGGCGTTGCAGCCATTAAAGCCCCAGCAAAAACACTAAAACCAATAAAAAAATTCAAAAGAAAGCCAATAAAACTAATAAGAGGCGCAAGGAAAAAGGGCAACATTAAAAAATTGAGTTAAGAAGAATTTTAGAAAAGCTCGATCGAGTAATTTGCTTAGATAAAAAATGTTATAAAGGATTTGATTTGTCACTCAAGTCAAGTTCTCACAACTGTTTGCTGGACAGATGTGAACTGGTGCTGATGACATTCGTCGTGGTGGAATTATAAAATAAACGTAAACTAAGGGCTCACATACTTTGGGCACGAATAAAATAAATAATATTTTTAAATTCCTTTCGGCTTTAAAAAATATCATGCCAGAAACCGCTTAAAAAAACAACAAGTCTAAAATTTTTTTTAAGAAAAATTTAAATTTTCGTATAATAGATTCGGCAAATGGTCTATAAGATTCGGCGTAGCAGATTATCTTTCATTTGTCGTGACAATACGAAGCTGGTCTTAGGGGAAACATTGTCTTGGGCCTGAAAAAGTTTATTGAGGAAATTATAATATTTATAATGACTTTTTGTTTTGAAAATTTTTTAATATTTCTCTAGTGAGTGTTGACATTATTCTAGTTCACTTATTTATTTATGTATGTATGTATGTATGGGAGTGTGTTGCAAGAGATAAAAAGCAATTTTCATTTTTTTTTTGTGTCTACTTTTAGTATTTATTTTGTTTTGTGACTTTTCCAACGAAAACTTTAAACAATTTGAAAATAATTTTGCTTGTTGCCAAAAAAAAAAAATTTACTGTATGTGTTGGTTTTTTTTTCTACTTTCCCACTCCTGGCTGTTTCAATATCAAGTTTATTATCAAAACCACATCATCTTTGGCGCGGAAGTTTTTTTATATCAATTTATTTTCTGTATTTTGAATTTTTTCGTTATTGTATTTCTTACATAAGTTTTAACGAATTCATTATTTGTAACTTGAATGAATTGTGTGTGTCTGTAAAAAAATTTTCAGGACTCCTGCTCTGCTGGTGTTGGTTTTGTTTCCTATCCTCATCTTCATTAGCATCATCATCATCTCATGCTTATTTGTTGTTTGTTTGCTTTGCAAATTAAATAAACTTTTTCAATCTGAATCTTTGATTTCCTCCATTCGAATTTTTTTCCCCAAGTTATGTAAAATGTTCGTGTGCATTTGTGTATGTTTAGGTATTATTTTTGGGTCGTATATTTTTCGTTTTAACTTGTCGTTGGCATTGGCGTAATAGGATTTAAGTTTTTTTTATATCGCGTTTTTAAGATTTTTTTGATTGAAGGTGTAAAAGTTTTTATTTTTCAGATCGGAAATAAAATGAATGAGAAATAAAATTCCTGCTAATAAGGCAAGGTGTTTTTATTTTTGTTAATTTAAACAGGTGCTTTTGTGCAATTTTATAACTTTGCGGTCAGACACCATTTTGTTGAGAAACAATTTAAGAAAGTCTTTTATTTTCAAACGCTGTATTAACAGTAAAATTAAAATAAATTTTTTATGAATATAACTAAATTCACTTGTTTACCGGGCATATACTACGTTTATACGCAGGGTTTATTTGCAAATAAAACTGTAAATTGTTGCCATATTATTGTTTTTATTGCGACTAAATAATTTAGAAAACTATACACGATTAACGCACTATTTGCAAATAAAATTATTGTGGTTGCCATGCTTACAATTGTTTGATAATAAAAAACAATAAATTGATAAATATTCCACAAAAAAAAAAACAGTGATAGAAGAAAATATGATAACAAAAACAAATTGTTATTTTTTATTTTATACATTTACACAATTTTTTTTTGTAAGCATAAGTATGATTTCTATAGAAGTGCTAAAAAGTTTTTATACATTTACAATGCGATATAAGCAGTGAGTGCGTGCATAAGCGTAGTAATAGAATGCTGAGCTCAGAGGAGGTGCAATTGGGCATAGGGAAAAATTAAAAAAATTTCACAAATTTGCTCTTGTATTTTTGAATAGATCCTGCATAAGCTTTTCACAAGAATTGGAACAAAATCAGTCAGTTTTGGATGTAGCAGAAGCTAAATGGAAGGACTTGGGGCGTCTCATTTTTCCCTTGCTTATATCCTTGCATGCATAAATTCTTCAGCAGTCGAACTGGCAGTTCAAGGTCAAGAATAGTAAAAACGTGATAGATGAAGAGGGACGCAGTTTTCTTTTTTAGCTGATGTAGGCCCCAGTGTTTCCACGACCTTACCAAAGCTTATTATTCAACCAACACACTATTCCTTATATACGAAACTGAACTGTTTTCTGCCAAATATGGACTTCAAACTACAATTGTGTCAAACTCGTTAGATTTACCTTACCACTCGGCTTAACTAAAATCGTTTCATAGCTATCATGTCCCTGAGTAAAAACAATCTAAGAATACTCACAGGCCATTGTAGACTGAGAAAACACCTGAACAGATTTGGCATTGAGAGTAACAGCCTGTGCAGATTCTGTGATTACGAGGATGAAGCTCCAGAGCATATTCTGAAGGACTGCGAAGCGTTATGCCACAGAAGATATAGTCAATTCGGCAAGTACCTATTGGAGGATTGGGAACTGCCAACTCTGGACCCATTGGCAATCCTGAGATTCATCAGGGGAGTAGGTCTAGATGAGGTGCTCTAGCACCTGGCAGGGGATACAATAGATCTACTTTGGCCGTAGTGACCTGTGCTTTCCGCTATACTTAGTTCATTCAATCATACCACTCGGCTTCTATTGTTGGAAATATCCATCGCTCCATGGCTTGTTGACATATCGAAAAATGAAATTACTTTTGCATTATTACTTTTTTGTACATTTAGCTTGTAATTCTCAAAAGTTTTATAAGAGTTTTTTTTGTAAGCATATATGCATTTTTACTGGAATGTCAACTTCTTACAGCGTGAAAAAAGATTAGTAACATTGTTCTGAAATACAAGCTTAATTTCTGGCTGTCGCATGTGACATAAAAGTAGACTTCTTCGTAAAAATGACCATATGAAGATTTTTTGTAAGCTTTTCAAGATTTTTTTGATTGCAGTCTACTGAACTCAACTAGGCAACTCACCAAGCTGAAAAACATAAATTCTTTTTTATACAATAATATGTAATATCTTTTATTTAGAAATTATACATACATATATAAATATTTATGTAATTAATTACAAATGGCAAAAACTAACTTTAATATTTATTAAAATCCACGAAATAAAGCTTGCAAAAATATATTCTTTCGCTAACATGTGTGTGCCTGTGTGTATGGGTGTAAGTACGTTTTTGTGTAATTACGTATGTATCCACCCGCAAACAATCTCAAAGTTTGAATGCTGATGCTAACAGAAACTTCTCTGTTACCGTATCTGCTGAATAAAATTCTGGATACTTTATTGTTTCCCAAACCACCGGTGGAATCGTTGAACAATTAATCAAGAATAATTACAATTCTCCGTAGCAGGCAGTCACTAACTTGTGGCTTAACTAAATGCACTGGTTTGGCAATTTTGCATAAATATACATAAACACTTACACATTTCTATGCGTGTGTGTGTTGATGTGAATGCAAGAAAATGGGCTTAAGCCACAAACCTTTCGCAAATATTTGACTACCTACCGTACGCATAGTGTGATAATAACCACGTAAAATTTCCTGAACAGTAGATTCTAATATATCATTAATCAAGTATCTATCACATTTCTACGTATGTAAATGTAGCGGTCTAAAAGTCATGGATCCGGAAATCTTAGAGTTAATTTTCTTTGAAATACAAACATACATACATACACATGCACTTGAAATTCATATACATTATTACAAACATACTTATCTAAATACGCATGTAAATGGATTTCTGTTAATAATTGGTGCATAGACATACAAACACATAAAGTCCTGTAGTGTGCTATCGCCTCTCTTAACACCTCGATACAAATTTCACAAGCAGTTTGAATCTCTTTACTTACGTCGGTAGTTTTGAGTTTTGTAAATATGTGAATTCAATTGAATTGAATTGAATTGATGAAGCTTTTTTTCATTCTTGTAGTTAAATATTATTAAATATTTATCTAATAGCCCATTGATATCAAAAGTACGAAAGACTAAAATAACCATTAAAACATCTTGATTCGTTATATATTTTTGTTGTTTTTATTGCTTTATCTTATCTTTTATTTTAATTGAATTTTTTATTATCTAATTGAAAGAAAAAATAACTAACAATTATATATAAACAGTTTTTACACATGCAAAGTCTTGAGTTTGTTGTAGAGAAGGGAAAAGAGCCGTACAACCGTTTCCTACTGCTGCAGTTACTTTACATTACAGTCGGCTAACTGAGCCTTTAGGAGTTGTTGAAGAAAAACTTAATATTTAGTTTTAAAATTTTAAATTTATTTTGTTTCTATTTCAAATAAAATTTAATCTTTCTTGCCGTCCAATGTGTTTCTGATAATTGTTATTTATTTTTGTTTATTTGAAGTGACTGCAGCAGCAACTGCGTGCAACTATTTGCAAAAATCCTCTTCAACCACTTCCGTTTTCCGTTTTTGTTTAAAATTGAAACATTGTACGTAGTTTTTGTTACAAGCTTTTTCCATTTCAACTAAGTTTGTTTTGTTACATATATTTTTTTTTCCTTAAGTTGTTACTATTTTCTTTTTTATTGTTGCAATTTGTTTGTATTCGTATGTATGCCGGTGCAAGGCACTATTTAATAGAAAGTATAGAAGAGCATTTTATTTCGTCCTTTCTCCAATTGTCTTTTTTTTTGTGTGTCCATTATAACATTTTGGTATATTTTCAGAGATAAGTTATTTATAGGATTTTAGTTTCAGTAGAAAATAAAAGGAATAAAAAGGTATTTTCTGATCCTTCCCTCGCAAAAACTAAAGAAAAGTTCTTGAAATTGTTTTTATTTTAATGAATAAACAACTTGAAGAGGTAAAGTTAATTTTTAAACGTTTAATGTGCCTTGTTGAAAAGAGGAAATATTAGGAAGTGTACTACACGATGTCTATAGGCGAGAAAGAAAAAGAGAGTAAGGAAGGACTTGTATTTGGTATTATAGAAAGATCCCGAGAAGGCAATTTTTGCTAAAATAATTCCATATAAATGAACGATTTTCTAAAGCTTTTGTGCTATGACTAAATATATATTGGCTTTAATTACATTTTCTCTTGGGTTAACAATGTTCCATGATATAATTGTTGCTTTGCTGCCATCAGAAATATCTTATAGTGATATCTTATTATTTTAATTTCTATTAATTATTTCAGTTTAATTAAACTTCAAATGTATATAATGTTTTTCCTCATTAAATTGAGTTAATCCAAATGCTAAGAATGGTTTAACATGAACGAACAACTTCTTTTGGTTTTTATATAAAAGGTTTTCCATTGAATTGATAATTGAATAATATAATAATGATTTTCTTTTTTACCTGAACAATTTCTTCAGCTTTCTTATTTCACTGCAATAAGGACGAATTCAAGAATACTATTTAAATAGAAGATTAGCGTATAAATGGTAGAACTCATGAGGTTAATTCACGGCACTACAAAAGAAGGCCCCACGACTTAATTACATACACTGTATCATAAATATTTTGTTATGAAATCTCTTCATAAAACAATTGAAAATTTAGCCAAGCTTTAAGCAATTTGTATACTCTTGCCTAGTAGGTAATGTACTACTCTAGTAGTCGAACGGTTGCAGGTTCGATTCCTGCTGGAGACTCTGGGTGTTTCTGTAGATAAGCCAAAAGTAGTTTTGCAGTTCGTGTTTGTTAAAAAAAATTAAAATCACTATGCAAATCACCCCAAAAGAGCATATCGCTATCTTAATATAGAAAGGCCCCAACTCGTTATTTTTCTGAAATCGAGTTTTTTGTATAATTCGATGTAAGAACATATAATGTATCGAAAAATACAAAAAATCTCGATTTAAAAAAAATAATGAGTTAGGGCCTTTCTATATAAAAGTAGCGATACACACCTTAACTCCAAAAGTAATTACTACTTCAAAGTAAAAATGGGAATAAATTTTTATGATTTTTAGGGTTCCGCACACCAAAGGTGATAAAATGAACCCTATTGTTTTCGCTACGAGGTCCGTCTGTCCGTCACACGCTATTTTCTCAGGTACCGTAAGAGCTACGGACCTGAAATTTGAACAGAGTGTGTAGAACCTTGGCCGCTACAACAACAAATACATAAGAATTAAAAATTAAAGGGTGTTCCAAAACGAGCAACGAAAAATTTTAAAATCACATGTAACATGCATACAGTTGTATGTAGTAGTGACCTGCACAAAACCATTTATAAGACCTTTCAAGACATAAGAGATTTTTAAAAAGCTTTACTACTGCGAATTATTCTAAAACAAACGCTAAACAACTCTGTTAGGAAGACAAAGAACTGAAAAATATGTCTTGCCAACAGTGTTGCTTAGCGCTTGTTTTAGAATATTTCGCTTTAGTAAAGCATTTGAAAAATCTCTCATGTCTTGAAATGTCTTATAAATGGCCTTGTGCAGGTCACTAGTATGTACATATGTATATTGACACTTGAAATTTGTAAAATTAGTGTATTTTTATATAGTCTACAACAATTAACAATAAAATTTAAAAAAAAAATTTATTTAAAGGGTGGTCCATCAGTTAATGCAATTTTGACAACTTGCTATATCTTGGTAAACTCTTGAAATTTTCAAAAACGGTAAAACGGAAAAATCGCCAAAATTAAAAAAGGAAATCTAATAAATAATAATAAGTCGCAAAATTCGCAAAAATCGTCCAAATGAAAAAAATAGTCAAAATGAAAAAAATCGTCAGAATTAAAAAAAATTTCCAAATTGAAAAAACGCCAAAAACCGAAAAAAATCGCCGAATTTAAAAAAAGTGTCAAAACTAAAATGAGCACCTAAATGAAAAAAGTCGCCAAAATGAAGAAATGCCAAAAACCAAAAATCGCCAAAATTAAAAATAATCGCCAAAAACTAAAACAATCGCCAAAAAAATTAAAAACATCAAAACCCGAAAAAAATCGCCAAAACGAGAAAAAAGGTTTTAAAACTAAAAAATTGCCAAAATGAAAAAAAAACTCCAAAAACCGAAAAAATCACAAAAAAAAATAAAAAGTTTTCTTTAAGAAAAAAATTAAAAAAATCCAAAAAAAAAATCGCGAAAAAAAATGCCAAAACTATATTTTATATAAGCTAAAGTTCGCATTTAATTACATATCTCGTGTCCGTACGGAACACTTCGTGCGCGGGTCAAAGTCGCACTTCATTGAATTTATTATAATTTTGATTAGTCTAATAAAGGTCATATCGTTTTGTAAGCTAAATTACATTTGATAATTATAAGGGAACAGACTTAATTGCAATAACCTTGGCAAACACTAGCAGAACGGAACAATTAAATGTTTTTAAAAATTTTAATTTTAAATTTAAAAAAAAATTTGGTTTGTTTGGGAATTGTTACAATTAAGCTTAAGATTTGTTAACTCCTTAATAATTCCAAATTTTTATTTTAATTATTCAGCAAAATATTTGTTTTTATTAAAAATACATTCAAATTGATTATTGACGGGTTAGCTGGACCCTATGTGAATTTCAATGTTGCTAAAACAGATCATCAGGGAATCTTTACCCAAAAATGTCTTAGAACAACTAGAGATATTAATGTTAAACGTTAATTTAAACTAATATCAAATACTAGCTGTTGCTTAGCTTATGTCGTCCTTACTCCTTTATTGTGTACTTAAACATTTAAAAAGTCAAATATTACAACAATAAGTTTTTTAAATATTTAAATACAACACTCACACTTTCACTCTAAACACTAGGGCATTATTTCCTGAGGCCTATGTAGCAGGGCTAACATGTCGAATGTAAATTAAACAGATAAGCAAGCATAAGAATATACATACATATAGTTTTGCTTAAATTTGTTCTTCTTAAATCCGAACTCATCACAGTACAAGGATGTACACACATACACACAAACAACATACAACCAATAACTAAAGCTTACATAAAATAAACGCATCAGCTGCTTTTTGTGTTTGTTAACGGTTTTTGTTTTCATTTGAATGTTGCACGGCTTGTTTATCATTAGTTTTCGGTGGGCTTGCTGTTTCCATTCATTATTTTATTAAAAGAAACAAAGATAGAAAGAAAAAATTAATTAGCGAGCAAAATTTTTGTTAATTAGTAAAACTTATCAACATCTCAAGCTTAATAAGAAGACAGCGTTGTATACAAGACAAGCAAAAAAAAAAAAAAAAGAAAATAAAAAATAATGAAAATAAAATAAAATGTTAAACAAATACTTAAACAATTTTGTTACTGTTGTACTGATTCTTTTTTTTTTGTTTTTGTTGTTTTATGCTTGTTGTTGTTTGTTTTTTATTTTCGAACTCTAGCACATTGAAGAAATTTTCTTCATTATATTTAGTTAAATGTTTTTGAATAGTTCTTCCTTATCCTTCGTCTATGTAACGACGTTGCTCTTCAGAAAGTGGATTTTTTTTCTGGTCGGTCTGAACTTTCTCCAAAAAGAAGTTTTTGTTTAATAAAACTATGTTCACATTGTTTGCAGTTTTGTTTGGATCTTTATTTTGTTTTGTGTTTCACCAAGTTTGGCTTGAGTCCAGTATTCTTTGCTGCATATTGCATGAATCCTTTTTTACACCTCTCACCCAGCACCGTTCGTTCCAGTGCTCTGCTTGCTCGCTTGTCTTTAAACGTGTTTTTATGTTTGTTAACATAATGCTAACAATTTTGTATTTTCCATAAAGCAAAAAATTTTCTTTCCGTAGGCATCATGTTTTCTTTGTTCAATTTATTGCAGCGCATAATTTCTCTCCTTGTTGGTATTTAGTTTTTATTTTTTAATTTTATTTCAGATGCGAGTACAAAGAAATTATGGTGCTCACGCATGGAGATTCCTTACCTTGGTTTAGTATGCCACCATTAGTTGGAAACTTGAAAATATTTTTTCTTTGACATTACATACATACAAACTGAATTACAATATTTATTTCTTGCAACCGCTTTTACGTTCAAAATATACAGATAACTTTTTAATTGAATAATAACGAAGCATACATACATACATACATACTTAAATTAATGCAAAAGTATATTTTATTAAAGTCAGTTTAATAAAACAGTTTTTTTTTATTTAGACTAAGAAAACCTGCGATGCTATTTTGGCTGGTCTGTGGAATCAGAAATCGATCCCGCGACCCCCTCCTCCAACTTATAAAGGGTCCGCCATCTAACGTTTTTTTTCAACTATTGCTTATTTCGTGAATGAAGCTCATTTTGATCTTGGCGGTTATGTAAACAAGCAAAATAGTCGCATTTGGGGCACAGAAAACCTGCACACATACATTGAAAAGCCGACGCACGCAAAACGAGTCACTGTTTGGTGCGAAAATGAGCTAGGAGTGGTGAGAAAATGAGCTAGGAGTGGCCGTTACAGTCAATGGCGATCGTTATCGGGCCATGTTGAACGAATTTTTATTCATAAAAATTGAAGAGGAAGATATTGGCAACATTTGGTTTCAACAGGACGGCGCTACGTGCCACACAGCCGAAGCTTCAGTAGTTTTTTTATAGCATTTAAAAAAAAAAAGTTATCTGGCGGACCCTTTATGAGAGAATTCGTAAAAAAATTAAATTTTACTGCAGTTGCCCACACAGATTAATTTCTCTTAAATGTAAAATTAAAGGGCGAAATTCCATATCTTGAAAATTATAATTTACAATTGAATTTAGATAATGCAGGAATAATTTTTTAATCGTATTTTCAATTCTAATTATATTTAGAATGAAATATTTTATTAATAAAAGTTATTTTCTAAAGAAGACAAAATTATAACTGCACATTAAAGTCCTGCTCAAGACCATTTGTAAGACATTTTAATATCGCATTTTGTGATATCGCAACAGTGTGTTCTAGTGCCAAAATTTGTAATTTCCGATATTTTTTCGTGTGTGGCAATACTTTTTATATAAAAATCATAATGTGAACGGCGTTGTACACATTTTGAAAATGACACCACAAAAAATGCCAATTGTGTGCTCAGCACTAGACTTAGCTGGGGGAGTAGTGAGCATTTTTCTGTGCCACCATGCTCTTTATCAGCAGCCATGTCTATCTGCTTGGCTTGTTAACACCACAAATTTAATATGGAATGGAATATGAGAAATGGTTTTATAACATATGGAATTATTAACTTACCTTCATTAAATGAGTTAGTAAGTGTAACCATTCATTTCTTTTCTTCCAATTAAGAATTATTCCTTGATTATAAATTCATTATCATACAGTGTTGCAATAACACGTTTCTTTTTTCATAGCCCGCCAGCTTAACAATTGTCATTACTGCACCTGTAACTACTTGACAAATGGACTATTAAAAACTACACCATTAATAATAATGCAACGATATACGCTTCAAGGAAATATTGAAATTACTAATTTCCCGGCCACCGCTTGGCAAAAATACGGAATTTTTAGTTCTTCATGAAGCAGCTTCTCGGCCAGCAATTGAGAAACTGTTGGAAAATCCGATTTGTTGGGATAAGTTAATACATAATAATAATAATCTTGAAGACCTAGTTTTGTCCATGCCTCGTTTAATTTTGAAGTAGGCATTGATTAATTTTTATTGTATATCAGGCATTGGACAATATTGGTGTGGACGTTGCTTATTTTCAACAAGATGGCGTTACAAAACAAAATTTAATTTTCAGTAACAAAATTAATTGAACCAGTAAATATTTTGTATGAATGCAGACCTACAAATAAATTTGCAGAGTCTGATAACAATTTTACAAAAATTTAAATTTAACAGCGTTCGCCTGCAATAGTTTGTTATTTAATTGTGTTGGTGTTTATCTTGCCTGTTGATAGGTACAACATACTATTGTGCTCTTGTTGTCCTTTATTTTGATAGATCGTTTTGTATACATGTAAATGTCGATAACTAGTCGACAAACGACAAATAAAATTGGAAAAAACAATTTATTGAAACTAAGTTTTATTTCAAACAAATATTTGCTTGAAAATTTTTTTGGCATAATTTTTTCTGTGTAACGATAACATGGGCCATACCATTGTTTGAGTGACCGTGACGATACCATGATCGTGACGATATAATCGCTTGTTTGAGGGACTGTGTTTTTTTTGTTTTGAAGAGGCGAACAAAAGATCTTGTAATTTAACAATTTTTTCTTGTTTTGTTTGGGACTACCTCAAATATAAAGTACATGCCAATGGTCCACAATTGATTCAGTACCTCAAAGATGGAATTCGTAATGGTGTCAAACACATACAGCCTCAAATGTTCAAATTGGTAATGGAAAATTTCTTAAAAATAATATGGTCCTGCAAGCTAAGCCGTGGCCGCCATTTAGCTAATATTGTTTTTAGTTTTTTTTTCAAATACAAACTAAAACTCTTATTGGAAGACCATTAAGTTTCGTTGAAACAATAAATAAGTTTCATTAAGACAAAGCCCTCTGCGAATTGCATTTTCTTCAAAATTATAATAAATTCTATAATAAATACTAAGACTTAAGTTTGTGGGCCATAAGCTTTATGTTAAATTAAACAATTTTAAAGTCTAAACAATATGAATTTTCTTAAATAAAAATTAAAATAATTGAGGCTTTGCATATATAATAAAAATAATTTTGTCAAACAAAATGAACTTAAAATTTTTTCCTTGTATACATTACGATTGGATTCCACAGTTTTACAGCGACATGTTGCACATTCCACATAATAAATGTTTGTTTCCTCTTTACAGTGTAATAAAGTAAATGAGTGTAAAACTTACACTCTTTTATTACAATTCTCTCTTAACACATTCGCTCCAGGTCTAACCCAATAAAATAATGTTCTCAAATGCATATTTATTTGTTATCCAGAGAAGGGCTCTCCAATAAGAATTTTTATTGCAGACATTCAGTATGTTTTTAGAATTGATGCCAACGACAACAGGTCGATGCAACGAGCTGGCGCAGTGCGGTGTTGTGTTTATTTTTCAAATTATTTACGAGAAAGTAAAAATTTCAATTAAATTGATTTAGCCATGACTGGGCTATGAAATGTTATTTGATTAGGTGTTCCAAGCATTCTGGCATTTAATTAAATTGAAAAGCAATAAAAATAAATACATTTTATCTATTTACAATTTAAAATAAAATATTCTTTGAAATTATTTGGACGAAGCAAAACAACAGTATTGCAATACTAGATATGGACAAATTTCCTGATCCGTTGCACCTGTAATTAAAAAAAAATACATTTTAATTAAATAGTAATAAAAATAATAAGACTGCGTTTAGACACGAAAGTATTTGGAAGGAAAATATTTAGTTTGTTAGCAATTTAAGAAGGGTGGGGAAGACGGAATCATGTTTGTGTTCGGTACTCGGCGACGCACTTTGTTTTCATATTCTTTGCTACTATACACACACACATACACACATGTGCTTCTTTTATTCAATAATATTGGAATATCGCCGGCAACATTTTTGTGTGTGCGAGCGCGAAGGAGCAACAAAAGATAATTTCAGATGTTTTTCTTCCAAATGTTCGCCCGTCTAAGCTGAGACTAACATAACAAATTTATTTTTTGTTGGCTAATCACGTCTAGATACATTTCGTTGCTAGTAGACTTCCACCACAATTAAAATTTGTTAAATTTGTATTAATTTTGACTCGCATTTAATTAAAATAAAATATTTAAATAATAATAATAATAATAACATCAATATACAATTTTAAAAACTTATTTACTCTTACCTGCCATCTTGCTGAACCCAAGTTAATTCGGAAAGACTCATTTGGAACTGATTTGCAAGTAACTCCATTTTTGCTTTCACCGTACTGTTGACTAATTTGCTTCTACTTAAAATTCGAATGATTGATATGCCGCTGGCCAAATCTGTGTAACCACAAACGACAGCGTAACCATTCATGCTTCCCAAATACTTGAACTTTACGTTCATATTAGCAACTCCATTAGAATAGTGTAAATTAAAATTTCCATTTTCAGCTTCACTCCAAGGAAACACTAGGGATTCCTTAGTAGGTTTCCATCCAT
Organism: Tachina fera; assembly: GCA_905220375.1. Classification (NCBI taxonomy): domain Eukaryota; kingdom Metazoa; phylum Arthropoda; class Insecta; order Diptera; family Tachinidae; genus Tachina; species Tachina fera. Next base: position 191,090,807 of record LR999963.1, read on the forward strand.
GATTGACATTATTGATGTATTCCAGCTGCAATGTATAGTTGCCATTCAAATCCGACTCAGGAGCAATGACTTTCAAACAGGCTGGTACCTCACTGGGTGGTAAACGGGCAATTTCATACCATACACCTACAACCTAAAGTTAATACACTGATTTTCAAGCAATCTAAATTTTAATAATGAAATGATTTTTCTCTTCACTACCTTGCTGGGTATGATCGGAACAGCCTTGCCATTTTGGGAACAACTCTGACGTGTAGATTCAGCAACTGTCGATAGTAAAGCTATCAATAAAATTTTATTGCGTAAGCAGCTGAAAATAGACTGTAAGTCCATATCTTTTCTAAAAGAAACAATTTTTGCTACTGAGTTAATTTTTTTACGGCTTCTTTCATTGCTCAAGTTTCGATATAAATTTTATTATCAGTTGATAAGCGAAATATTATTTCATGTTGTGAAAAAAAAACTTAATTTATAATGATTCATATAAATAGACTTATCGTAGAACTATTATTGATATAAGCATAAGTCTGGAGACGCCGTGTGTTAATTGATAAGTTTACAGAAATACGAGGTACATTTTAAAATTACAGAGACATGGAAATATATCTGCTAACTATTTCAAAGAACTTAATCACAAATAAGGTTGGCATGGCACATGTAAGACATTTCACTTAAAGAGAAAACTTAAAAATTTGTTTCCGAGACTTTTACAAGTAAATTTATAAAAATTTGAATTCGAACTGGAAAAAATAAAGCAATTTTCAACATAAGTGATTCTTATAAAAATATCTGATCTTTAAAATTTATTTATTTGAGAACAAATTTTTTTTATACCAAATCCTTAAAACTTCAAATACCCAATAAACAATTTTGCTTGAAATCAAGTGTAAAACAATTGTTATTCCAGTCCCATATTCAATTTCCAAGGCTTGAATTATGCTTGATTTACACTTTATTCCAATAGCACTCTCCAGTGAAATGGTTACTTAAATTCAATTCGAACATTTCAATTGTATTACAGTTAAGTTTAAGCTTTAAATTATACTGTAATTCAACCTTGTAGTACAATTGAATTCAAGTATATTTCAAGCTTCAGAAACAATGCGTTTAAAATAGAAAGGAAAATGTAATCGACAAGTTTTCTTATAATTACTTTATGCATATTTACCTTCACTATTGTTTTCAAGATTTTGAATACCTTTTGTTTTTGAAAAAAACACTTTTTTACATATTTTTGATATTTTTCATCATAATTTCAATTTTATTAAAAAATAAGTTACTTATTTGACAAGGTTTGAACATGTTGTATGTTGTTTGATTTTTTTCCAAATATTTTTAAACTTGAATTTTACTTGAAAAATTGTTTGAATTCAACTTTGTTTCCAGTTAAATTTCAAGTGCTTGAATTTTATTTTTTGAGTGCTTATGTACACATTCTTTCTAACTTTGAGTCCATAAACCAATTTAAGCACCATAAGCATTTAATAACTTTTAAAGTTCTAACAACGAAACTTTTTAAGATTAGTACAAAGTTCGAATGCGAATTAATTCGTAATCACACAATTCACACTCTTCCTTGTTTACATTTGTTTTTACAAGCACTTGCATTCATTGTTGTTGGTTGTTTGTTATTGCATTGCAAATTTCTAAAAAAAAAAGTCTACTATCATTGGACTACATACATATCGCTGCCTTGATAAAGAAAGGCCCTAGCCCGATATTTGTTTGAAATTTAGCTTTTTATATATTTTGATAGAAGAATATCTAACTAAGCGAAAAATGCAAAAAATCTTAAGTTCAAAAAAATAATGAGTTAGGAGGTCCTTTCTATATTGAAGTAACGATATGTATGTAACAAAAGTTCAATGCATGTCTGAGTTTAAGAATGTTTGTATTCTTATATTTTGTTTGGCACACGAATTTGAGTCAGATTTATTAGACAGCATATTTGATAATTGACAATCATTAATTGTCCAGTATACTGCTTCTACAATAAAGGTATTCACGCCAACTCTTACAACTGTGCAAACTGTGACGTGAGAAAGCTATTTTGATTAATTGGTCTTTTTTGAAGTCAAACATAATATACCCACGTTATCTTAATAATATTAAGGACCTAACTCATTAATTAATTAATTCGATAGAAGAACATCTAATGTATCGAAAAACGCAAAAAACCCCATAAAAAAATAATGGAACTTTCTTGACTGTCAAAATATATTTTTGTCGAGTTTTAAAATTATTTCACAATTCCTAATTTTGAAGTTTTTGAAGTTTATTTTATATTTTGAAATTTTTAAATTTTTCAATTAATTTATTTTTTAAAGAACTCATTCACTTTTACTTGTAATTTGTTCCATTTACAAGAAAAATATATCTTTATATTTATAGTATATGTACCTTAAACAGGTATTATGCTGTTATAATTTGGTGTAAATTTGATTTATTATAAGTATTATTTACCATTCTGTTTGGCCAAGTGCCATTCAAGTTTGTACTACTCTGTTAAATTTGCTTTTTGATACACTTACTTCGAACCTGATAATTTTGTACCATTTATGTAAACCAATTTTCTATGTGACTGTTGTGAAATTTTTGGAAAACTTTGGAATTTTGGTTTTCTGCAACAGTGCAAATTTGTATGTGAATACCTCTAATAATGGTATTCAGTGTGGGGTGAGTTTAGCGAGCGCAAGCCAGCTAAGATCAACACTCAACAACAGGGATGGAAAAGTTTATGCAGTCACATTATATTTGTGTGCAATTGATTAATTCCCCATTTGCTATATGAATACATAATTACACATAAAATATGTTAATTAATATTTTTTTCAATAAAAATTGATTGCCCGACTTTTGTTTGCAACGTCTGTTTTATTTTCGACATTTAAGTCCAGCTTTCTCTATGTCTCTACCTACAGCAGCACTACTCTTTAAACTTGCTTCATAAACACAGTAACATAAATACATTTATACACAACTTAAAGTTATAACAACGAATAATGCAAAGTCTTTACAATCGTGCCATGGTAAATAAAAAAAGTATATATCCTGCAATAACACGAGACTTGGATAATGTCGTCTTTGAAAAAAGTATCTCGCTTTAATGCTTCTTTCAGTCTAGAGAGTTGACTAAAGTTGTCTTGAATATAATGATGCCAAGGACATTATTACAATACATCTTGCAAAACAGTGGAATGACAAGAAAAACAAAACACGCCACGCCACATTTACAAAGGAAGAAAATTGAGCAACGCGAAAGGAATGTTTGGCATAGTATTCAAACTAGCAAGTAAAGTTCAAGATGCATCTGCAACAATGGCAGCTCATGAAAATTCCTTTACAGGATGCATCTATACCCCTCCGGGCAGACAACAACTCCAACACACTGGAAACGTCAAACTACACGATTTACAAATACGTTGGCACTGAGGTCGTATGTGTGTGTGAGTGAGTGTATGCCTTATCACAAAGCGCGATTTTATCTAAGGCAATGGGAGAAGTTGATGATGTCTATGTATGTACGTGTGTATGCCCCTGTTGTTTGCATGTTGTGTAGTTTTGGAATGCTGGCAACATTGGCATCTTCTTAAAGATTCTTTCCAAGTCGAGCGTAGTGAAGTGTATTGAAGTGTAAAACGGAAAACAAAAGAATCAACTTAAATTGATTTTCAGGAACAAAGTTAAACATCACGCTCAAGTAAAACAAAAATTAAAAGATGACAAAAGAATGCAAAAAGGACACCCGCCTCTCATTGGCAATGACAGTCCTGCATGCAAGCACGTTATAGCTGAATATGGAAGTGATACATGTTAAGACAAAAAAAATAAATAAATAAAAAGAGATGCCTTGACTTAAGGCAAGTGCAAGTTGATTGCAAATTATTCGCAATAAACATACAAAAGAGACAAAACAGTCAACCAACAACTACTGTATCTATTATATGCAGTTCATTGCAAAATGTTGTTGTTTATACTCCAGAGGAACACTTAATGCCTGAAAATATATAAAATGCCATACACAATACTGAAGCAACGATAGATATGTATGCACAAAGATGCATATACGTACTATGAGCAACAAAAGTGAGTAAACATCAGTGAAGTATTTTGTTTGCTGACGATTAAAAAAATACTTTAGAACAACCCAGTAAAAAAAGAGACTCCAAAAAAGTCATAAAAATGTAGAGTTTGCGATCTGGAAGTAGTGAAAATTTTGATCGGATCTAATGATTTTTTCATAGGGTTGTCATTGCAAGAAGCTCTCTTTTTCGATGCCTGGTCACTGAATTGGAAGCGATATTAAGAAAAATTCCCTTTTTTGTGTTCTTTGATAATATTTTCATCTAGGAAAAATTGTAAATAGTTACCTATTTTAACAATTCGTTCCTTTTTATACGAATTTAAGCCCGAAACAGTGTTTCATGCAAATTTAAGAAAATAACTTTTAAATTTTAGACTAAAACTAGTTCATAAATTTCTTAAAAAAAATTTTTTTTTTTAAATTCTGGTGAGTATTTTCTAACACTATGGAGGAGTTACAAGGTTTTGTATGACTAAAGTAAGCTTCTATATGGTTTCAGCTCACTCTCGGCAAATTAAAAATATCGATTTTTTGGAAGCAATGAAAATGTAGTTCCACTAGAATGACTTCCATTTTTTTTCACTGGGAAATATATAAGTAACCGACAAGTAATTTTTTTCAATTAATTTTTGAGTGTCATTCTCGATAACGATAAATTTTCGATATATAATATAAACTAATATCATATACGAAAGTCTTGGTCAAGTGGGTGATGTTATATTGTCAACGCAGATAGCACTAACCACCAGAATGAATTGTAATACGAATGAATGAATGTGCTGTGAATTTGTGGACGTTGCTAACATTCTTCTGGAATCTTAAATAATAATCATTGTTGTATAAACAGTGCATCGGTGTCAGCGAAGTCAATCAGTATTGTATTGACAACAGAATGAGTCTTATACATATAAACAACAGCGAGGGCAACAATGTGGTATTCAGTTGTAAATTATTTAACATAAAGTGTGTTTAACAGCTCTGAATATTAATCTTAAGTAAATAAAGTGTTTTAATTTAATAAGCATTATACACATTGTTGCCTTTTTAGTATTTTCACTGCTAAATTTATATTGTGACCTTCTCCGAGAAAAGGGACCTAGTTTGTCAAAAACGGTAACTCAGAAAATTCGATAAATATGAGAAAAACATTAAAATTTTATTTCTTAAATGCGTTTTTCTCTGAACTTCATTTTCAGACACTAGGTCCCTTTCCTCGGAAAAGGTCACATTTATGTATATACTTTCATAAAAAAGTATTCACGTTTTTTAAAAAACTGCTTAAAAAACCATGTAAATTTCAAATATAACATTTTATTTTTTCTTCTGTAGAATATTTGGGCAGATATTTGGACCATTTACTATCATCGTTTTTGATAACACTGACTTTACATTTAGATTTTTTTTAATTGCAAATTTTCGAGTATACAAAAATATCTGTTTTAAAAGGTAAAAATGTAAAAATATTATTGAAGATTACTGTACGGTGTAATTCATATTCTTTCTTATTTATAATATACTTTTTTATGTGATTAAATATACTTGATAACTGGGGATGGACTTGCAATAAAAGTGGATGTTGTCCGATGTAACGGACATGTGTGCCAGGGAACTGCATAATCAGTAATTTTTGCCACTTACTGTACCCACATAGAAATTACTGTGTCGGTCACACAGCAACAGCAATCTGTACAATCATTGTCGACACAGTATTATTTTAAATCAATCAAGAGCGCACTCATGTTGTTTGTTACTCATTGTCTGGTGTGTGTGTCATTGTCTGTGGAGTGTAGAAAGTGTGTTTAGTTTTTAGGGTTCCGTTCACCAAAGGTGAAAAATGGAACCCTATTGTTTTCGCTACGCTGTCCGTCTGTCCGTCTGTCCGTCTGTCCGTCACACGGTATTTTCTCAGGAACCGTAAGAGCTACGGACCTGAAATTTGGACAGAGTACGTAGAACCTTGGCCACTACAACAACAAATATATGAGAATTAGAAATTAAAGGGTGCTCCAAAACGAGCGACGAAAAATGTTAAAATCTCATGTAATATACATACAATTGTATGTACATATGTATATTGACACTTGAAATTTGTAAAATTAGTGTATTTTTATATACACTACAACAATAAACATTAAAATATTAAAAAATTTAAATTAAAGGGTGGTCCATCAGTTAATGCAATTTTGACTATGTAATTTTGACAAATTGCTGTATCTTGGAGACCGTAAGAGGTAAACTCTTGAAATTTTCAAAAACGGTAAAACTAAAAAATCCGAAAATCATAAAATCGCCAAACCGAAAAAAATCGCCAAAACCTGAAAAAAATCGCCAAAAATTTAAAAAAAATCGCTAAATCGAAAAAAATCGACAAAATTAAAAAAAAAATCTAGCACTAAAAAAAATCGCCAAACTCGAAAAAATCGTTTAGATGAAAAAAATCGCCAATATGAAAAAAACGCCAAAAACCGAAAAAAATCGCCAAAACGCGAAAAATGCGCCAAAACCAAAATAATTGTTTATGTGAAAAAAAAATCTCCAAAATGAAAAAAAAATCGCCAAAATTAAAAAAAAATCGCCAAATTTAAAAAAAATCGCCAAAACAAAAAAATCGCCAAAATTTAAAATAAACGCCAAAAACCGAAAAAAATCCTCAAAACGAACAAAAAGTGCTAAAACTAAAAAAATCACCTATATGAAAAAAACGCCAAAATTAAAAAAAATCGCCAAAATAAAAAAATGGCCAAAATAAAAAAACGCCAAAATAATAAAAATCGCCAAAATTAAAAAAAAACTTCAAAATCCAAAAAAAAAAAAATCGCCAAAACGCAAAAAAAGTGCCAAAACTCAGAAAGCGCCAATGAATTCTAAAAACCCCAAACTAAAAATAAACGCTTAAAACCGAAAAAACCCAAAAACGAAAAAAATGCCAAAACTATAGTTTATATTGTTCGTACTGAACTACATATCTCGTGCCCAAACGGAACCCTTCGTGCGCGGGTCAAAGTCGCACTTCACTGAATTTTTTGCGGTTGCGGTGCCACCGACACAGTAAGTTTTATATGTGTACAGTATCAAAAATGACACAGTTAGCTGATCTGCCAAAACTTAAAACAAAAAAAAACCAAAGGGAAAACTAGAAATTAAAACTATAAAAGCAAAAAAAAAAACGTAAATAAATTCAGTGAAGTGCGACTTTGAAGGGTTCCGTACAGGCACGAGATATGTAATTCAATACGAACAATATAAACTATAGTTTTGGCATTTTTTCTTTTCGTTTTTAAGCGTTTTTTTTTTAATTTGGGGGTTTTTTGAATTTATTGGCGCTTTCTGAGTTTTGGCACTTTTTTTCACGTTTTGGCGATTTTTTTTGGTTTTTGAAGTTTTTTTAATTTTGGCAATTTTTATTATTGTGGCGTTTTTTTTATTTTGGCGATTTTTTTTAATTTTGGCGATTTTTTTTAGTTTTGGCACTTTTTTTCGTTTTGAGGATTTTTTCGGTTTTTGGCGTTTATTTTAAATTTTGGCGATTTTTTTCGTTTTGGCGATTTTTTTCGTTTTGGCGATTTTTTTTTAATTTGGCGATTTTTTTTTAATTTTGGCGATTTTTTTTCATTTTGACGATTTTTTTTTCACATAAACAATTATTTTGGTTTTGGCGCATTTTTCGCATTTTGGCGATTTTTTTGGGTTTTTGGCTTTTTTTTCATATTGGCGATTTTTTTAATTTAAACGATTTTTTCGAATTTGGCGATTTATTTTAGTGCTACATTTTTTTTTTAATTTTGTCGATTTTTTTCGATTTGGCGATTTGATTAAATTTTTGGCGATTTTTTTCAGGTTTTGGCGATTTTTTTCGGTTTGGCGATTTTATAATTTTCGGATTTTTTAGTTTTACCGTTTTTGAAAATTTCAAGAGTTTACCTCTTACGGTCCCCAAGATATAGCAATTTGTCAAAATTACATAGTCAAAATTGCATTAACTGATGGACCACCCTTTAATTTAAATTTTTTAATATTTTAATGTTTACTGTTCTAGTCTATATAAAAATACACTAATTTTACAAATTTCAAGTGTCAATATACATATGTACATACAATTGTATGTATATTACATGAGATTTATAATTTTTCGTCGCTCGTTTTGGAGCACACTTTAATTTCTAATTCTCATGTATTTGTTGTTGTAGTGCCAAGGTTCTACATACTCTGTCCAAATTTCAGGTCCGTAGCTCTTACGGTTCCTGAGAAAATACCGGGTGACGGACAGACGGACAGACGGACAGCGTAGCGAAAACAATAGGGTTCCTTTTTTCACCTTTGGTGTACGGAACCCTAAAAAGAGACTCGATTGTGAAATTGCAAAGTACTGAGAGCATTAATACACCCTGAGTGCTGTGTTCGCTCTCATCGCAATTTTGCAATCGCTGCTTGCATACTGTGTCTCTGACACAGTACGAATAATGCAAAGTACAATTGTGATTGCATAAAGATATTTGCAAAAGAATGTTGAGTAAAACACACACAGCACAGTTTTCGTTGAGGTGTGAAAGACACAGTTGTCAACGATAGACTGTGTGCTTGAACTGTGTACTTATTGTTGCGGTGTATCGCTGCAGTTGTCTGATGTGTGCTTCTGATCATCTATGTCTTGAGAACTCCAATTTCAAAACAAATTGAATTTTCCAAAGCTTAGTTATAAGAAAAGTTTTTCCTAAAGTTTATGTATAGTTTAGACTAGTCTTTGGTGTATTGAAATATCTGATGACGCAAGGTATCTAGAAAGTTTGTTGGAGCTTCCATCATTCAATATTCTAGAATATTTGTTTTAATTAATTTCTCTTTTCGGCTTTTCTACAAAAAAATAAAATTTTTAATATTAATTTTAAAAATTATTTAACACATGCTGTTACAAAAAGATATTTTAGATTATCGCCGATGTAGACTAAATTTTGGCGTTCACAGTACATTTAAAGATGGAAACACAGCTCTAGTAAATTTTTTAGATAATATAGTACGTTAACTATTTTATATAGATCATTGTGAAAGAATGTGTGTGTGTGTGTGTGTGAGTGAATAAATAATTGTCATTTGTCGCTAATGCTACCGGTATTGCGTCCTTACGTCTTCGTCACCTTGACGAACTTGAAGTGTACTTTAAATGCAAACATACACAATTTAGCTTTATTTCATTATCTAAAGCTTGTTAACGGTTGAAATAGACCGTTAGACGAGCACGGATACTGGCAGCTCAGCATTAGCGTCAGTCATATCACTTTGTCATTCGTTTAAATGCAGCTCCATAAGAGAAGACACTTTCACAATAAAATATTATACATAAATATACTTCCGTTGTTCGAAATTTTATCTGCATACATCCAAGTGGTGTCTACCCATCACAATTGCTGCAACCATTATTATTATATTCGTAATTATCAGCATCAGCAGCACTATTGTTGCCATTGTCATCACTCTACCACTCCGCTTTCCATAGCAGCAGACTTACGCACTGCAACTCATAACAATGAGTTACGAAATTGCGCGCAATTTTTGATATAATTTGCTTCCATTACATGCTCAAGTGTTTTGACGGCGTCAATTTGCATTGAATGCAATTGCTTGACAGTTGTGCACGTCGAGCTGAGAGTCAGGGGTATTTGATATTATTGGAGTTGGTGTGTTTATTTATTTGTCAAGTAGCTATTCGGTGTTATAGAATAAATTATACAATTGACATTTATTCATTTCATTTTCCATTATGTACGAACGAACTGCAATGCGAGTGCACTTGAAAGAGATGTCTAGAAAACAATTAAATGAAAATTTTTTAAAGTCTGCCAATATGTTTCGTTTAAAGACTGCTGATACATGTAGTACATATGTATACAATTGTATATATTTTTCAAAAAATTTTTTAAAAAAATCTGAAATTTATTTTTCAACTCTCTTTCAGAAATGTAAAAACGATAAAGCATGATTGCTGGTATCAAAACATGCATGCATTTCATGGTCCCCACTCGAGTTTAAAGTTATTGCAACAAAAGTTGAGAATATTTTTTTGCTTGAACTAGTAAATAAATTTTAATTATACTATTACTATGTTTATGCTCGCACTATTTGCAAATAAATTAACTCACTGTTTATACGGCATTTTAAATGTATAAAAACTTGGTAGCACTTCCATGGAAATGTTACTTAAGCGACCCATACACTACAACAGCATGCAAGCGCAATCAAGCTATTAAGCAATCATGCTCGACCCACATAACATACCAGCAAGCTGGTACAATATTCACTTTTTTAAAAAATTAAAGAAGGGTGGGTCTATATAGTGACACAGTTGTTTGCTTAAGTTTTTATTGATATTTTGTAAATATTAGCAGCTATGTACAACTAAAGTGCTCAAATTCCATTTTCCATTGAAAAAAATTATTTTTAAACAAATTACAATTTTTAAATGAATATTTACTTCTTGACAAGTTTACTCAACTGAGCTAACTTCACTATACACAATACCAGCAAGATTGTACCATCAGCAAAATATCAAACTCTATTTGATATCACTACAGCAAAACGTACAATCACTCAAAATGCCCATACACGACCCAACCGCTGGCACAAACACTTGATTGCGCATGCATGCTGTTGTAGTGTATGGGCCACTTTATGTTTGCAAAAAATTGTGTAAATGTGAAAAATAAAAAATAATAATTTGTGTTTATTGTAATTTTTCTTCTATCATTGTTTTTTGTGCATTATTTTCTCAATTTATAGTTTTTTATCAGCAAAAATTTGTAAGTGTGGCAACCTCAAGCATTTTATTTGCAAATAGTGCGTTAAACGTGAATAGTTTTCTAAATTAGTAAGTCGCAACAATTTACAGTTTTATTTGCAAATAAGCCCTGCGTATAAACGTAGTATATATAAGCTTAACCTTAATTTAATTTCATATTTTGAAAATAATATTTTAAGAGATTCTTAAAAGCACTTAAGCTAATCTGTTATTTTTAAGAGTTTGGTTGGTTACACGACTAAAATAGCGTTTAAAAGCTTATTACATTTTTGTGTTCCCTTTCTGGATTTTTCCAAATAATTTAAGTCATCTTTAGTTTTTTAGAAATTGTAAAGCTGGGGCTCTACTCTGTAATTCGAAACGATAACAAATGCTTTCGAATTTTAATGTTAATAGCATACAAATTCAAAAGCATTTTCTTTCGTTTCGACATACAGAGTAGACCCCTTGGATTCACCCATTTTTTCCGAACAAAATTTTTTTTCCTGTCAAAATTTTTTATATGTAATTTGACTTCTCGCTTCTTGAGAGAGAGAAAATATTTTTTACGAACAACTCTCAGTTTGAATTGGTTTAATTTTATATTTTGTCCGGACAAAATCGAACTGTGCTGCCAAGTATTTTAATTTTTCAGCCAAAATTGAATCATTTTATATGAATAATAAAAGCACCGACAGAATATACTTGTATTAATTACAATAAAAATAAAGCAAAATTTAAAAATAAAACATAAACATACACACAGAAAAAAATAGACAAGAATTATTTTCAATTAAACCATGTTATTGAACATAATTTTTAATTTCAATAATATTTGCCATTAACTTGAATATTGTATTTATCAATTCCGCGCATTGTAAAATAAATGTATGCAACAACGATTTGCTCTTTAGCTGAGTGGTAAGTACGTTATTTTATTAGTCAAGAGATTGCAGGTTCGACTCATTCCAAACACAAATAATTTTAATAGCAGCCAAGCAAATCAAGGAAAAATGGGTTGAAAAATGTGACATTCATCCATCGCACACACACACACACACACACACACACACACACACACACACACAATAACAATTATCACTGAAAATAAAATTTCAGTCAACAACTTTTTTCTTTGATCCATTAAATTTCTTTATTGTCAAAATTACAAATTATTGAAAAGATATTTTATTAATTCAAATATTTATATTATTGAAAAAAAAATAATATTATTCTCTTACAATTTTTGTTGTTTATCACAAGAAATTCGAAAATTAAAATTATTGAATACCAGGATTTCTGTTATCAAAAATGAAACTTATTTTTTTCTGTGCATATGGAGTTGAACTTCATCCGGAGTGAAGCTGCTTGAAAATAACTTTTTTTTGAACGAAAGAATTGCATTAAACAATTAAAAAGACAGCGAATTATAATCATTTGTGTCAGTAAAAAAAATTTTGTATGGAAAAAAATTTTGTTCCGAAAATTGGTGAATCCAGCTTAACAGTCTTAAACTTTGTTGATCGACTTTTCAGACCACTTAATGATACTGCATTACCATTTAGTGAGAAAGCTTTGTCAATTTCTACATGGTCGTTTAATGCCGATGACACAAAGAAAAATTTTGGAATTGACAAACGTGGCCACTAGTACACACAATTGCGATGTCACAAAATGCTATAGTGTGTTTTTGACACAAGTCGTTTGTTTATTTGTATCATAAAATAATTGTAAAAACAAAATATTTACTAACTTTTATGATTCGTGTTGTTATAGCATATTTTAAAAAATATTAAATGGAATAGAGTCTGAAATTAATATTTTAAATAAAACCAAGAAAATTCAAACGAATTCTTGTTTTGAAATTTGTTAAACTTTTGCTGCTGTCCCAGGAATTCAATAGCTTCGATATTCATCCTAAGGGAATATTAAAACAACAAGCAATTGAATACTTTGAAGCAAGTGAATATATAATACTGTCTAACAACTAAAGTGCCCTGGAGAGATCCTCAAATAAACACGTCAATCACTGCATATGTATGAGTGTCGTATGATTTTTGCTCAAAAGGAGACATACAAAAGTAAACACATCAATAATCATTTGTATTTTGCTGGAAAGTTTTGGTAATGTTCAACAAAACGAAATATAAATTTTTGTTTGTCCAATTAATTATTAATCATTAACAAAGAATACAAATAAACTGAATTTTTTAGTCAATCAGTGTTGGAGACGATCAAATAATTAGCCGTCAAATAAAAAATCAAAACTTTTTAGATTTCATCAACCACTGCAGACAACCCGTACATGCAATCAATAAAACACGACTGTATATATACCACTATGTGATTGAAGAGTTTATTTGATCGTCTCCAGGCTATTTTACATTATTTCCGCTGAACATGAATAACGAAGCCATACAAAATATTATTCAAAATCTCCTATTCAATATCTTTCTAAAGTGTTAATTTTTTTATTAATTTTTATTCCTTCGAGCTTCAACGTGTTGGATTAAATTTGTAAGAAATCCATATTTTTTAATTTTAATAAAGAACTGTAAGACACCTTATAGTTCTATTAGAGGGTCATTATATTTTGCCAAGCTCTTTTGTTGCGACTTTGCTCCTTAACTCGCTAAACAAAAATATCGTGTAAATTCAGTACATACGAGAGTCTGTATCTTTTTTTTCAAGTTGACAAAAGTGCGAGTAAATAATCTCAAGAGCAATTTATCAAACAGATTGAAATTGTGATGCAGCATATCTCAAATGTACACAGTAGAGATCATAAAAAGCAGATGCTACCAACCACGATTTTCATGTTGGTAGACAAAGTATAACAGATTATAACAATCATATTACGGTTGTTGTATCTGAACGGATAAATAAATCTGATGGGGTGCTGTGGTATGCAGTTGTGACATTTCATTTTAATGTGATTTTCAATATTTTGTTTTTACAAACTCATACGAACATACATACATACACATAAACAATATTCACATCACGTACAAGTGAATTTTAAAATGTTTGCAATTGTTTCCATGTGTTATTATTATTATTATTATTGAGATTTTATGGCACTTCATTTTGGTGAATCATTGTTGAAAAATCGCGCTTATGACCATAATAAAAAAATATGTATTACTACAGTTAAGCGGAGAGTGAACGGAAAACAGACGGACATGCCAACATGCATGGAATTATACTTGTACCACACGAGTAAGTGTTAAAACTCTTGAAAGTGTTCGTTGCAAGATTTTCAAGTTAATGTTGTTAAGCTCATCACAGCAGCAAGGATAACAATAAAGATGGAATCATCATCAGCATCATCATCATCATCATCATCGGTATCAGAATCAAAAGCAACACAGGAGTTATGAACATGTTTGTTTACTCACACTTACAAGACTGTTTATGTGTTTGTGTACATGTGTATGTATGTTCAAACTTATCTGTGCATGTGTTCGTAAGAATGCGTGGCAGAAGTGTAAAGCTGTTTTAAAATCCACTCATTAAGCTGATTATATTGTTATCCTTTTTATTATTATGCATTCATTGTTTCAAGTGTGTAAGTGACGTGATATTAACTTTCAAGCACTCACAATTACAAGATACACACGCACACACACACACACATACAAACACACTTGCTGTGCTCAAACTTTATTTGTAAAGAGTTGGGAGATTTATGCACTTGTATTGTTGTTATTATTGGCATTAAAAATTATTTTGTTGCTATTGTTGTTGTCTAAAACTTTTCCAGAATGTTGGTTGGTGGTTATAATACATACATACATACGTATGTACATTTGTGTGTATGGACTTACGTGTTGGCAAAGTATGCAAATAGCTATGAAAATATTAGGGAATTTTTAAAAAATGTTTTCCAAGTATTTAGAAGAGTTTTTAAAATTGAAAGTTCTTCGCATCAATCACTTGCTATTATTCTAAGAAATTGGTAAATGAAATTTTTTGAAGCAAGATATGACGGGGTATTGCAATGTTTTTGTAAAAAAATCATTAAAAAGATAGTTTGAAGAAATAGTCCACAGTGTAGTTAAGAGTTTTAAAACACAAATATAAAGTCCAGGAGTGTAAAAGCTTGTTATACCAGTTAAAGTACTGCACAAGACCATTTATAAGACATTTCAAGACATGAGAGATATTTCAAATGCTTTACTACAGCAAAATATTTTAAAACAAACGCTAACAACACTGTTGGCAAGACATTTGTTTCAGTTGTTTGGTCTTGCGCAGGACACTAATACGAGTACTATACATTTTAGTAATTTTTGTGCTGTTGAAACTTCTAGAGTGGAAGATTAATTAATGTTGCCGTTGAACTTCACTGCGTATAACTATCTATATTGCCAAGTATTTTTGAAGGGAATATAGAATCGATGAAATAAATAAAAACGGAGCACCATTGTGTGTATAGTGTTGTCAAATTTAAGGCATAGCATAAATTGGGAGTTATTTTCTTTTCAAAATGGTGATAAAAAATTGGTTTGTGGAATATTTTGAGAATTTTTATTATTGGAAAATTTTCGAGTTTGTAAGTTAAATTGACTCAGGAGTTGATGAAAAATATACTTTCACAAATAAGAAGAGTTGGAAAAAATTAGTCCAGTCACAATATTTAGTTACATATATACTGTACATATAAAGAAGATTAATATTTTCCAATGATATAAAATGTAATGTGTGTATATATATGTATATCAGTTTGGATCATATTTTAATACAACACAAAACGCATAAACGTTATTCCACATTATACAAAATAGTAATTTATACGGAAATAAACAAATTATTATAGGATTTATAGACCAGTAAGGGATTTTCCGAAAATGCAAATGCTAAGGGATAAAAAGGTGTACAAATGAATAAATTTGATATTTTTATATCCTTGAATGAAAGGCAAACGTAAACTTCAAAATCACAAGATAGTAAAGTAAAAAACCAGCAGATAGGTGTTTGGTACTTTTTCCATAGAAAAAAGGGAAAAGGTTAAATATATAATTTTGATACTTATCTGGTAACCCATTTATTTCCCAAAATACTTTTTGAAAACTTATATAAATTTATCAAGAGCAAGATTTTTGTATATGATATTCCGAAAAATTTTTTATAATGACAATAATATTAATATTCGAGTATACATTTTTGAGCATTTTAGGCGGAAAACTATACCGAAGGGTAGATACGAAAAAATATACTAATTGCAGAACTATTATGTAAAGTACTTAAAAATATATTTATTCAAAAAGTATTTTTTCAAAAAATACTTTTCCAAAAAATACTTTATCAAAAAATAGTTTTTCAATAAATAATTTTTCAAAAAATATTTAAAAAAAATTCTTATCCAAAAATTTGTTTTCAAAAAATAATTTTTCTAAAAATATTTTTTGAAAAAAACTTATTAAAAAAGATTATTTTTTCTGTGTTGCCAAGCGATTTTTTTGAGCACCTGTTTTATCCCCTTAAAAACCCAATGTTTCGTAAAATAATTTTGTATTGATTGGAAGGAGCTCATATTAAAAAAATCATTCGATATAAATACACATACGTATATACATATCGTCTCCTAAATTCCAAAAGGCCGTAAGTACACTTATTTTACTTTTTTACAGGAGAAGAATATTTATTTGTTAGGTACCAAATTGAATAGTGAATAAAATCGGTACTTTTGAAAAAATGTGAGTAAAACTTTCGTTACTCACATCATAGTTAATCAAAAAGTCTATTTTGAGTTTTTCGGTTGTTAGGGCACAGAGAAGGAAAATTACTTCTTGGATTTTTTATCAACTATGAAAACAAAATGTACTTTGTAGACCATAACGGTAGCATTGTTTTAATATTTACTAATAAAAACAGAAACGTAAAAAATGTGTGTAAAAATTCAGTATACAATAAAAAATAACATAAAAAATATTAAATATTACATTCATAAAGGTAAATTAAAGAGAAAATAGGCAAAATTATTGTTACCATATAGTGAAACATTAAGATTTTTAAATTGTACCAAGTATCTCAGGGTAGTACCACGGTACCAGCAAGGTTAAAAATGTACCATAAAAAGTACAATTTTACCATGACTTCCATCCATGTGTACATAAATAAAGGTTTTACATAAAAAAACCAAAAAGAGCTAAATATTTTATGCTTGATACATTCGAATTTCTAAAAAGTACCAACACGTGCTTGAAGTCTTCTTTTACGGATATAAAAATATAATTAAAATTTAATTTCTCATTGTATGTATCTACTGTTTTGGAAGTTTTGGAATGTTTTACCAAGAAAGCACGTAAATAATTTTTCTACGTTTTTTTGGCCCCCGAAATTAAAAAATTTTTAAAAAATCTTAATTTTACCTAATAGTGAAAATCAGTATTTATGCAGAGATGGAGTTTCTGACTGTAGCTTCATTAAACATTCTTTGCAACATGCTTCCTTTCCGATGCTTATTCTACCTTTGAGCCCATTGTATTTGTTTTTTTAAAATTATTTTTCACATTTTCTAAAACAAAATCATTTAAATTTTCCTTGAAAAATTTTTCACAACATTTATGAGACAATGAGTTCATATAATTTCTCACTTTGATTAATTTTTTGATTATTTTGCTTGAAAAATTGGCAAATAAAGGTACTTAGAGTGATCAAAAAGCAAATTTCCCTTTTTTTTTTAAATTATATTTCATGCAAATGTTTCTCTCAATGTGAGCAATCCTTCTTAAGTGTGTATGCATTTATAAATTTCTCTCCGCTTGTTTATGTTTTGAATTTAATTTCACTTGCCTCGTGCTCCCCAAATTTATTTTCTTTTTAAAGAAAACCATTCCTGAAGATTAACCGTATTTTAGTGTTTTCCCTGTTTGTTTGTGTTATGGCGGCAATAGTTTCGAGCGAACGTATAAACGCACGCAATTGTGAGCTGCTTTATTAAAAATAAATTTAACAAAAATATTTGCCGACTTCTACTCATACCTTGCTCTCGACTTCTCATTCATAGCAATTGCATAAATATTTTTGTTTGTTTATTTGTTGTCAACTATATTATGGTAATTAGATTTTGAGTTTTCCCCCTTTTCTTTTTGTCCAGACACTCATTTTAATTTTTAATGTATTTTTGTTTCTACCCGAAATAAAAATATAAATGAAAAGAGAAAATGATTTTTTATTAGACTTTTATTCAAATGAAAGCGAAAAGGAATGGGAATGGAAATGGGAAGGGGAAGGGGAAGGGGTATGGATAGTGGAGTACCACGGTGATGGGTAATGGCTTGGGGTTGTGTTTTTGGTTTGAATTAACAATGGAAATTATTTATATGACGAAAGCAGGGAATAGCTGTGGGAAAAGTGTAACAGGAAATATTTGCAGGGAATTTAGGCAATTTAAAATTCTAACTTGCCTCGAACATTTAACAAAAATTGAAAGTATTAACAGTACAAGTAAAATTAAATTTCTTTTAAATCCCGCATAAAAGCGCCACTTGTACTCAAGCACTGTTTTCTTTTCCTGTTATTGTTGTTCTTCGTCTACAAGGGTTGTTGTTTGCAACAATATGTTGCTTGCTCATATTTTCCATACACTTTTTATCTTATTAAAGCATAAAAAATTTTAATATGAAAAAATAACGTGCATGCCAGACAGATTGTTTTACTTGTACCTCTTACAGCACAAGGATTCTATTTCAGGACTCTTGTCATATCAGGATATCAAAAGTTAAGAATATAATGACGGTGCTTTTTATTAATGCTGATGATTATGAATAGTAAGATGATTGTGGGAATAGACATTATCGAGGGTTGTTTTTGTTCTATGTTAGCTTTGTATAAGAATTAGAAAGATTTTTATTTTGAAAAATATAAGCATGTACTTCGAAGTCGCAATGAACGTAGCGCTGCAGACAGAGAGTTAAAGTCCTAAGTTATTTCCCCAAGCGCCCATCAAAAAACCTGTTACATTATTTTATGTGCGTATATAAATATTTTCCTGTTACACTCGATGCTATTGTTGCTACATACCTACCTACTCGTACACATTTCCTGCAACATCTCCAATCTAAAAAAATAAAAATTAACTAAGAAAATGGCTTTTATTTAAATGACATGTAGCAGGGTGTTTGAAGTTTTGTGTGTTTGTGTGAGACAACCCCTTCATATGTTTGTCTTTAGATTTTTAAGCACAATAGTCTTGGAAAAAATTGTTCAAGCGAATTTATAATTTTAAACGAAATAAGAAATATTTTGAAAAAAAAGAAACGAATAATAAATGAATTCTCACCTTCTTTTTAACAAAACAAAAATATCCACTGCAGCAAAAAATATGGGAATTATGATTTAAAGTCCATGCTGAAGCATTTTTATTTATGTGTGTCCTTCATTTGGCTCTGAAAACCCAAATTTTGCAATCGTGATTTATGAAGGTTTGTGATATTTTAGTAAAAAAAAGAAAGAAAAGAAAAGGGACACTGGAATAAATTTGAAACGAGAAGAAATTATATTCTGTAAATTAACCCTGACAACAGGGGTTGAATCAGCAATCAAGCGAGACTTTTAAATAAATTTAGTGGGTTGATTACTTACTTGACTTTTGTGTATTTATTGTTGTATTTAGATGGGCTGTTATCTTGCTTGGCTTTGCTTGTTTTTGTCTGGGGTCGGCTAGTTGGGAAAGATTTAAATTTAATTAAATTATGATTTATTATGCATATTTATAAAGTTTAGTTTATGTAACGTTCTTTTTTTTTAAATGAAATATGTATATGTGTAGTGACAAATAGACAATGAAGTTTAAAAGGTTTGAGACACAAAAAGGGGCAGGTGTATGAGGCTTTTGTGGCAGCAGTTTAGATTTGTCATATTCAAAAATGCCTTATGATTGCTTGATAATTTATACTTTTGTACACTCGAATATTTTCTTACATTTTGATTAAGGCAGTCATCTTTAGACTAATTCCTATTCAATTCTTTTTATTATTTTAAATTTAAATTTATTCATTGAAAAGTTATAGAAGACCTTTGCATATTGTTAAAATAAAATGTTTTAAAATTAAATCAGCAATACATCTAGCTCTAAAAATGTCTTTTGCCAATTGATATTTTTATATTGAATTTAGTATCTGCCATATTATTTTTTGAGTTTGCAAATTATTTGTTTAATAAAATTGCAATTGCTTTTTTTAAATGAAATTATGAAAATATGTCAAATAATAAATTTTGTATATATTTTTTTTATTTGTACAATTCGCAAATGGTTTTTAAGAGTTTGTGATAAGATAAGAAGTTTGTAACTGTTCAAAAGTAATGGTTGAAGTCTAATGCCAATTTGGTAAATCACCAATCAAATGCATATATACTTGCTTACAATACAATACGACAAAATTTAATTGAATACTACTCAAACATTCTTGAGGTTAATACGCTTACAATTATTTGCTAATAAAAAACAATAAATGAATAAATATTGCACAAAAATTACAAAAATAATTATTTGTTACTTTATTCGAGTACATTTACACAATTATTTTCTGAACATAAGTAACTTTTCTATAGAAGTACTACCAAGTTTTTGTACATTTACTATGCTGTATAAACAGTAAAGGTACTCAGTTAGCCGACTTTAATGTAATATAACTGCAACGTAGGAAAAAGCTGGTCGATATTTTTACATGAAAAGTAGGTTACGTTACATTCCATCTCTATAACCATTATCATTGCTTTTCACATAACAATATCGATACATTACAGCTAACTGAGTCTTAAGTGAATTTATTTGTAAATATTTTTATTTGCAAATAGTACGGGTATAAACGTAGTATATAGTATATAGTTGCTTATTCTCGATTTAAAATATTAGTATAATTTGGTGACAGCTGTATTTCAAGAAGTGAAAATAATGTTTTTCATGTACACATACATATGTCGTGCCATAACCGCGAAAAATATTTAACCGAAATATTTTTTGGACCTAGTTTTTTTTAAAGAAAATCGATTATTTACGATCGAAAATAACAGATTTTTGTCAAAAATTTAAGCTCAAAAACTGTGTCGCTTCATTTTTTTTTGGCGGTTATGGCACGATGTATTCTATTTTTGTTGTAGTCGGTAGCTTGCTGCCGTGAATGTGCTTTGTCAGCATAACTTTGTATACTAACATACATATGTACATAAACACGCAAAAATATATAAATTAAATGCATAAAAAGGACATACATACATACATATAGGAATTTATTTACACATACATAAATAAACACACATGTGTATATGTTGCTATTATTTGAATGTTTGAGATGTGTTTATGACACGTGTCATAATACAATGTTGTCTTATTATAATATAACGGAACTAATAACAGTGCATATTACCTCTCCTCCTTCCCGTTGCGCTTAAACTGAATTTGACAATCACATTTTATTAAAAATCCATAAACAAGTGAAGTGAAACAGGAAAGACGACAACAAAAAAAAATAAAATGAAATGGAAGCGAGTGTCAAGTGGGTTCTCATGACAACTTTTAATTGAATTAAAAATTGTAAATTACAATTTTTTTTCTACATACAAACATAAATTTTTTTATACTACATATTTCACCTCTCTTATCTACATTACACGTTTGTTGGCTGTTCACTAATTCGCACTGAATTTGAGAGTTTTTGTTCACAAATGTAGAATACACATACATACATGTTAACTTTATATACATATGTATGTATGTATGTATGTATGAATGTAAAGTAAGTATGGATAATTTTTTTTTTGTAAATTATTGAATACATAACGCTATTGCAAACCACCATGATACTCATGCAATCAAATTCAAATATTTCATTAGCTTTAGAGCATGATGAAGTGGCGCGTGTCACAAGCTAAAGTTCAATTCAATTAGTTCTCATCCCTTAGTACATAGATATCTCTCATTTACTCAAACAACGTCATAACTCAAAAAACCATTTGGGGAATTAATCCTTATATCGATCTTCATATTCCGTAAAAATTTCATACCCTTGAGATACAAATAAAACTTTATTTTTCCATTAAGTTGGGTGTAAAATGAAAACTTCACACTAATTTTCTGGCAAACTGGGTTTTTTTGAGTTGTCACGTTGTTTGAGTAAATGAGCGATATGTGCAAACTAATAATATATTTTTTTATTAATTCGGTATTTAAAAGTTCAATGTTCGTATCTAAAATACATACATATGTATGTGTGTTTGCTTGTAGCTTAAATCAACCTTTGGAAAAGCTTCGTGAAAATATTGTGCAATATGTGGTTCTTGTTATAGTACCTGTTGTAGAATATTGTGCTCGACACTACGGGCGTTTCACTTACTGTTCCCAGAACGGGCGGTATTTTGAAAAGCCCCCCATCCAAAATGAAACAACTATAGAAACCTCCCATGCACCATGATTTAAATAATAAAATAACAGAAATTAGACTTGATGGAGATATAAATTTTAATAGTAATCCATCGAATGCAACAAATAGAAAATAAGTAGTTTGAAAAATCTGTTCATAAAAGCTTTAATTAAAGTAACATTTAGTTGAAACCAGTTGCAACAAAAAACTAATTATTCAGTTTAGTTTGACATACCGCTAACTTCTATTAGTTCCATAAAGGTAATCGCGTCAATATTCATCGTTTAGAGTGAATCTCATATTGCAAAAATATGATTTGCCACGCGCAAATACAACAGTTGTTTGCAAACGCAAATTGTATATTCTAATAACTTGTTACTTCCTTCCTTCCGAACCAAACTCTCAAAGAAAATCACATTAATACATTTATGTATCAAATGTCTACACACACACATACAAACATACTTACATATGTATGTATGTAACTACAAGAGTTATTATACTAGTAAATATACAAAACCGTATTTTACTTGGGAGTTGCTAAGCAAATTTGCAATTGAGAATACTTTTGCAGACAGCAAAGGAAACAAAAATATTGCAACATAATATTGAATGCATTCCAAATTGGTATTTTACTAAACAAAATTGGAAAATATGAAGAAGAGCCGAGTTGTTTTTGTTTTTGTTTTTTTTTTATAAGGGCGAGTTTGTTGAGATTAGTTGGTAACCAAAAACCTAAAATTGGTTTATGAGACTGAAACTTTAGACATACGGTGTAGTTTGTTTTCTTTTTATTTTTTTCATATTTAAAATATTTTTTGTTGTTGAGATCAAACCATTTGATTGTATTTTCATATAGACATTACTACGCGCAAACTTGTTGTTTGTATGGAAAACTGTAACTAACCAAGCAGAAAATGTTGCGGCGTGCTTTTGTACTCAAGTCTCGATATGAAATTCTACGAACGCATCAAACCACCAACTGAAACCCAACCCCAACCCCATCCCCAGCACCATTTTCCCAGGCAAACCGTGTATCTATTCATGCATCCACAACGTAAAAACCATAGTAACCACAAGTTTTTATTTAAGTTAAAGCTTTTTTTTCATTCCCCGCTTTTTTGGGCTTAAATTTTGCAGCCATTAGCATGCACACTTACACACACGCATGTAGATGTACCCCCTTGACCTGCCCTGCAAATATCGCGACTAGTTCATACATGCATCTAAGGACTACTGCATAAAGGACTAGGACTGGTACAAAACTAGTCCGAAAGTCTGGATAAAACATGGTCGATTTAACATTGTTATGTCCTAGGGATGGACCACATGGTCCAATTTTGCATTACATCGGACCACCCCAAAACAACCCCATATGGAATAGTTATAGACTACTCGCATACAATTTGTAAGTGCCTAAAAAGAACGATCATAATCGTTTAAACACGAACACTTATCGTGCAGCATTGAATGCTTGTCTTAAAACGACATAATCCATGACTTCATTACATGGGACCATGATGTAACTAGTCTGTTTCATCCAGATTGGACAATGTAGTCCAACATTATTTGCAGGGTGGCATTCGATATAAACGAACTATCACTAAAGCGAAGAAATTTCCAATCAAAATTTTTCGATATTTGTTCGTGAATTTGAAAAAATTCAAATGTTCGCTAAAGCTGACTTCTCTCAGTAGTGTATCGAATTTTTAAAGATAGCGTAGTGGATATGTGCTAGTCTGTTACTGCAGATGTAAACACAAGAAATGTTTACTTATGCCGTGTACACACTATGGCATTTTGTGACATCGCAACGTTTGCCATTTTCGATATTTTTCTTTGTGTTGTATTGCTTTCCATATAAGAAACGCAATAAGACTGGCATTGAACATATTTTGCAAATGACACCAAAAAATGACAACATAAAAAATTCAAAATATAAATATGTGCGATAATTGAACAGAAAACAACAGAGACCTGCGTAAACAGTCTTGAAAGGTAAATACGTCTTGTTTTTTAAATATATTCTCGTGCCATGTATTATACTATGTATTATATTATAAGCAAAGCACGAAGTATTTTCTTTTGTACTCCCATACCTGCAATAACTTAAACAAATGTATTGCCAACAGTGTTGTTTAACGTTTGTTTTAGAACATTTCGCTGTAGTAAACCATTTGAAAAATCCCTCATGTCTTAAAAGCACTTAGAAGAAAGCACGCATTAAAGTCTTTTGCAGGACTTTAATGTGTGTTAGTCTGTTAGAATGAAGGGACAGTGTTCAAATCTTGAAGCGCAAGTCAAATAATAATAATGATATCGAAATTAGTTCGATATTGGCTCACTTTTGATATTGCTACCGAAACTTCGAAATCAAATGTTTTTTAAGAACAGAACTGAGCGACAGGTGAGCTTTTTTCCATTAATATTTGAGTGCCATTCTCGATAGTTTTACACGATAAATGTTCGAAATATATTTGAAATCGCTAACATTAACGGAAGTCTTGGTCAAGTGGTTATATACATACATCCATGCAAACATACATAAATGCACTAATAAAAAATATTCATGTGCATGTACATGCAATCATACATACATATTTATATATGTATGTATGTTTGCATGTTTGTTTGCGTGCATATTGCGGATTACAAATATTACAAACATTGGGAGGGAGCACGTTTTGACGCGTGCAATTTTAATATGTTTAATGTATTGTGCTCTCCTGGTGGTTGCTATCCCTGTTCGGGTGCGTATCTATTTCTTTTGTTGTTGCTTTTCTTTGAACAATTATTTAATATTACAAACACAAACTGCACTACTACCGGTGACCAGCGTTGTCAACTTTTAAGTTTCAAAATGCACTAAAACCATGAGAAAGTTTATATTTTTGAAAATAGTGCACTAAATCTTAAATTACGTTAAAAAGATTATTATTGTTAAGGAGAAACTATTCTTGTGATAGACGTATTGCGGAGATTAGTGCTTTTAAAACGGACTATACTAAAAATTACATCTTAAACATTGCTTGCATTATTTTGTTATTGTTAGTAACAGAAAAAAAAGCAATAAAATAATAATAAAGTCAAAAAACCTGAAATGAGTGAGCGTAATGCTCTAAACTCATATAACAAAAACAATGATATTCTAAAGTTGAAAGAGAATAGTGATAACGACAGAAAAAGAAAAAGTCAAAATATGCATCATAACAACAACAATATCAAACAGTTAAAAACGAGTAATTATTACTCAGTTCTAGATTGTGAAAAAGATGATCAATGTGATCAAGAGCTATTAAAAAAATATGTGAAACATGTTAATGATAAACACAATAAAAACAATGCACAAGAACCCAGTTCATCAAGCAAAAACAAAAACTCTAAAATAATTACTGAGAATACAGTAGTTGATTTTGAAAAATGTAAAACCAAAAAAATGCCCCCAATAAATATTATAGACATTGATACAAAACATTTAATAGAATTTATAAAAAATGGTTTAAAGATCAATGAATTTAATATTAAAGAATATAAAAATAAAAAGTCTTTATTCATGAATTCAATTCAAGATTTTCAAAGAGTAAAGGCATATTTAGAAAAAACAAAAACTAATTTCTTTACATTTACACCCAAAGAGCTTAAAATTAAAACATATTTACTTAAAGGCATTGATGCCAATGTCGATGCAGATGTAATACTATTTGAATTATTAAAACATGATAGCAATGAAATAAAATTTATTAAAGTTAGCCCTTTTTCAACAAAGACATCTACTGAAAGAGGAATTAAACTTCCAATATTTTTAGTACAAGTTTCACCTGAAACAAACATAAATAAATTAAAAAATATTAAAACGCTACTTCACCGTATAGTAAAGTGGGAACAGGTCAGGCGACCCGAAATACCTCAATGTCGCAATTGCCAAGGATTTTTCCATAGTGCCGCAAACTGCTATCTTCCGAGAAGATGTGTCAAGTGTAACATGGATCATGAAAGGGGCAAATGCTCAACAGAAAAAGTTCCAATAGAAGAAAAAGATAAATTATTCTGTGTTCTGTGCAACAAGTATGGACACCCTGCATCATATAAAGGATGTGAAAAATACAAACTACTCAAACAAAAACTAAATTCTAAGAAAAAAACTATACTAGCAAATAAATCTTATAGTAGAAATGTATTTAGTAATGCAGAATCTTAATTTGCAAACGTAGTCAAGGGTGATAGCATACAAAATATTAATAAAACCAATGTTGATAACATGAGCAACTCATTTTTGCATGAAATTAAAAGCTTTATGGCAAATATAAGTTCTCAAATTGTTAACTTTCAAAAACAACTTAATTTACAAATATCAAGAATAGATACAATATTTTCTATGATTGAAGTGTAAGATAAAATGGATTCAAATAGTCAAGAAAATATAATTTCCAAAAAACTTAAAATAGTACATATTAATGTTAACTCTTTAATAAGAATTAACAAACGGTACGAACTGTACCAATTTATTACACATAATAAACCGGATGTTGTACTGCTTAATGAAACAAAACTAAACTACAGGCATAAAATAGAATTTGAAAATTATAATATAATAAGAAATGATAGAAAAGGCTCAACTCAAGGTGGGGGAACAGCCATATTAATCAGAAATAATTTAAAACATTCTCATTATACAAACAGTGTCATTAACTCTTTCATAACTCTGGAAACAAGCATTATTCGAATCTATTTAGCCGCTAATAAAATACTTTATTTAATTTCAGCATATTACCCTTCTGGTAATAATGATACACATTTTAAGAGAGAGTTACACAATCTTTTCGATTCTTTGGACCTAGAAAATGATAAAAACTATTATATTTTAGCGGGTGACCTTAACTGCAAACACACAATGTGGGGCAACCCAAATAACAACCATAAGGGCAATCTATTGAGTGAATGGCTAATAAATCATGAAATACGTTTCAGATGTAAACTATATGCAACAAGCTCCCCATCATATCCTCGTACAGGTTCTTATCTAGACATTTGTCTTGCTGACTGTAGACTTTACGTAAAAACTGAAAATAATACCGTCAATTCTCTTAAAACTTTAGACTACGACAGTGACCATGTTGCGGTTGAAATGATTATCTCTATGAATAATGAACAAGAAAACTTAGTATTTTTAAAAGATGATCCCAAATTTTATTATAATTATAAATTAACCGACTGGAAAAAATTTCAAAGTAAAATAACACAAAAGCTCAATCAAGATGCTCATATCCCTAACAATCGAAACCTTACAAATACAGAAATAGACTTTCATATTGAGAGATTAAAAAATACAATAACTTCAACTATGCATGAAGTGGTTCCAAAATATAAAAAAGAAAATACGTTTACAAAGTTTAGTACCCCAATTTTAAAAATGTTATACAGAGAAAAAAGCAAAGTTTTAACGATAATAAAAAAACATAATAGATTACAGCAAACCTTGTCTGAAGAAAATATTATTATAGCAAAAACAAAATTAAAATTAATAAAAAAACTCATAAATGAAAACATAACATCCATTGTAAACAAACGCATCAGAGAAAAATTAACAAAAGTAGACCCCAAAGATTCTAGAAACATGTTCAGCCAAATAAAAAGAAATTTTAAAAAATGTGTCACATTAAATCTTAAAGAATTAAAAATTCCGGAAAGCTCTGCATTCTTACTCAACAATGCGGAAATAGATCCGCAATGCCTTAAGAAAGACGATTTAAATAATTACATAGTTGATGAAAAAATTCAGATGTTAGATACCATAGGAGCATTTTTTGAGTCAGTCAATGGTCATAAATCAACAAATCAAAGTAACTTTACACATCAACAAGTTAATGAAGCTTTCAATAAATTTTTAGAAACCAAAAGAAATTATGAACTAGACAAGAAAACTTTAATTAAATTTAATGATTCAATACTATCTGACAATTTGAAGGAAACACAAACTCAAGATTTCTTCATAACGAAGGACAAACTATTAAATATTTTCAATTGTTTAAGGAATAAATTATCATCAGGTATTGATAATATACCCAACATAGTTTTGAAAAAGATACCAGTAATAATGATTTATGACTATTGTAAACTTTTCAATAACATGCTAAATAATTCATACTTCCCAAATGCTTGGAAAATGGCGAAAGTTGTTATACTGCCAAAAAAGGGTAAAGAGCCAAACTGTCCAAAAAATTTACGTCCTATAAGCTTATTGCCTAATATAAGCAAAATATATGAAATATGTATTAATAACACAATAAACAAATATTGCAATAAGAAGAATATAAATAGTGAAAAACAGTTTGGCTTTAAATTTAAACATTCTACAGTTAATGCAATACATAAACTTACTTCCGATATTAATTGGAATTGGCATAAAAAATATTGCACTGGAGCATGTCTTATTGACATGGAGAAAGCTTTTGACAACGTATGGATTGCGGCATTAATTTATAAATTAATTCAATACGAATTCCAAGTATATCATGTGTTATTAATTTATAATATGATAAGCGAAAAAAACTTTATAGTTTGTTATGAAAATACGACAAGTCGCAAAACGTTTAGGATAAACAATGGTCTGCAGCAAGGAACAGTGAACTCGCCTATTTTGTTCAATTTATTTATTTTAGACATGCTTAAAAATATAGATAATATAATTTCATTTGCAGATGATATAATTATATATCACTCGGACAACAAAATAGAAAAAATTAATGCAAACTTGCAGAAATCTTATAATTTTGTTGAACAATATGCTATTAATTGGAACATGTTAATTAATACGGAAAAATGTGAAGTTATTCTTTTCAGACCGCCTGTAAATAAATGCAATTTCAATATAAAAAAGAACTGGAAGCAGTTTAAAATAAAATCTCCTTTACATAATTGTACGCTCACTAATAGAGACGTGGTTAAATACTTAGGTGTATATCTAGATAAATTCTTGTATTTTAATCAACATGTTAAAGAAACGCTCACAAAAGCAAGAAAAGCCTTTGCCATTTACAGACAATTATTTTATTCAAAATATGTAACACCTAAGGTAAAAATAATAATGTACCAATCCCTAATAAGACCAGTTTTAACGTACGCAAGTCCAATTTGGTTCAATATATCGCCCTCAAATATGGAAAAGTTTCGAGTTTTTGAAAGAAAATGCTTAAGAGCTTGTACGGCATTATACAGAACCCCCAAAAAGTGGATATAGGAAATATATTTCTAACAAGAAGTTATATAACAAGGCAAATACTATACGCATAGACAATTTCATAATCAATTTGAATAGAAATTACATCTTAAGGTGTTTGCAATGTTATGAAAATAACCTAATAATGGCACCGTTTTACATAAATGAAAACTACATAATAGAATGTTTAAAAAAAGGTTTTGTTCCTCCTGAAGCTTTTATTTACCTATATAGTAAGAACATTATTCAAGAAATAAATGGCATTCCAGTATTTTACCACAATCATAGAAGGGCCAATATAAAAGCAGTTAACTGCAACTTAAATCATTTGAATATAAGATACAGCACAAGTATTTCATGCAAAGATTTACGCTTAGTACAAAAAACTAATACCGAAAAATATTGGTGGCTATCTAAATAATTAATTATTATCTTTTTTCTTCCTTTTATCCCTTGACACTACATTTGCAAACGGTCTCATATACTAGCAATGTTTTTAAAAAACTTTTTCATTGCAAATAAAAAATGATCTTATATACGTATTTTTCATGTAAATAAATAAAAACTCAATCTCATTTTGTAAAAACCAACTATAAACATAATAAAAATACTAGAGAGCTCGACTAAGAGACATTGTATATATGTAAATAGTAATATTATTAACTAGTGTTTATATAGTGTAAATATCTTCTTTTCTTATCAATAAACAAAATAAAAAAAAAAAAAAAAAAAAAAAAAAAACTATTCTTCTTTAAAATTTCTTTATAATCTATAAATAGTAATTATATGCATATTCGCAAATTTTTTTCTCATAATATAAAAAATTTTCTTAGAGTTGTATAGAAATTTGACTTTGCACAAATGTGGCGATTTTTGTTGAATAAAATTTAATTCTTTAAATTATATTTTGGTTACACCAAAAGATAAAATGCAATAATAAAGCAGCGAGTGTTCTAATAAGATGTTTTATTTTGAACAGCCGCCTAACGAGTATTTTTATACTAGAATGAAGCCCCTTGTTGGAAGACCCTTATAACAAAAACACTGAAGGAGAAGGATTTGTTAAAACCGCTAAAACAGCGCTTAAAACGCTAAGTTGACAACATTGCTACTTTTACATGTTATAGATGGCATGTATTTACATACATATGTAAAAAAATACATAAGTACATATATATAGAAATACAAACATATGTACATATGTTTATGTAATATGTAGCGAATATCTTCAGTATGTATTTCTTCAACAGTTAGTCCACTCTTTTCTATTTCTGCAAATCGAAAGTAAACTCTAAACTGATAGTTTATGTTTCAACGCCGTAATGTGAAATTGCACATAAATTTGGATCGTAGAAACGTTGGAACTTTAATTAAATTTATATTTGACTGATTTTGCTAATGCGTTTGTATTGTTGACTGCTATGTACAACACAAGGCCAGTCCGTACATTCATAAGCCCAACAAATTGATTTAAAACTTTGAACGTCATGCAAGGTGACTTGAAAAAAATTCCTCAGTGTTATTTTAATGACATAAAAAGAATTAACTTTAACAACAAAGTCGATGTTGGAAAGAGGTGAATATGTGAATACCTTTGGAATCATTTCAAATTGATAACAAGCTGGCATCAGCTTTAAATTCAGCTCTGCTGTTCTGTTTTTTTGTTAAATTGTTGGAAAAAATAGCAAAACAAACAAGAAATAATAATAAGTTCAGTGAAGTGCAAATTTGACCCGCGCAAGAAGGGTTCCGTACGGGCACGAGATATGTAATTCAATACGAACAATATAAACTATAGTTTTGGGATTTTTTTCGTTTTTGGGTTTTTCGGTTTTAAGCGTTTTTTTAGTTTGGGGGTTTTTTGAATTTATTGGCGCTTTCTGAGTTTTGGCACTTTTTTTTCACGTTTTGGCGATTTTTTTTAGTTTTTGAAGTTTTTTTAATTTTGGCAATTTTTATTATTTTGGCGTTTTTTTTTTTGGCGATTTTTTTATTTTGACGACTTTTTTTAATTTTGGCGTTTTTTTCATATAGGTGATTTTTTTTTGGTTTTGTCGATTTTTTAGTTTTGGCTCTTTTTTTTCGTTTTGAGGACTTTTTTCAGTATTTGGCGATTTTTTTTTTAATTTGGCGATTTTTTTTTAATTTTAAGCGATTTTTTTTCATTTTGGCGATTTTTTTCCACATAAATAATTATTTTGGTTTTGGCGCATTTTTCGCTTTTTGGCGATTTTTTTCGGTTTTTGGTGTTTTTTTCATATTGGCGATTTTTTTCATTTAAACGATTTTTTCGAATTTGGCGATTTATTTTAGTGCTAGAATTTTTTTTTAATTTTGTCGATTTTTTTCGATTTGGCGATTTTTTTTAAATTTTTGGCGATTTTTTTCAGGTTTTGGCGATTTTTTTCGGTTTGGCGATTTTATAATTTTCGGATTTTTTAGTTTTACCGTTTTTGAAAATTTCAAGAGTTTACCTCTTACGGTCTCCAAGATATAGCAATTTGTCAAAATTACATAGTCAAAATTGCATTAACTGATGGACCACCCTTTAATTTAAATTTTTTAATATTTTAATGTTTATTGTTGTAGTCTATATAAAAATACACTAATTACAAATTTCAAGTATCAATATACATATGTACATACAATTGTATGTATATTACATGAGATTTTAACATTTTTCGTCGCTCGTTTTGGAGCACCCTTTAATTTCTAATTCTCATGTATTTGTTGTTGTAGTGGCCAAGGTTCTACGTACTCTGTCCAAATTTCAGGTCCGTAGCTCTTACGGTTCCTGAGAAAATACCGTGTGACGGACAGACGGACAGCGTAGCGAAAACAATAGGGATCCATTTTTCACCTTTGGTGAACGGAACCCTAAAAATGAGCAGGGGCAAATAACGGCACTCGTTATCGAACGAAATTACGATATATTCAAATATCGAATCGCATCGAATGCTGTAATTTGCCTCAAGAATACGAGGTAGGTAATATTTTATTTAGAAATTAAGTCATATTAATTAGGGCAGGGTCCAAAATCGATATAGTAACAAACGTACGAATTAACGATCGATATCAAAATATATATATACTAAAATCTTTAATAGCCCCGGGTCGAATTAAGGCATTCGATATCAAAAAATATATTAAAATGGTTCAACAGAATTCAAATTGGAAATATTTTTAGTTTTCGTTCGATATCGAATGTCATAATTTGTCACTGGGATTATTTGGGATTGTTTAAAATGTTGTTGCGTATTTTGTTTGGTGCTGTTGGTTGCATTTTACGAGCTCACAAATGTATGTGTAAATATGGTAGTAATATCCCAGCATACCATATGCGCTCTAAATGAGCTCATAAAGACTCTTTTGTCGGAACGCTGACGCTCATAATGAGTTCATAAAATAATCATAAACAGTCATAAAACGCTCATATTTGAGTGGCTTTTTCCAATAAACTGGTCACTCATGAAAGAGCTCTAAATTTTATCCATAAAAGAGTATTTTATGACTCTTTTTATTTTTAATATTACATGCTGGATTTTCTTTTCTTAATTTATTTGATCGAAGTTCACTTATTATTAATTTGCTTTCTTTTAAGCTTGCTATTTTCATTATTTTAATTATGTATTATTTTTATATTTATTATAAAATAACTCACAATTTTGTCTTTACGCTTCCAAAAATATTCACTAATGAATCAATTTGTGTAACTTCTTTCTTCTGCTTAGCTGGAATTTACCGTTATCTGGCAGCGTGCAGAAATTACTCATAAAAATCACATAAAATCTATCGTTTATGAGCTCAGAAATTTACACACAAGAAACACTCATAGAAAGTCATAAAATCGATCGTTTATGAGCTCAGAAATATGCACGCAGGAAACACTCACAGAAGCTCATAAAATCGCTCATAATGATATGATATGCTGGGATTTAATAAAAATAAAAAAATATAAAAAAGTGTACATGTATGAATATTATATTTTTTTATTAATATATTTTTATTGAGAAAATTTTTAGATATTTTAATTGAACTGTAGTGAATTTTAATCAGAAATAATTCATAGTTAGGCTCAAGTTCAGTAATTTCAATTCTTATTGAATGAAATATTTTTATTAATTAATGTGAGTTTCTAAAGAAGAGAAGAAAAATTAAACTTAGACTTTAAGCTGGGGGAAATACCGATATCGGTATTTCCCCCAGCTTAAAGTCTAAGTTTAATTTTTCTTCTCTTCTTTAGAAACTCACATTAATTAATAAAAATATTTCATTCAATAAGAATTGAAATTACTGAACTTGAGCCTAACTATGAATTATTTCTGATTAAAATTCACTACAGTTCAATTAAAATATCTAAAAATTTTCTCACTTAATACATCATGGGCACGTGACAAAAATATGTTCACTTGGCAATCACTGTTCACTTGGCCATCACAGTTTCAGAATGCTGGAAATCCAAGTAAAAACTGTAGAATGCAACTACAAGTAACATAGACCACTACAATAATACTTACATGCATGTAGCGATGGTACATCGAATAAGTAAAAATAATTAATGTGATGATCGTAAAAAGATAAGTAAGAATAGTTAAACATACTGAGGTAGAGTAAAATAATTTCGTGCTAACCTAAATAGAAAAATGAAAAATTGGAAAAAACAGAAAATTAATAGTGATACTTATAAATGTGTTTACCAAAGGTAAATCAATTGTATACACAACAATCGTTTCTCATATTCCGTTCATTGTACATTTAAGTTAAATAGCTGATATTAATAAGAATCTCTACCCAAGTAGATAGACTAGGGTGCTGATGAAGTGCGTGGCTGCACAGAAAAGTATCGGTATTTCCCCCAGCTTAAAGTCTAAGTTTAATTTTTCTTCTCTTCTTTAGAAACTCACATTAATTAATAAAAATATTTCATTCAATAAGAATTGAAATTACTGAACTTGAGCCTAACTATGAATTATTTCTGATTATATTTTTATTTTTATTTTTGCAAACACACATGGCAGAATATTCAACAGTTATCTAAAACATCTAAACATTCACTT
This sequence comes from Tachina fera, assembly GCA_905220375.1. Taxonomy (NCBI): domain Eukaryota; kingdom Metazoa; phylum Arthropoda; class Insecta; order Diptera; family Tachinidae; genus Tachina; species Tachina fera. Next base: position 191,125,299 of record LR999963.1, read on the forward strand.
GTTGTACTCACATTCGTTTTAGTTTAATTTCTGTAACTTAAATTATATATCTGGTCTACTTTTGTTTTTTGTTTGCGTTTTTAATCAAAGCCAAAGAATTCACTGCCAACGAGATATCACTTTACTTCCATAGCTTGGGGCTTCATTTACTGTATTTTAGGTAAATGAACGCAATTAGGTAAAATTCAGGACATTGCAGTAGAATTTAGGGAGAAGGAATGCAGCTCATATGTGACACATATCGCACACTAAATCATTAACAGTCAAAACTCAAAATAATTCCAGATGTTCAGATGTTCCATCTGGTATTATTGTGAGTGGACTGGACAACTGACGAAACCATGTAACATACAAATAGGCATAATGGTAAAAATAGGCATAACGGTAAAAATAGGCATAACGGTATTTTATACTGTTCAAGAAAACTGCGTAGCAAAATTAATTAATTGCGGACCTTAGAATTTATTCAGCGAATTGGTTTTGTGGCAAAACAAAACCATTTTATATTTAAGTTTAATTTTAATTATGATTTTTAAATTAAACTCAAAAAAATGGTTTAATTCAAGATTAAAAAAAGTCGAAAAATTAGATAAAAATTTTTAATTATTATTGTTCGAACTTAACTTCATTTGTCTCTATATTTATGATTTAAACGGGCTAAAGTTCGTATTACTTTTTAAGCCAAATTACATGTGATAATTATTTTAATAATTTTGAGTTGAGTTGTGACTGTTTATGATTTAATGTGCGATATGTGATATGATAAGTATGTATTGTAAAACTACTCTTTTTTATCGTTAATAGTTTGGTTAGTTGCACATAACTATTTATTCAACATTTTATAATATATGTTTTACATGCACGTGCGTACATACATATATTTATGAGTGTACATCATTCATGCATGACCATTAGCCCAACAAAAGTTTGTCGTTTATACAAGAGAAGCAAATAACAAAAAGCTGAAAAAATGTAAAACTTTTCCTTTCACAAAAAACATATTTTTGTTGCATAAACCCTACAAGCATAATGTTAAACGTTTAAAATGCACAACGGTTTATTGATACATACCGTTATTCTCAATCGTCCTTCAAAGCTTTGAGAATAACTTTATTTTGACAAAGAACTCACTTCCTTCCGAGTTTATGTAAAATTTTATTTTCGAATTGCTTGTCCAATATTCCCCGAAGCAAGAAACAGCAAGATTAAATAGGAAGTAACTGCATTTAGTCCAAATCGTGAGGCGCTTAAACAATTCTAAATAAATTAATTGACTGTTTAAAAGTAGAAAAAATAAATTAATGAAATCGTGAAGGGGGCTATTTATAAGCTTGTAAAATTGTAAAATAAATTCCTAATAATACTGTCAAAAATAATCCTTGAGTAGTTTGAGAGTGGTTTCCTTCTCTTAAACTATGAAGAGCTCAGGTTACTGTAATTCCAGATATTGATAAAATTACTGTATTTAATAAAGGAAATGGATTAAAAGCATAAATTCCTAGGGGAGGTCAGATTCCTCCTAATTCAATTGAAGGAGATAAACTTCTATGAAAAAAGGTCAAAAAAAAGGAATAAAAATTAATACTTCTGATAAAATAAACAAAATTATTCCTCATCGTAATCCTGTTGTTACTATAAAAGTATGTAATCTTTGAAAAGTTCCTTCTCGAGAAACATCACGTCATCATTGATGTACTGTTAAAATTGTAATAATACTTTATGTTGAGTTAACTGTTTAAATGTAGGAAGAATTGAAGGAGGGTCCATGAAAAATCTGTATTAATATAATAAATAGGTCAGTAAGGTTTGCATGCCTTTATATATGTAAAAGATAATCTGCGAAATCACAGGTAAGACTTTTAAATTTCTTTCATTAAAATGTAGAATGGAGCCTTTTAACGCCTATAGGAGGTGGTTATTGAAACTTATGATAGAATATGTTTATTTATTACACTTTTAGCAGAGATATAACATAACACTATTAGCGCAGATATCCAGTGAGCCCCTCCCTCAGTCCGTGTGTCTAGCCGTTCGTCCCATGACCGAATATACAATTTATCTTTGCTTGTTTGTTGTACTTTATCGGATTAATGGCTCAACCGATAGATACATCTGTATCTAAAAGAACGATACGATACTCGGCCATTTTGAACTATTTTTACAATATGACGGTGTTTGTCATAAATGCTGATCTTTGTGTAGTTGTATGTTGTGAACGTCCTTGAAGTTAATTCCAAGCCGGCAACTCGACAGGCATAGCTAATTACAGGATAAGTATGTTTTAAGTTTTTCAGTTGAATTTGAAAGGCCCAACTATAATATGAATAAGCTGGCTTAAGCTAATGCCAGAATTGAACGATAAGTCTGTCAAATACTTAAGCAATTCAGATGTGATTTTTAGGTGGCCACAATGTACTTACATGCACTTAAGTATTCTTTAGCCACAGCTGTATTGTATGGGTATTGTTCACAATTTTTTTAGTAACTTTGTTTCTTTTTATAACAACTAAATGAATGCAATTCAATCAAATTAACTTGTTGGAATATCCTAATCCATTAAAAATTCACGTATAATTAAATTCACCATTTTATTACTTGTTTTATTTATTTTGCAGACTAAAAAGAACAACAATGAACATACACAAATAAACTCATGTGTATGTGTGTATTGTAAAACAAAGAATGAAAATAAAAGTTTTGCTTTCTTTTCTGAGTTTAAAACAAGAAACAATAAAGAAATATTTAAATTCAATGAATATTTTCTGACGCTGTTTGCTTGAGTTTAAAAATTGCACAAAAAGTGTTTTCCGTACGGAATGTGCGTTCAGTTTGGCACTTAGCTTAAGCAAATGATATTTGACGAAACGTGACGAAAAGTTCCATAAGTACATTATAGTTTTCCACATATATATTTTATATATAACCGCACAGTCGCTTAAGTTCGCTTATTCATATTATAGTTGGGCCTTAAATCATTTCCGCTTGAAGATCGAACCTTTTATGCTTTCTAGGACATTCATGATCGCATGAGTATGAGTGAGTACACACATGCGAACATATTTATTTGCTGGTATATGCAGGTGCTCGTATGTTTAAGTTTTATTATAAATTTTCAATAAACGTTAGTGTAAAGCACATGGGTTTGTATACATTTATGTGTGTTTTTATGGTAACTTTGCTGCTGTTAAGTTACTTCATTATTATTTAAAAATGATTTTTTTATAAATATTTTTTTAATTTCAAAATGTAGTATGCTTGCAAGTTTTGTAAAGCACGAGTTTTGAATAGTTGATGTTGCTGTTTATTTGTGTTGTTTTGTTTAAATATAATATGGACATATTTTCAGCACAAAGTTTACAGATTCACACTTTTTACTAGTTAACGTGTTGAAAATTGCTGACATTTACAGTTCGGGGGTTTTTTTTAACGAAAGAAGTAAATAAAGTTAAAAATGAAAATAAAAATTCAGTGTAAAAGAAAAATATTAGTGACATTAACTGTATACAGACGAAATCGAGTGACACTTATTTACATTATTGTATGTATGTATACATATGTAAATATATATGAAGATATTTCCAATACTTGTGCTTACATATCGTCCTTGTAAATGTGAAAACTTTATACATGTATATACATACTTATGTATGTATGTATGTTCGTGCAAAAAAATTAAATAAATTCATTAAAGTGCGACCTTGACTCGCACAAGTATTGGGTGTTTTTTATTGAGGTATAGAACTTTAAGTTGGCATCACTTTTTTAACTGGCGTCCATTTTGTCAGCTGTCAAGTGATTAATATTTAGTTTGGTTTGCCATTTCATCATGAACAGGTTGACAAAAGAACAACGCTTGCAAATCGTGCAAATTTATTTCGAAAATAATGGTTCAGTTCGCGAAGTTTACCGCAAGCTCCGTCCATTTTATGGTCGACATAATCGTCCATCAGAGCAATTAATTCGTTTAACCATGGATCGTTTTCGCACTACGTTTACTCTATGTGATAATACGCATCCGCAGAGACGTCGAACAGTGCGCACCGAAGAAACAATTGCCGCTGTAGAGCAAAGTGTTGAAGAGGACCCGAATGAATCGATTCGCCATCGGACACCGGTATAGAGCCATGATAACCGACTATTTTATTTTAAACATTAATGGCATAAAATTATCCTTCCAATAAAGCCAAATTGATGGACATTAAAACGATTTTCTTGTGTTTTATTTCAATTCGAAGTTCTATACCTCTAAAAAAAACACACTGTATAAATCCGTATTTCGCTGGTTTCTTTTTGCTGGATTTTTCAGTTTTTGGCGATTTTTTCGGATTTTGGTGATTTTTTAATGTTGACGCTTTTTTAGTTTTGGCGTTTTTTGTTTTCTTTTGGAGACTTTTCTTGGTTTTTGACGATTATATTTTGTTTATCACAATGCATATTTTTAGTTTTAGCGATTTTTGTTTGTTTTGGCGCTTTATTCGTGTTAGCGATTTTTTTATTTTTGGTGATTTTTTAGGGTTCCGTACACCAAAGGTGAAAAAAGAACCTTATTGTTTTCACTACCCTTCCCTCTGTCTGTCTGTCCCCCCCCCCAGGGGAGTCGATTTCGACTACGGGTGTGGCAAGCCCGGGGCCCCAGCTGGGGTAATGTGGCTTTTTCCATTGACGTACCGTTGGTACATTACCCATAGAACTTATGTTGTAACTACCCGATCTCTGCAATAACAGAGCAAAGGATGTGCACATATTTATAACAAAAGGAAGACAGGTCCTGTTGATGTCAGTTAGGTGCAGCGTCACCTAGAGCTGCCCCTGAGTTCAAAAGACGATAGAGGTGAAGCCCTTGTGGTGGAACTTCGAGGTCTGACCAGAGGCTACTTCTGGTTCCACGGGTGCCGGTGGCCCGACAGCCGAGCTGCTTTGAAGTTATTGAGTGCATGTAGTGGTCGTCAGTGTTCTTTGCTAAAATGCCGAGTTTGTCCTACCCCACGGGGTTTAAGGGATGATTTTGGTATGTGTGGAGTAGGCACTGGATATTTGGCGACACAGGCATGCGTTCATTTCGGATGAGTGGTTGAGCTGTGCCGGCAATGGTTGAGGAATTCTCTTGGGGACCTCGCTATGGTGTATACACAACACTATAGCGTGGAAGCCGGAGAATTAACGTGGTGGCTGTGGTTGCTACCAAAATCGCTGGGAGAATAGTCTTGGCTTCCCAGTGTTAAATCAATGCTAGTGATTGGCGTGACGCGGTCAGCCAGACACTATTCTAGGTGCTGTTGCCATTCAACAGAAGCTGCTATGGGCACGGACATAGCAGCAGCTATGACTTCGACATAGCAACAGAGTATAGATAGCTCAAAGTACCTCAGCAAGGTACTTGAATATAGTACAGGGATAACTATATACAAAGATTGCAACCTATGCGCCTTTAAGGAGTGGGCATTCATTCTAAAAAGGGTGCATGGGGGCGATGGTCTGGCGTCTTACCTAGCACCCGGTGCTTTGGCACCCGTGAGATTAGGCCGTCAAGGCAGGTGCTCACGGAAAGCTATTGCACATCTGTCCGTCTGTCCGTCACACGCTATTTTCTCAGGAACCATAAGAGATATGGTCCTGAAATTTGGACAGAGTATGTAGAACCACTACAACAACAAATACATGAGAATGAGAAATGAGAATGTTAAAATCCCATGTAATATACATACAATTGTATTTACATATGTATATTGACACTTGAAATTTTTAAAATTAATGTATTTTTGTATAGACTAGAACAATTAGCACTAAAATTAAAAAATTTAAATTAAAGCGTGGCTGATGTAATTTTGACAACTTGCTATATCTTGAAATTTTCAAACCAAATAAAAAAATCGCCAAAATTTAAACAAATCGCCAAATTAAAAAAAAAACTTCTAACACTAAAATAAGTCGTAAAATTAGAAAAAATCGTTCAAATAAAAAAATCGCCAAAAACCAAAAAAAAAATTACCAAATCACGAAAAAGGCGCCAATAACAAAATAATTGTTGACATGAAAAAAATCGCCAAGGCTCACAAAATCGCAAAAGTTAAAAAAATGCCAAAACTATATTTTATATAGGCTAAAGTTCGTATTGAATTACGTATCTCGTGCCTTCGTCGCACTTCACTGAATTTACTTTAGTTTTATGGCAACTTTTTAAATTTTGGTGAGTTTTTGCAATCTAGTGATTTGTTTTATATTTTGGTGATCTTTTTCATTTAAGCACTTGTTTAATTTTGGCGATTTTTCGTTTCGGTATTTTTTTAATTTTGGGATTTTATAGTTCTGGTGTATTTGAAATTTCTAAGATACAGCAAGTTGTCAAAATTACATTAACTGATAAAATTTCCTTGAATTCTGATTTTTTAAATTTTAAGTGTTAAAAGTCATATGGCAAAAAATAAATTGCCTTTCTGGTGCAATATTTTATCAATGTAACGTAATAAGGTAAATAATAAAGAGCTGCCCAAGCAATTCTATAATATGTACTTCACTACTGTGCAGTACTTCCAATTACTACCCAGTGAAAAAAAATGGAAGTAATTCTAGTGGAACTACATTTGCATTGCTTCCAAAAAATCGATATTTTTAATTTGCCGAGAGTGAGCTGAAAACCATTTAGAAGCTTATTTTAGCCATACAAAACCTTGTAACTCCTCCATAGTGTTAGAAAATACTCACCAGAATTAAAAAAAAAAATTATTTTTTTAAAGAAATTTATGAACTAATTTTAGTCTAAAAATTACAAGTTATTTGCTTCAATTTACATGAAAACACTGATTCGTATAAAAAGAAACGAATTGTTAAAAAAGGCAACTATTTACCATTTTTCCTAGATGAAAATATTATCATAGAACACAAAAAAGGGAATTTCTCTTTATAAAAGCTTACGAGTAATAAAAAAACTTTATGTGAAAATCTGTTTCATTAAAACTTTATCAAGCCTAAATAAATATTCAACACGACTGATTATTGAGTAAGTCAACTAATGCCTTTAATTACGAGTATTTGGTCTAGATGCTTGCAGTTGCAGAGTCGAACATTGGTCCAGATTGTTGGATTAAAATTTCAAATTGTAATTTAAATTTTTTTAACATAAGCTAAAGTTTTGTATATTGCACTGACGTTAATTTGACATTAGAATTCGTTATTTGTTTTTGTTTGCATTGTGCATGTATGCATATTCTACATTGTAGAATACAAATTCATGTTAACAAATTGTTTTTAAAGATAGAGAGAGGAAAATCACTTATGCATATGCATGTGTTAACATATTATTATTCATAAGTATAGAAACACTGTAGTGCAAAACTGCCCAGCAAAAAATTTCAAAAGAAAAAATCGGGTTTGGAATTAAACATTTTTGGTGGAAGCACTTCCCTACTTACCAACTTAATGATTTTAACAAGCCGTGAGACTAAAATAATCGATTCTTGAGAAGTACTTACTTCTTTTATTTGGCAACTTGTTCATGTAATCTGTTTAATCTAAAAAAATAATTCTCCTCATTTAGCAATTTGTACACAATTTTTTAAATTTTAGGTAATGTGATTTGTAAGGGAGTAAAAAAATTTGGTAATCAGAAAAGTAAGTCATTATGTGGCAAGTAGTTCTGATGGTAACGTGTAATTTTTTACTGGGTGATTTCATACGGGAAGTGGCATATACACACGCACACACACACATACAAGTAAATGCATGATAAAGTGAAAATTTATTTTATTTTCATATTTAAAAAATCTTGTTTTAATTGCTGATTTTTGTTTTCATATTTTATGTAAATCAAAATTTCGTATTTTGTATAGAAAAAAGCAACGTTCTTGAAGTAACTATTCGCCTTTTTCCCCCATAAGGAGGAACATATTGAAGTATGTGTATATACATACTGGATTGCGTTTCACTTTTATGCTGTTTTATGCTGCACTGTTTCTCCTTTGTGCAGAATTGCAATTTGTCTCAATGCAATCAAATAAAATCTGCGCAAATTGTTTATGTGAATAGTTGTTTTAAATGAGATTTTGTGCAATTTATTAAATTTTATTACTTTATTTCGTTTTAATAAAATGTCACACTTTATTATTATTTTACAGTTGTTCACAAATGCATTGAGACAAAATAAAAAATGCTAAACGAATTTTTTATATAAAAAAATATACATACAATATGTATGTATGCATATGCATATGTAACTAAATGTGAGTGCAGATACATACAATATATATAATCTGTAGTAAGGGAGTGACAATTGTTAGCACTTGCATTTGCATTTGCGAAATATACATTTAACTGCAATTCACAAATTTGGGAATGTGTATGTGCCATAGCTTTACGAACTCCATTTGTGAGGTATTGAAAAAATTGTGTGGCGTTGGCATAGACATTATCTCTGCCGTAGTAATAAGAAAAAAAGTCCAAAAGTGTTAAATAACAAGATCTCGTTGGCCAGCTGTGACCGCCTCTTCGACAGATGTGGATGATAGGTAAGTGTGAGTTATTTTGTTAACTGAACTTTAAAAGCAGTAAGAACTGATTCTTTATACGAAATACGGTGTAATATGGTTTTTGGAATGCACAATTCCAAAGATCGACGAGAAATGGACAAACCTCAATACTATGGGCTACAACAGAAATATTCTCTGTGAAAGCTCGGCGAAAATAGATTTGACTTCGACCATGAAATCATCTCAGAAATAAATACATATTTTGATTAATTCGACAAATCTTAATTTTTTGGAAAATATAACAAATTGTAGAAACGTTGGCCAGAGTGTATGAAAAGTATAATGTGTTTCATTCAAAAATTCACACACTTATTGAACCGTCCTCGTATTTACATAATACACCTGCATGTTCTGTTTGTACGATTTTATTAACTTTTGCACTCACATTCGATAAACGGAGTTTCAATACTCCCCTATTATTTTATAGGAATAAATATACATACATGAATATAAATAAAATAAATACTTTTGAACAAAATTGAGATAAAAATAAGTTTTTAATCACATTTAACTTTTGTTTAATAATCATCATCACACATCAGCACACGCAAAAAAAAAAATCTGTTATTGTTGCAAACAAGCAAATGCGTGTACGTGTTGGTTGTACTTGTTTGTAACTCAAAGTTAAACTGTATCTGTGTGTAAATATAAATGTATCTGTATGGGGAATATGGGAGTAAAAAGCGAAGTTTGTACGTACATTTACTCAAAGAACGTCGTAACTCAGAAAATTTAATTAATCCTCACGCCGTTCTTCATATTCTGTAAAAATTTCATACAAATATCTTGTTTACTCAGCTTTTGAGAGGAAGATAAAATTTTCTTTCTGCATTAAGTTGTGTACAAATTGAGTTCTGGCGAACTGCTTTTTTTGAGTTATGACACTGTTTGAGTAAATGAACGATATGTACATATACATACATATGTATTAGACCCCTGCAAAAGGCTATTTAAAAGAAATTTCAAGACATGAGGGATTTTTAAAATGCTTTACTGTAGCGAAGCCTTCTAAAATAAATGCTAAACAATACTGTTTGCAAGACATTTGTTTCAGTTATTGCAGGTATAGAAGTAAAGAAGAACATACTTCGTAGCGAAAGAATTTGTACTGCTTCTTTCTACTCATGAGCGCGTATACAAAAGTCATGCATGCGTGCACACACACACGTTGTTTGTACGATTTTTTATTTTTCTTTGCACTTACAAACTTACACATGCCTTGACGTGAGTTGTGTGCGCTTGCTTAAAAAAAAAACACCCTTAAACACAATCATAATAGCATACCCCACAGCTGGCCACAGAGAGAAACACGAGAAAAGTGTATTTCCGTATGTGTATTCATTTGTATCAGCAGCTGATTCATGTTCGGTACTCTGGCACTATTTTGGGCAGCTCAGTCTTATCATCTGCATCTTACACACACCCCCTCTTCCGCTCTTCTTTCTTTCCTCTCCTCTCTTCCATAAGCTCTGACTTGATTCAAGAGAAAAACTGCCGAGTCTAAATCATGAGTAACAAGCATACACGCATCAAAGTTGAAGCCACTACTTCTTTTGAGTGTTTGTTACGAACAAGAAGTCTTCGCGACATCGCTTGTAAACAGTCATATACACGAACATGAATACATCCATTATGATTCGCTTCCCAGTGAAAAAAATGGAAGTCATTCTAGTGGAACTACATTTTCATTGCTTCCAAAAAGTCGATATTTTTAATTTGGCGAGAGTAAGTTAAAAACCATATAGAAGCTTATTTTAGTCATACAAAACCTCGTAACTCCTCCATAGTATTAGAAAATACTCACCAGAATTTAAAAAAAAAATCATTTTTTTTAAAGAAATTTACGAACTAATTTTAGTCTAAAATTTAAAAGTTATTTTCTTAAATTTACATGAAAATACTGTTTCGGGCTTAAATTCGTATAAAAAGAAACGAATTGTTAAAAAGGCAATTATTTACCATTTTTCCTAGATGAAAATATTATCATAGAACACAAAAAAGGGAATTTTTCTTAACATCGCTTCCAATTCAGTGACCAGGCATCGAAAAAGAGAACTTCTTGCAATGACAACCCTATGTAAAAATCATTAGATCAGATCGAAATTTTCACTACTTCCAGATCGTAAACTCTACATTTTCATGACTTTTTTGGAGTCTCTTTTTTTACTGGGTTATTATACTACAGCATTTATTATTAGTTTAGTATACTCGTAATACAACCGAAGACAATACATACATTTAAAAAGCAAGAAGTGTTTACATTTCAAGACTGTTTACGCAGCTCCCTAATATAATATCTGTGGATGCAAGTGTGTGTATGTGTTTGTTATTAATATTTTATACGTATGTATGTATGTATGTATATGCAACAAAGTTGTTAATGTGGGTTTCCTTTGAAATTCAAATAGAAAAACACATTTCACTAAGTGTATGCATGTGCATATGCCTTAAGTTCCTGATAATTTGTATGTGTGTGTGTGTGTGTGTGTGTGTTAAAGTGGAAATGAAAATGTGTGTTTGTTAAAAGATTTTATTTTGAGGGTGTTTAACTTGAAATAATCCAAATAACTTTGAAATTTAGTTGTTTTCTTTTTATGTGTTTTTTACTCTCAAGTTAAATAAAATATTGAAAAGTTTATGAAAAGTTTTATGAAAATATAGGAGAAGGAAACAAATAAGGAAGTAAAATTGTAAATTTGTAAATTCACACATGATACTAAATTCTATTTATTTATTCATTTGCTTATATGTACATACAATTCACACTTTAATTTTCCATATTTAATTGTCTGATGTTCAATTATCGAATTTTTTCTTTTTGTTTTTACTTGTTCATTTAAATAGTTATGTGCAAATGAATTTGAATACATACACATATATTCTAGATATATTAAAATAAATTATGTAAATCTGGAAGAGTAATAAATGATAAATAAACATATGCTTTTTCACCATTAAGAGTTACGATTTTATTTAGTTATAAATCTGATTTTTGTGTGAAAGATTTGTTAACTGCTGCTCATTATGAGTGGCAAGCAAAAGTACTGCAAAATATAATAGATTATACAGAGGGAGAGAGAGATACTTTTTTAAGCAAATGTATGCTTTAGGAGCTTTGCAAGTAAATTATCGTTTAACGGCGAAGATTAATAACCTGAGCTGTCCAGAAAAGCAGAAATTTTCTAAAGAAGATAAATGAATTATCAAAATAATTTAACAAAAATGAAATGGCACAACCAAACTAAAAGTTAAGCTGCTGCATACATTATGAACCTGCGTTAGCTAAAAATACATCCCTGTGAATTACAAATATATAAATATAAAAAAACTCTTAACAGCTGTATTGCAGTTAAGTTCGTTTCGTTAACTGGGTTAAGAAAATTTCCCATATTAGTTGAATGGTTTCATTTGATGTTTTTGTTTTTTATTTATTTTTTGTTAGTTTATTCTTGGCTGTTTACCAAGTATATGCTTTCTACTCGTAACACAAGATTATTGCTTCAAATTTTGTCCATTTTTCAAAACATTCAGCAAATGTTACGTTCTTACAAGTCCATTCTACACACATTCGAAACATTTGCTTAACGCTGCATAACGCTCTTAAATATGCATTTGCTAGTTGCTTGCATGTTTTTTTTTCTTTCTTTAATTTTCTTAATACAATCGCACCCTAGATGCATGGCAAAGGTAAAGAATGTGTACGTTGTTGCAAGTTTTTTAATATGCATCAGCAATATTTTCTTACTAAATGTTCCTTCTTCTTTTACATTTTCCATTCCAGAGTACGAGTACACGTCAAATAAGTTTAAAGCACATGCTGTTGTTCAAACTATATTTTATAAATGAACTTTGAACAAAATCATTATTTTTTACAAGAAATAAAATTAAAAAAAAAAGCCACGTTTAGAAATAAGTTAGTGTTCCGCAGGCTATTAAAGAATGACTAATGAAGAGCTTAAAATAAACATGCCACAACTTAAGAATTCCTTAAACGTAATGTGAAATTGGCACAAAAGTTCCGTAAAAAGAAAACATCTTTTAAGGAAAATGTGTCAAGTACGAAAATTAAAAGATGATAGAAATCGCAGAAGACTCTCACTTTTATAGAGTCTGTCATTAAGGGGTTCCTATATTTAAATCCAAATAATACAAAAGTCATCACTATTTGGAGGTGATGCATCGGCCAGAATGTCCAATGTGTAGCAGGCAGGAGAGGATTTATAAATCAGTGCAATTTAGTCTCTGTATTTGGTTAAAATGTGTTTAAATAAACACAAAAAAAAATTAAAATTGGGCCTTTAAACTACCAATACAGGCCTTACGGTTTTGTTACTTATGGACCATATGTTTTACATCAAAAGAGCACTCAACTTTTTTCGAAGCCTCTGCTTTTTCTTCAGATCTTGCTCGATCTCTTTTCTTACATTTTTTTTGAAGCATGTATATAATTTCTTTCTTAGTAAAATTTGGCGATCTTCAATTGAAATTTATTCAATTTTTTAGTCTTTATGATTGTGCAAATAATTGATAGCTTGCTGCAAAACTTCTGTTTTGACATTTGACATGTTGACATTTATTCTAGTGCTGCCACAATATTATTTTTTTAACTGCACGTCCGGTATGGTTCAGTGGTTTACTCCTGCAGTGCTGTCAGATATGGCGATTTCTCGCCAAACGTGGCGATTTTTCAACTTGTTTGGCGTTTAAATTTATGGTTTGGCGACATGACGATTTTTCTGGTGATAAATAAATTTATTGGCTATTTTGAAAATTGAACTTAATTCAGGGAAATCAGTTTGTTTAAGGAGCAGTTTCAAAAATAAATCTTAACAAAACTCGTCTGCAAGAACTTAAAACAATTTGATATTGATGATTTTTCTCCTATTAATTATAGTCATTAAAGTGTTTTGAATTTGGATGAGAAAAATTCACAAGAAATAACTTTTGGCGATTTTATTTCTAATTTTGGCGATTTTCTAATAAATTTTGATACGATCATTATACAAAAATTTAAATTAAAACAGTGTTATATAAAAACAAATTTATCATCAAATATTTACTAAAACAAACTACATAAAACAGATTTTTGGCGACTTTTGACGATTTTTAAAATCTATTTGGCGAAATAGGTCGGAAAAAATCTGACAACCCTGCACTCCTGCTGAGTTTAAACCACATATAAATTTGCGTTTAGTTCAACTAAACCAGCGTTTAAGCTTTAACTGATTTATTAGTCCTAACTGGTAGTGTAGCTATAAATCTAGTGCTGGAGCTGCCTAACGGAGGCGGGGGTGTACTCATGACATCCATGACTCTCCATAGTGAATCATGTCGTTGGTGTCTATATCATAAAATTTTTGCCGAAATTACGTGGTAATCATTGACCTATAGCACTAGCTATATATTTTGTTGTTGAATTGTATTGTTGAAAGTTATTTACTTCCATGGCGATTTGCCAAAACAGACTCCATAAATGACAGCCAATTGAACAGATGTGGCTTCAACAATATCGCCACCATTATCTTGTGTAGAAACTCAAGTATTTTCAAAAAACTTCTAAGAATCACTGGCATTTCGAAGACAGATCTTTGTTCCATTCTTTTTAACAAAACTGTATTTTAATAAAAAACTATAGATATGGTCATGGAACTGTGGAAGTCACTTTAAGTCACCAAGCAAGTTAGCTTTGTAAATTAGAGCTATGCTGTTCTATTATTTCCAATCCTTTTCTAAATATAGAGCTAACTACCTTCTAAATCAATATTCAAAAAAATAATATAAAACATAAGATTTCTTTAAAAACAAGATTTGTCACCAACTAATGCAGCGTAATAAAAAGATTAATTTTCTGTGGAAATGTCCATATACATATACATAACGTCATAACTCAAAAAAATAGTTTGCCAAATAACGAATTTCTTAATGGAAAAAGAAAATTTAATTTTTCTCTCCAGAGTTTAAAAACCAAAATATTTGTATAAAGTTATTACCCAATATGAAGAACGACATGAGGACTAATTCTAAAATCCCATTTTTTTTTTGAGTTATACCGTTGTTTTAGCAAATGAGAGATAGATATATTGTATAGATATTTTTTTCTAATTTAAAAGATGGAGTTTAATATTAAATTATTTTTTCATTCCTAAATGATTCACTTTATTATATTTTTGTTTTCCATTAAATTCCAACTTGAGAAAGTAGATTTTTCTTTTGAATTGTTTGACTAAGTTTGCTAAAATTGTTGACAAAATACTTTGTAACAATTGTTTATTTACTTTTTATACCAACAATGTTGGTGTCAACAGCAACAAAAGCAGCAACAGCAAGAGCAACTGCACTGACATAAACACTAAAAATGTAATCTCACAAACTCTTTTAGGTCTAGGACAATTTCAAACTAACAATCGCATTTATTTAGGACTGTCTTTGTATGTTTGTAAGTACTCGTATGTATGTATGTATGTATGTATGTAAAATGTATGTATGTATGTATGTATGTATAAGTGTACAAATTTAAGCACACACTCAAAGGGAGGCATGTGAAGGAACGTTGGCAGAAATATGTAACTATTTCCTTCCACGGCAAAACTTATGGCTAAAACTACTTTCGATATTACTATACAACAACAACTATGACAACAACAACGAATAAGGAAATGCCTTAGCGGTGTGCAGGTTTACTTGTAAATGCGAGTGCTAGAGAGCGAGAGAGAGAGAGAGAGAAAGATAGAGTTGACAATGTAAGTGTTTTAAGAAAACTTTGCTTACTTTTTATTATAAATTGCAGTGCTTCTTTTTTTTTATTACTTCCCCGTGAGTGATCATGGAGCAGCAAGGACAAGGACGTAGTGAAAGGCATTTCATTACATGTATTGCGATTCATTTCATTTGCTTGTGAGCCGAGTTTGCTTGTTTTTCTTGTTCTTCATTTAAAGTTTTTCCTCAAATTTCTCAAGCAGTATATACTTACTTATGTATACTAAAATTGCAATAAAATTTATGCAGCATCAGTAACGGGTAAAGAAGTAACAGCATTTTATTAATACTTACACATTGATAACATTTTATATGTTGCAAAGGGGAGCAATTCCATGAATGAGAAGAAGGAACAGCAAACCGAAACACAAGTGCTCGTGCAAAATGAAAGAAAGTATGGAAAATGTCAAAGACAATGTTGCTAGAACTTCAATTCTTAACAGTTTTTCAGTTTTATTTTATTCCATTTTCATTTCGTTTATAATTCTCCTGCTTTTTTTGCCTTCTTAATTTATTTAGTATTGCTGTTGTGTGTTGCTGTCGAATGGCTGCTCAACTAAAGTCGTTCATTACGCCAACCTCCACTCAGCCAGGCAACAAATGGAAAAACTATTGTGAGAAGGAAACTTTTTAAGTGAATTTTTGATTAGATCTGACCAAAAAGTTTTCGTTTAGTCTTTTTGTTCGTCTTCAACACCAATCTTCAAGTTGCACATACCATACACATAATTCGTGTTTGCAATAATACAACATTGTTAAAGAAAGCGAAGCGTTAAGCAAAATGCACAGTCGGAAACTGGAAAAGGAGGATGTTTTTTTTTATAAACTACTATTCGTACTCATAAGTAACACTAACTACAATTGCAACAACAACAGCAACAACAAAAACAATCAGTCAGCAATGCAAAATGATTACAAGGAGTTTCTAAAGTTTTCCCACAAAAAAAAAAGATTAAATGTACAGTCGTTGCACTCTTCGTACACTGAAAAAGGCGATTTTAATCATTGTCAAAGTTATCGAAAGTTATAAAATGTTACAACAACCCAGCAAAAAAGTTTGCCTACTGGAATGCAAGAAAGTGCATGTACTCCCCAGTCGTAAGTACTTACAATTTGCCTGAATAACCCATTATTTTTGTTTGAGAAGTTCAAAGAGTATACTTTTTGCCTACAAATATCCAAAAGTTAAAAGATTACTGATTGCCTAAACGTTTTAAAAATTTAGTGGGTTATTTTTTGCTTACAAATATGCAAAATTTAGCAGATTACTTTTTCTTTAAAATTATTCAAAAGTTAATGAGCATTTTCATGATGAATAATTTTTTCTGTGGATATATTTCGTTATTAACTGGAAAGTGCTACAATAAGTACTTTCACTTAATGATATGAACAAGTTGTTATTTTATTCATTACAGAACAGTCATTATTATAAATATAAAATAATTAAATAAATATGTACCACTCATTACTTTGTAATCCATTAAAAGAGTACTACCCATTACGAAATCTTGAACATTTTTTGCTGGGAAATAATATTGTAGTGCAACTGTGTTAGATAATTTTATGTTGAAAGGAAAATATATATAAAGGTATTGTGATCGATCTGTAAGATCTCTAAGATATATCAGCTTAGGTATGTCAGATAATGAGTTCATTTTCTTGTTCACTTTGACAAATTTTAAAATGAAATTTTGAATTCGATTTTCAAATTCTAAAGACATATTCACGTTTTGTTAGTTTTTAAGCATTTTGAACTGTGACTTTACCATCAAGTAGGACGGGGTAGACAAAGGACGTGTAGCTTCTCCCTAACCAAGGAATATCATTTGCTAAAATAACGAAAGTATTTATTCCAGGGCGATATAATGGACTGTGAATTACCAGCAATTTTCATGACACAAGAAATTTCTGATTAAAGGACAAATTATAAGTTGATTGATGCCTCTAAAATACCCACGCTTTACTATGAAAGCGAATGATTTCTGGTCCCCTTTCTCTAATACGAACTAAAAAAATATGATTGGTGCTAACAGGTCACAGTAAAGCTTTTGAATTATACTTAAGTGTACACTCGGTACGTATTTCCATTAAAGAGTATTTTTCTTCGAAAAATAAAATTCAGAATAAAATTAAATCAAAATATCTTTCAGGTGAAATTTTTGCCATTAATAATCAAATCAAATTTACTTAAGAATGGCTCTCCTCTATTAGTGCAAACAAAAGAATTAATTCCTCTACTACTCTGAGCATTCCTGCATATCTTAGCTGTAGTTGTCGTATTCTTAGTTTGATTAAATTGTTATGAAAACAGTGTTAGCCATGATTGATGTTAATATTTCATAGTGAAACTTTTGAATTATACTTATATATTCATTGCTGATTAGCAAGTGTACATGTTTCCATTGAAAAGTATTTTTCTTGGAAAAAAATTCATAATAAAAAAATAAAATTATCTTTCAGCTAAATTTTTTCATTTAATAATTATAGCAAATTCTGCATTTAAATTTCTGGAAAACTCTAGTAGTAAAAATAAAAGAATTAATTCCTTTACCACTCTGAGCATTCTTGCATATCCTAGTTGTAGTTATGGTATTCTTAGTTCGAGTCACTCACTCATTCACTTACTCGTACTTAGTCATTCAGTCAGAGTCAGTTGGACTCAAATGAATATAAAGGAAAGTACAAGTAATTTTTATAATTTGCAAAAAGAGAAAAAGGCAGAAAAAATAAAATGAAATAGCAAGTCTAGAAATGAATTCCTCCTGCAGAAAGAAAACTGCTAATAAACTGCACTGAAGAACATTTTCATCATAAGAATTATTGTGTTTGTTCTTCGTCAAGACTAAAGCTAAAAAGGCACTGAACTGATACTGATGCAGGTGGTGCAAAGACTGAAGAGTTTTAGAAAAGTTATTAAAATTACTTGCGACAGGCGGTGATAAATTAGAAAAAACTCAAAGTAAAATAAAACTTGCGAAGTAAAAAAAAAATAATAAAATAAAATAGAAAACAAAACCTAATTCAAAAAAAGTTAATATAAGGAAAGAATTCCCATAAAGTTATGAATTATTTGACAAAAACTTTTATTTTATTGCTGTTCTTTTGCACAGAGAAATTCAAATAATTACATTTTGATTAAAAGGACATTGACCAAACAGGAAACAGGAATAATATATGTACATGTGTACATGTATAAAATAAACCAATAAATAATTGTTTTGCAAAGGATTTTACTAATTTTATTAATAAGCTTCTTGCTGTGTTCCAAAGTACGAGTATCAAAGTCACATTCCTGAATTCCAATAACAATTGCAGTCACATAAAACACTAGAATGACATTTCAAGTGTATTGTGGCTGCTTAACATCCACATGAAATAAATAAATAAATTAATATTAAAATCTGTGCGTTTGCTTATTGGTTTGTTTTGTGTGTAAGTGTGTGTGTGTGTGTTTGAAATTTCAGTTGCACATACAAACATTTTTATTTGAAGCACTTCTTATAGTTGAAACAAAAGCAAATATTTTGAATATACAAAATACTTATCCTTTTGTTTATCTTATTTATACATACATATGTATATACATATATACACACACATACAAAGAGTCCTTAACTTTTTTGGCAACAACAAACCAAAGTTTATTTATTCGTAATATTAATTGTATTTACCTGTCTTTACTTGAGGAAATTGCTAAAGATTCCTTTAGGTTTTTGTGGTATAAATGGATTTTTGTTTTCGAACATTTATGAAATTCTTGTGGCTGCCTTCCACTTGGCTACTACTCTTGTTCTTAATGTTGTTGTATGGCAACAACTTGTTTTGGGTCTGCTGCAGCTTTCACAACTTGATATTATAATTAAACTCTTGACTACTCGGTATGTCATTTGCCATACAAGTATGAACATATTTACAAAACACTCAAAGATACTTTAACATGTCGTATGAACAAACACACATACATATGAACATACTTGATGTCAGGATCGTTTCAACTTTTTGAAAGGAAAATCGATAATTTATTTGAATTGATTCTAGAAGAAAGTTAAACTTAAATCTCTTATAATAAAAATATATATTAAGGGCCTAATTAGTTCATTCGACTTATATTTTTAATGCTTAAGAAAATAATTATATGTATGTTGTATGTGTGTACAGTGAATGTCACTGAAAATCGTACAGGCACACTTTTTAAACATATAAATGCATTTTAAAACAATAACATATTAGAGACTTTAAATGGAAATTTAATGAGCTGCGGTAAAAAACATATTTTCAATAAATTTATTAAAAAAAAAACATAAAATATTTCAGGTACGAAAGTCAAAATTATTGTATATTAAAGGAATGCTGAGCCCAATAGTCAGTTAATGAAAATCGTGCATCTCATACATTAAATATAAAGTAAATATTGTATAAAAACATTTCTGCTTTAATATTTCAATATTAATATTTTGTTGAATATTCCTGTTGATTATCTGATGTCTGGGACAGTGTTGAAATTAAAGTGAAGATATTTTTGCAGAAATCTAATAATTCTTATTTCAAGTCTTCAATATTTGAAATTGGCCGCTATCGATATTTTGTGCCTAAGCAGTTTCATAATTATTGTTGTAAATAATAAGAAAAATTGCTTTAAATATGTTAGTATTGTCAAATTTATTCACGACTTTTCCCTTTTGTATACGGGGACGTATGATTAATACATCAATCTTCATCTGCAATACTCATGTGGAACGTGACCAGGGGGCAAATTACGGCATCCGATACGACTCGTAATTTAAAAATATTTCAATAGATTTTATATGTAAAAACGGGACGTTCAAGAAAATACCGAAAATAAGAGGGATTTAAAAATAAATAATAATAGTAACAAATCAAATAAGTTTTTCTTAAGTAGAACAAAATTAAGCAAATTAACTAACATGTGCATAATTAGTTAAGTAACAAACGACAATGGCAATACTGTTGTAAATTTAGAATTGGCAAAATTGAACTTTCATTATAAAAAAAGCTTTCAGCACTTTGAAATATGATGAATGAGAACAATTCCCATATTCCATTTGCAATAATAACTGAATATATAAAGCAGAAACCTGCATCAACTGCCACCACACACAGTGGATCAAACACAAAAGAACGCTGATGGTGAAAGTTTAATGGCCTTCGGAAACAGCTAGTTGTTCCGTTCAACTATGTGTTTGTCAGAATATTTACAAGTAACTTTGGTGTTATTTGTTCATTAATAATTATCACATGTAATTTGGCTTTAAAAAGTGATACGAACTTTAGCCTGATCAAATCATATATATATAATTTTTTGTTTTTTTTTTTGCACACACGTATGTACGCAGGAAACATACTTTTCAACTCAAAAGAAACGATTTAATATAAAGAAAAATATTTACTAACATAAATATATATCTTTATAAATAAAATTAAATACCCCCTCTTTTATTAATTTATCACAACTTGTCAATTTTTATTTTGAATATTCGTATTTATTTAAATAAATGGTGTTTTGATCAAAAAAGACCAACAACAAAAGAGAATTAAATATTCATATTCACCTTTATTCCAGTTATTGACATCGACGTCACTTTAGAACACTTAAGAACAATTTAGTACTACTAGTCCTAAGGTCTAGAAAATATCATTAACCTACCAACAGGAGCCGGTCGCTTTCAACAACGGGTAAAAAAGGCCCAGTTTTATGGTATTGCGTTAAAGTGACGTCGATGTCGACAACTGGAATAAGAGTGAATATCTTGTATGTGAAGAAAGTTCTATCTAAGCCTTAACCACTGTAGATGAGTGAAGTTCTTTTTAATATTGCCCAGGAATGGTATATTTTTTTAAAATATTATCGGTATATAAAATATTCAGTTCTTTTAAATATGATAAGAAACAAGGTATATTAATGAGGTCTATGCGAGGGATCATCAGGTGATTGGCTTCGTTCATACGATTTTTGTTAAAATTTTCATAACTTATCTCTATACTTTTTTCGTATATTTTTTGACCTTTTTTAACAAGCAAACAACAAAATTTCTGCTTGTTTTGTATGTTTGTTCAGTTGAATGTACTTGATTTAAATATACTCTGGTAAGAAGCATATTATTATTTTTTCAAATGAAAATAAAATAGTACGTCACAGTTGAATGGCATTCATTGCTTTCCTTTTAATCAAATATTCCTCAAAATAGTATATTCACTTACTGCATTATTAAAATTTTTCTTAAGAACAATTCAAGCAAATCCCCTCAGGTTCTAAGTAAAGGGCAAAACATTAAAAAATAAACGAGCACGAACTCCTTGCGAAGGATAAGCATGTAATTGGATTTATAATAAAAAAGCGCCTCCGAGAATTTAAGCTTTTTCAAATATTGCCAATTAAGTTGAGAGGGCTTCTGAGCAGTGACGCAGATTTCAATCAAAGTACTTTTTAAACATAATGAAGTTAAAAATACTTTGTATTGTTATAAATACAATTTGGCATAAAATAATACCAAGTGAATGATTGATCTGTGCAGTGCGTATCGTGGCGTACGCGATTGTAAGGAAGTAATTGCTTATGACAAATGATGTGTTTGGTGGCTTGAGAAGTGTTCCTTTCCATATACCATCCATCATACACTGCTGGGCGTAAAAAGGCACAACAAAACTAATATCGTAGACAAACTGTTGCTAAACGAAGCCTTCTGTAACTGGGTAACTTGCTATTCTAATTTACTGCTTTCAAAATATATAAGTATGTGTGTGAATGTTTTTTTTATTCTTTTGTATGCATGAGTTTTGTAGTTGGAAGTGTACCTGTCAGGGTTTTCATTAGCTTCGCATTGTCTGCTTAATTTATATTTCTAAAATTCTCTTTAACTTTCTTTCTTTATTTTTTTTATGGGAAACATAAAAAACGTGCATAAATTGACAAAAGTCCTTAGAGAATCACCATGACAGCGCACACAAGTGCAATCCAATTTCTATTTTGAGTTGTTACAAAAATTTATATTAATACGAGTAAAGTTTTACAAAAAAAAACAGGGGGTGATTATTTAATTTTTATTTTTTTTACACACAAAAATTATGCTTTTGTAAGACACTATTAAATTCTTACTCATAGTTCAAAATAAGGGTGGTTGGTGTATTTCATCGAAAATTATAATGAAATGGATTTGAAGGAATTACAAATAATATTTAGCCGTGAACATCTTAGTATTTTATTATATAAAAAAAAACTGAACGTGATATCATTGTCATTCATCTGGGTGAATCGGAGGCAACAATTGCATTTCATTATAAACAATTCAAAAAAGTAATTTTTCATTTCCGTTCAATACACACACAGTGTGGCACACACACACACACACACACACAGCCGCACACTTACAAACCACAAATATTAATCAAGGAAAAAGTATAATCAAAACGAAACCACTTAACGTGTCCACGCCACAAGGTGAAAAATCCATTTGCTTTTTTTGATAAATTCTGCTAAAGTTTGTTCGGTGACTGTATGAAACAATAACGTTCAGCTCAGTTTAGTTTAAAATGTCATTCGTGATTATAAATTTTCATTGTTTGAAAATACTTTTTTAAAATAACTAAAGGACGATGTGAATGTCTGTTTTTCGTTCCTTTCCATCCTTAAAAGTATTTCTTTGAAGACTGACAAAAATTTCGATAATATCCCATCAATTAAAAACTAAACAAGCAAAAATTCTTCAGTTTATTAAGAAAAATATTTATTAATATTATAAATTAAATGGAAATGAAAAATATACAAACACATAAAGTAGACACAAATACATATATTTATATTTTTAGCAGGGAAAAATTTCTTTAATTAGAGCCCTGCTCAAACATACTGGAAATTTAAATACATCTTGGATTTTAAATGCCTTACACTGGCATGTATTATACCACATCAAAAGTAAATGATGTCGTATAATAAGAGAAGCACGATGAATGTAGTGATGTTCATCTATTTGAGGGTTTACAAGCAGTGTTACAATATGGGTAATTCCAGAAAAAGGTCAACCAAAAAAAAATTTATTTTTGCTCAAAAATTTTTGTTTTGTTTCAAATAATAAAGCATAAAGCTCTATACTTTACAAATGTATTTGTAATATACTACTCCTTCATTGCTTTAAAACACTAAGATATATATTGGATCTTTCCATTCCTTTCTTGTTTTTCGCTCAAATAAAAGTGTAGGAATGTCGTGTCCGTCTCCTGGGAATTGCCCATATGTAAAGTTTTATCTTATTTTTGAAGTTTTTAGACATGAAAAGACGACCAAAAAGATTTCTTAGATAGAAATAAGATTTTCTAAAATGTGACTTTTGGTACTTTTATATTATTATTGAGGAGTCTTTTGACTAAACTACTTACATATTTTCTAATTTACTTTATAGTAATCTTACAGATATTCTACGCAGTAAATATTTTGTTATTTAGCTATACCTTTAATAGTTCCCTGGAAACAAAATAGACTTTAACTTATTTTCGTTCAGTAAAATAACAAAAAAAAAAGATTTTTAATTAAAAAAAAGATTTTTTTGATCGACGTGATGGCAACACTGTTTACAAGTGATATTGCTTGTGTTATTGGTAACAAACTTTGGAGAATTTGAAAAAAATTTCAAACACTTCCAATACCACGAGAAGAAATAGTATCTCCAACTTTGATGCTTGTATGCTTTTTATTTTGCGTATTGTACGTTTGAGGGTGTGTGCAAGATATAGATGGCTTGGTAGCCAGCGTGACCGTTTGACCGACTAAAGTGGCAAATTGCCACTTTTTTGACTGCCTTGCCACTTTTTCGAGTGCTTTTGTCACTTTTTGTCTCCCTTATTTTAGAGTGAATTATGTAAAAATACATTGAAAATAAAAGGCTTAGTGTAGTTTTCTCGTTTTATTTTTATTTTGCCCCTATTTTTTTGGAAAATCCCCTTTTTGGTGCCACTTTTTGAAAAATGTCATCGGTCAACCTGTTGGCAGCGCTCACAATTACGTTTATGTGGGCACATGTATGTACGTTTGTACATGCATGACGTTTGTACATGCACCCATGCGTAGAAGCAAACACCACAAATTCTTTCATCATGAAGTACTTGCTTCTTTACTTCGATATCTACAAGCACCTAATCATATGTATATCAAATAGTATCTGTCAGTGTTGGTTTTTCAAGACTTCACTACAGTAGACCATTTGAAAAATCTCTCATGTCTTGAAAAATCATTCAAATGGCTTTTTGGAAGGTTCCATCTTCAACATTGAGGAATTCTATATCAAACGCTCGAGATGGGATTCAAGTTGTAGTAAATGAAGTCGGTTAAAAATCGGAGACTATTGACGAATATCATTATTTGTCTTTTTACGAAGAACAAAAATCTTAAATTTCTATTGAAGAGAAATCAATCGCATATATTGAACTAAAATAGCCATAGCAAAAACTACTGGGTATAACGAGTGATATCATGTGAGATCCATTCGTTATACCGAAATCATCAATATATCTTGAAATTTGTTCAGATATTTTTAAAGGGATTTTTTTTTGAATGGAAAGAGTATTACATCATACGAGTAATGGCAACCATTTATTGTTTAGGAAAAGTGTACCACCACATTATCACTTACTCTATAAAAAGAGTTTGCCATCACGTGGACAACCTTCTTTTCTATAAGAAGAGTGTGCTAGTCGTATCATATCGTGAAATTTTTTTATAACAAAATTATGCCACCAAGTAGTCTACCATCTTAACTATAATAAGAATGTGCTGTCGCATTAGATTCCATTGCGAACTACATTTTCAATAAGAAGAATATGATACCACACAATCAACCACATTTTCTATAAGAGGAGTGTGCCATTTAATAGTCCACCACTTTAACTGTCATCACATTCCATTAAATAGTCAACCAATTATTCTAACAGAACAGTGTGCCATCACTTAGTTAACCATCTCTTATAGAAAGAATTGTTGTATATGTAATGGCGTACTTTTTTATAGAAAAAATGATTTAGCACTGATGTTGTACTTTAAGAAATAGAAAAGAAAATTAAGCATATGATGGCACACCATTCTTAAAGAAAAGGTGGTTTACCACGTGAATGCTAAAAAATTTTAATAGACAAGAGGATAGACTATGTCTTGGTTCACTCTTTTTATAGAAAAGATGGTTGGCTATGTCATAGCATGCTCTTCTTAGAAAAATTTAGTTTACTATATAATAGCATAATTTTCTATAGAATGGACCGCTGAGTATATAATAATAATACACTTTTCTTATAGAAAACATGACTGGCTTTATAATATTCTTAAAGAAAAGATGATAGGCGTTATACTAAAAACAAAGCACAGTGTTAGCATAATGTACTGACTGTATGGAGTATAAAAAAATATCTGCAAAATACATTTGTTGTTGTGTCTGGTGTTGATTTTTATAGTTATTGTTTCTTTTTGGTTTTAAAGCTGTTATTGCGAATATTGGAAAACGTAAGTGTGTATCCATAGTTGTATGTGTTTTTTTTTGAATTTCCATTTTTTATGATTATCCTATTGTTTGTGAATATTCATGTCCTGTTTGTATTTGGCGTAGCAATAATTTTTCTTTTGAAAGGGGGTAAGAATGAATTCAAAGTTCTTTTAATACTATTTTTCAGTGTGATTTTCCGGTTTAACTATCGGTTTATGCTCTAATGCAAAAACGATTGTTAAGGTTAAAGCTTGCGTTAAAACCGGTTTTGCCATACAAAATTCTTTTGTTAAACCAACTTCAAATTTACCAATCGCTTTTGCATAAGGGGGTTAATCTTGCACCGATTCGTTAAATGAACATTTTCGATTAATCGAGAGATTTGACGACAATAAATAAATTAGTTTAAGTAAATATTTTTAAACAAATTATTGTAATTAATTGGCCATTTCACAAGGTGTTCTATTATGTCATATCGTCGTAATATCTAAAATTATTTGATTATAATAGTTTTTGCTTGCAAAGAAAAATTTTAGTACATGATGCCTATATGACATAACACCTTGTAAAGCGGTCATATATGTACGAATATTACAATATACTCGTAACAATATTTTATAAGTAACTTACAGCCTTATTGATAAAAAATTACTAAGGCTTTGTAAAGAATTTTTAAGAAAAATTTTGTATGAAATTTTGTTTTCAAAAACCTTTTTAAAGCCTTAATAAGTTTTATAAACAAGGCCGTTAATTTTTTGTTTGTTTCTTGACGTGGGAAAACTCTTTTTGTTCAAAAAACATCAAGACTGCATTTTTCTGGTGGTTTTTCTTCAATTTAAAACCCTTCAAATGCTTATCTTTAGAAATAATATGTTGTGCAGCTCCTATAATCGCTGAAATACTACAGTTGCCTCTTATTTTTTCTGCAGTGTCGTGAGAGTGTTCCAACCAAGTCTCATCAAGAATTAAATTTTTTTGTCATTGTTAAGAGAAAATATGAAAAATGTAACATTAAGGAAATGTTCCTTCCAAATACATATATGTATTAAAGAATTAAGTGTGTGTGTTTGTGTCGTATTCAAGTTTTTAAAAAAACGTTTCTTAATATTGATATCATGATGAAGAATTTCAACTCATCTCTACAATGACTTTTTATTAAAAGAAAGAAGCCTTAAGAAGTTAAACTTAATTCGAAATAATTTGTATAGAATAGAATAGGGCAACTTCCATACTACGTCGCTGCTTTCTAACTTGCTACGATTTCTGTTTGTGCATGTGTGTGCCTGCTTTAAAATAAACTCGTAGTACACAATTTCACTCTCACGATTTCCGGTGCTACTTCCTTGACTTTTCATGCATTTGAAAACATTAGAATAGCAATTTGTATGTATGTGTGTTTTTTTTGCAATACATAAAGTAAACAAAAATAATAAATAAATAAGGATAATTCTTTTTTTTTTTTTTTGTTATTTTCCTTTCTCATGCTGTCTGCAAAAACGAATGTGTTTGCGATTTATTTTTTATGATTTTATAACACGTACAAATATGGCTGGAAATTGCTACTGCGTTGTTACTGTTTGTTTCTGATTCTGTTTACCCCACGAACAAACTGAAGTTATACCCTTTTTTATTTAATTTTATTTTTTTGTAAGATGAAGTAAATTTCGCGACATTTGTTGCGTGAAATTGTTTTTTTTGTTTGTACGACTATTTTGATTTTTGTCGCTGCGATTAATGTTATTTGTTTTGCTTATTTTAGATTTGACGAGTAACTTGTTATTGCTTTTTTAGAAAAGAATTTGTCATGTTCAGAAATATGTTCAAATTGGAAAAAGAGGAAAAATGTGAGCATGTGTGTGTACGTAGGAAAACTGAAAGTGGTGAATTATGGAATGTTACATTATGTTATTCGTATTTATAATTTAATTTAATTTATTTAATTTACTTCAAGTACACAGAAGTGCATACACAGATGCATATGTAGATACATACGTATGTTTACATATGCACTCATACATGCAAACATATGAGAGGTGGTTCACAAATAAATTATAAAAAAAATGAAATTTAGAAAATTTGTATTTTGCCCCATATGGAAATGTTGCATTATGCTTAGACTTAGCATGGAAAATATTTCTTTTTAATTGCAATTTTCCTTTCTTTTATGCTAGTGATATTGAATACATTTTGATTCATATTTCATATAAAAAAAAAATTTGGTAATTATTATTTATTGTCAATTTTTAATTGCTTATAGCGCGTTTACACTTGAGCAAAATCTACTACTTACTGCTCTGTCACTATGTCAGGTTAAGTAAGGTTAGGTTAGCAGGCTGCTGGTGAAAAATTAAAAATCTAGGGGTCCACCTCACTTGGGTTCAATACAATGATCCCTTTGTGCTACCTGTAAGTTGAAAGTAGTAAAAGTAATAAGGGGAAGGTATAGATGAAAAGTTTTTTGAGGATAAGAGAGACTAAAAGAAAAAGGGTCTAGTGTCTACACATGCCTTAAAAGAGGATTAACGACCACATCAGCCGCTGCTCCTTATGTATAGACTTCTGAGGCCTTTGAGTGCTATTTGCGATAATTAGGACAGGCTATTGAAGGAAGACGGAGCTCCTCCAAAGCGGGACAGAAGCTAAGGAGATGAGAAATGCTCTCTCCCTTTTATTCATCATTGCAACTGTAACAATAATTATTGTGTGGGAGGCCTATACGTTTAACACTAGTTCCGAAAGTACAGCAGATGGTTAGTGTGACCGAGAGTTTTTTCAAGTGCTTCCTGGTGAAGCTAATGAGGTTTGTAGTTCTGTTTGCCATTAGATTTTGTCAAAATCTACTTAAAATCTAGTAGAACTTAGTGAGACAACTATGTTTTTTTTTTAAATCAGCCTGTGTGCATAAAAAGGTTTTTAAATTAGCTACATTGCAATTGTTTGGTTGTAGTTTTGGAAAATTTCAGTTCATAGGTTTTCGATAAGAAATCTGGATAAATCCCAAAAAAATTTTGTGTAAACGGTATGTATTTTTATCAAGATTTTAGTTTAAGTCTGCTATATTTTGTGCTGGTATAAGGGCCATATTAAAATAATTCAATTATAAAGATTTAATTGATGGTATTGTTTGTTTGCAAGTGCAAATTCAATTAACTTTATAATTAATAATGCTGAATTTTCAGAGGTTTTGTATCGAACTACTCTTGCTAGAATTCTTGTTTTACTTATTCAGTTAGAGATTTTTTAAATAAACAGAAATTGTCATATAAAGTGTATTTATCCCAAGTTAACAAAAGCAGAAAAAGTACCAAAAGTGTGAACTTTCACCCGTCTAACCCCCTAAAAAGTACCATGTGTTCATTTATTGAGACTCTATGATAGTCAGTAGACGGGACTTTCATCCAAATCTATTAAATTAAAGATTAATTTCAACTAATGGTTTTTTTTGTTACACAGTGTAATGTTCCGCGCAACTTTTTTTTAATTTTTTCTTTCATATCATTCTTCTCCAGAAAATGGGATTCATTTTTGTTCATATAGATTTCTTTTAATTAATTACTGAGAGGTGCATAGCTGTACTTTAAAATGATATAATTTAGACTTCTCATTTGCTTAAATGAAAATTCAACATAACAGCTCTAGTTGTTCCTTTTAGGTAAAGGCTCTCCTCCCTGATGACCTGCACTAGCAACAGTGAAACGAGCCTACGAAAGCTCCTTCTACGCTAATTGCTTTAAATTTGTTTATAGTACATAATAATAAATATTTTAAAAAGAAAAAGATAAAATCAAAAAAATCTGAATTCGTCCGATTAATTTAATCGAGTCCGAATTAAGAAAAAAAATTTTTTTTTCTTAATTCGGATACTAGAAGACATGCTTTAGTTTTTTTAAATTTCAACTTAAAAAGGTGTAGCAAGTGTTTTAATATTTGAACTCCAAGAAAAATTTTATGAAAACGATTCAGAAGCCAGAAAATAGACGTGTGTTGAAATAGTGTGTTTACATCTAAGGAATATTCCAGCACAAGCGGCGAAACCAGTCATCTGACATGAATAAATGGATAAATTCATTCGATAATTTTTAGTAAAACTGGTAATCGCTGCTTCCGTTGACATTGTTAAATAAGTCTCAAATTTTTAAAAAAAATTCTTTATTAAATTTAATTAATTTTTTTTTTGTATTTGAACTCCTTCTCAATTCTTGGTTTATTCAAGAAATGTAATTTTTGTATCAATGTTATTTAGTTGAGTAAAAGCTGGAATGGTAGTGAACATTAAATGGTTAGAAAATTTCTAACAATTTTGAATAAATCTCCTGGTTATATGTATAATAATTACTTTTTATATCACTGCAAATGTTGTTGTTAGAAAGGTGATTTGCTAAATTCATTGTTATTACTCCTGCTTAGTTGAAAGAGTCGATTACCATCTTCACCGTATATGTATGATGTTATGATGCTAGAAACACTGAGTTCTTACATAAACTTCAGTTTGTGCACAAGGATCCCATTATTTGGTTTATAGCAGGTCGAATTGCTGCCATAAAAATGAAACAAAGTTTACTGATCAAAAACATATCCTTACAAAACTTTTAACTTTTTATTTATAATTTAAGCCCTTTTAATGCTTGAGTGTGTATGTAGATATGTACGAGTATATATGAGCATTTATTTTTATATTTATC
This sequence comes from Tachina fera, assembly GCA_905220375.1. NCBI lineage: Eukaryota > Metazoa > Arthropoda > Insecta > Diptera > Tachinidae > Tachina > Tachina fera. The sequence continues at coordinate 191,155,740 of LR999963.1, forward strand.
CTGAATAAACAAATAAATAGTCTCAAACTCATTATTTTTTTATAGGAATTTCTCCTCTACTTAAGGGAACTGTAAATGTTGGTAAGTTACTATAATGTTTTAAAAAGGAGTTTCCAAAAACTGATATGTACTTATTAAAGTACATATTTACAGTTTGTCTAGGATTAAAAGTTTAAGCAAATTCGCATAAAGTGAGTCTAAGAAAGAAAATAGTTTTAAATTTACTTTCAACCAGACCAAAGTCTGCATTTTACATAATTGATTTGTAAAAAAAAGATAAGAATTATACTAAAAATACAAACTTCCAAAGTGTATGACATTGACACTTTGATTGCTTTTGTCTGCTGATTCTTTTAATTGCTAAACTGACAGACACAAAGTTTTTGCACAGTGTGTGCACCTAAACAAAATCGTGACAAAATTCAAAGTACTCGTATGACGTTAAGACATCCAATGAATGCCTGCCTTTAAGATTTATTAATTTGAAATAATTGTGGAGTGATGCAAAAGAACTTGAATTTTTGACTAATACTGTTCAGCCATAATTTGAAAATAGAAATTATTTAATATCGATCAGGTGAAATTCATGCGACATTAAGGTCATAATATGAGGAAACGTCATGAACTGTGCCTTGTGCTTACATCAATCTTGCAGGTGCTGCAGACGGATGCTGTGCTGTAGATGTCTAGTTAATAAGGCAATAACGGGTGGACTGTCTATATGATAGGAAGGTCCACCATGGAAAAAGCTATCTAATATCATCGTAATGCATAAAATAATTATGCAAACTATATTATTAATTAAATCAGATCTAAACACTAAACTAATTTGGGTTTTCCCCCATTAAAACACAATTAAAGCAAATTCGTGTCAGGTGGCTTTGACACTCCATTTTTCAGCACATTTTAGTCACCCAAAGATCGAATTTTTCAAGGCGGATTGGAACGAGCATGCCTGGTATAAATATCGCTTGATCATAATCTTCTGCAATTTCATGTCGCAGATATTCTAAAGTAATTTTTAATCATACTTATACGCTCTGAATATTTCCTTGGCGGACACAAGCATTCACATCCATCTCTTTATACTTAGTACAGAATTCAGACCACAAAATTATTAGGGCAGTTCTGTTTTTGAATAAAGCAGCCCATCCACATTATACAATATTATTGCATATGTTGTTGTAGATATTTTTGTCGTTTTAACCTGTACTATGCCATAAATGACACAATATTTTCAAAGAAACTATTGTCCAATTTTCCAAAAAAATATTGCCCAATTTTTCTGATAGTGAAAAAGTACACAACAATGAACGATGTTGCCATCCCATCACACAATTGTCTTGACTGTACAATAAAAGTCAAAAGTCTTTTAATATTTGCCCATACATTGTGCCACCTTTAAATATGACATACAAATTGGCGATATTATTGTTCAAAATGAAAAATTGCACAATTATATTGCAAGTGGGTGGGCCGCTTAATATATTTTTTAATCTTGATCAGGATTCCATAAAAAAAGACATGTCGAAGCATGAAAGTTTCATTTGTTTTACAAATAAAAAGAAAAACAACAGCTATTGGCGAAAGTACGAAACTACATATCGTTACCTTAATATAGAATGGCCCTAGTTAATTTTTTTTTGAAATCAAGTTTTTTTTATATACATATATTTCATATGTTCCAAAAATGCAAAAATCTATTTTTCAAAAAAATCATGTGTCAAAGCCTTTCTCTATTAAGGTAACGATATGTCTGTATGTGTGTACATTTAAATATGTACATGACCAACTTGTTTGTTTATTCTTTATTGCTAAAACGAAAACTTTCAAAGCCAATTTTAGTGACATGAAATTTATAAACATGAAATTTTTAAAAACCCACAAAGAACACTGAAATCAGCTTCTATGAATTATTACTCCAAGCTGAGCATGATGGATTACCGGACGATGTGAATAACGAAAAATATGAAAGGTAGGTACCATTAAGTAAAGACACTCTCACAGATTTTTTCATACTCGTACCTGTTTGCGTGTATAGAATTGTATGTGCATGTAAAATTTACATTTACTTCAAAGCAACAAGAAAAATTTTTGAGCAAAGTGAAAGTTGTTGCTATTTCAGCATTCATGAGTCTATTATTTAGTTGTCCTTTTCTCTTTCTAATCATGTGAATTTGAGTATATGTATATTTGAGCTTGCATGTTAGTGTCATTTTAAGAAGTTAAACCAAATGCCTGGTATGTCTTCGGTGTATTTGAAGAAAAAATGGTTTATCGCCTTTGGGCAGAAGGACATTAAATTTATGGTGCGCATGCGGTCGTACGATATTTGCTAACATTTTTTTTGTTGTATTAAAAAGTTTTGACAAAAGGATTATAAAGTTAAATATATGCAGCAGGCTTAAAAAGTTTTTTCTTTTCCCTGCAAGGAAATGTAAAAAGAAATATGTAGATGTTGTAGTAAGAAAAACAATCTACTAAATTTAGTAACTTTAAGTACAAAACTAAAAAAGAAAGAAACAGCTTTGCATTAAAATTTGAACACTTACAACAACAGCAACAACAACATTGAAATAGTATAGTTTAAGCGCCAAAGAGAAGTAAATAAATTGAAATAAAGAAACATCTATAGCTGCAATTCGTTTGAGTGTAAATTTGAAAGACACACATATTTTATGAAATATGGAATTGATTTGCTGCTGAAAAATAAAAATAAAATAAAAATTTACTGCAAAATTTGCACAATTATTTATAAAATCGAAATGTTTCCCAGCACCAGTAACAAGTGAAAACGCTTAACAACTGTCATTCAAGCTAACTTTACTTACTACATTCTGTGAAACATAGACAGACAACCAGTCAGACTGTCTGAACAAAATAAAAAAGTTCTGTCACAAGAACACTTAGTTATAGAAGTATGTATGTACATATGCGTACATATACATTAGAGTGGCCGTTAGTTGTATGGAGAATTATTTTTTTTTTGATGTCTGATATTCTCTCCCCCCAAATCTGTTCAGTTTTATGTAAGAGAAGTTACAAAAAATATTTCATAGCGATAACTTGTGTCTTAGGGATTGCATACACCCCTCAAAGTTGGCTCCAAAGCCCATTTATTTATAATATAATATTTCTATAATGGAATAAATAAATTCCATATAAAAATAATTTTCGTATACAATTTTTTTTGTTCTTTGTTGATTGTTTTCTTCATTATTTTCTAAAATATTAGTTTTAGCAAAATCCTTTCTTTCAGACTAATGTTGTCGACTAAAAGAGCGAAAATATTGCAATATATTATATTCTTGTAAAATGCTGATTTAACTAACCATGACTAACCATGACTATCTTCATGTGCAAACAAATTACATTCAAAATGGGCTTGAAGGCCAATTTTAAGGAGCGGACGCACCCCTTGAACACAACTTATCGCTATAATTTTTTGCATTTTTTTACATTAAACTGAACCGATTTTGGGGAAGAGAATGTAACATATCAAAAGAAATATATTAACGGCCACTCTAATGTACATATATATGTATATCGTTTTTGTTTTTTTCCTTTCCTTTATGATGTTAAATGTCGCGTGTCATATGTAGTATGTACTTTCACGACAGTTCATAAAATGATTACAAACAACAACAAGAAGAAGCAGCAACAGAAGACAAAAAGTTGCATAAAATTGCCAGACAAAATGTATGCGATTTGAAACGTTTATGAACACTCAAGCACTTGACATTAGGTTAAACCATTCGAATAGGGTTAAATTTATTAGAGAAATATGTTAAATAACAAATTTTGATTATGCTGCCATCGATTTTAAAATCAAACATTTGTTAGTATGGTTGTCTATTGAAGAAATATAAGAAAAAAGTAAACACGCTTTCGGGCTCCTGCTAATATTTATGAATTCTAATCTAAGTGCATTTGTAAGTTGTCCAATATAAATAAAAAATCATACACTCATATATAAAACAGTCTTGACTGCACAAACATGAAAACTGCTAAAAATATGACACATAAATGATGGAACACTTTTCCAGTTCAGTTCCAAATTTAATGACAAGATAACATTCCACACACATATTCTTAAATTTAAATAAGCAATTAGTTACATGATTTACATACTTGGTGACGTGTACACTCAGGGAAGAGCTGCAACTTAAAAATAAGAACGCGTCACATGAATTTCGTAATTTTATATAATATAAAGAAAATATATATTGAGATACTTCAAAATAACTAAAATTAATAAATTAATACTGTAAATTAATATTTTTCCATATAGAAATAAAAAATTTCAACATGACTAGACTTTCGTTAAAGTTTCTTATTAACACAACATGATTTTTATTGATTTTAAGCTGTTTTTCCCTGGGTGTTAACCTAACAAGTTGATCACAGAGCCAACAGCTGATTTAAAAAACAGGAAGGCCCTTGAGAATTTCGTCCGTCCGTCGCTATGAGTTATTCTCGCTGCCAGAATGCCCATTGAGCGTGCGACAGTTTTGCTACAATACAAATGCGGCGATTGTAGCGCGTATAAGATCTTGTAATATTAAGAGCTTGCACCACTTAAATGAAAAGTCAAGCATTCCCTCATTCGAAAATGCATCAAACTCAGTCTCTGAGAGCTGGAAAACGTTGGAAAACTTGGCACAACAAACCTTTAAACTGTGAAGCCCCCACTTTTATGGACTTTTTAATGTGGGATTATATCACAGAAAAATTATTCCCAAAAAATTTACAAACAAACATTTGTTTGAAATAGAGTTTAGTTTCAGTAAATATTTTTTATTGTTCTAGTAAATTACTACTTCCAATCTTATTTTCTGAAAAAAAAAATTAATAGAGCAGAACCAAGGCACGATGTCGGGAAATTGTCGGCATTTACACATAGAAAAAAGTATTCACCAATTAATATTTTCAATTAAGAATTTAATTTTATTAATTAAATTTGCAATTGTATTAATTAATTTGAGTGGAAAAACTTAATTGATATTATCAAACTGTTTATAGGTGAAAATTTAATTAATTTATTAATTGATACTACAAATATTTTAATTAATATTACAAAATCATTCATACTACTTTTTTGTGTGCATGTATACAACACTATCAATCAAAATAAATAATAACAACGGCACAACAGTACATCTAACCTATCAACAAACAAGATAAACATCAAAGAGAAGGCCAAAAGTATTGTTTCAAGTACTCTTTGAATATTGGCCGTTAAACAGCTGTGAAGGCGTGCAGCTAAAAATAAAAAACACTCATATGCAATCACATGCGATAATTTTAAGGCGAGTTCGTATAACTATAAACTTGCAATAACTGTGTATATAAAAATTTTTTAAATTGGGTAGCACAATGTACTACTACTAAAATATATAGACTGTAGAGTATAAAAATAATCTGACTATTAATCGGCTACACATTCGTATATACAAGGCTATTTTATTTACACATATTCCTAGAATATATTTTCAATCAGCCAAAACTAATTTTCTATTCCATTTTATATACATAAATGTGGTGAATGATGAATAAATATCCCGAGTATAAGCATGCACAAGCTATAAGTATGAGAGAGAGAGAGCCAATGTCCTTAACAGTCATGTGTCTTTTTATTTGTAGCTGTAGGGAATTTTAGTTTTTAGCATAAACCAAGTAGAGATGCTCTTGTATGTTGGAATCGGCTATAGTCATAGATAATTGAGAGAAAATATGTAAGCGTACGTATTTACTTATGTAATTCTAATTCATACAATTTATATAGGTAAACATTTGAAAAAAAAAATTAGAAAAGATTTCTGTTCAAATGTAGAAATTGTATACTGTACAGGTACGTCAACTCCTTGAAACAATTTGTTGATACATAAGTACTAAGAGTTTTTTATTAACATATTATTAAAAATGTTTGCATTTGAACTTAATTTCTGATTCAGAGTATTTTGTGTTCGAATTCGAAAATCTATACTTTAAGTTTTGAGATAGGAAATTCAATAAATATTTTAATTGAATATAATTTTTGCTTTTTCTGTGTACATATGTATGTATCTTAATGTGATAAAATATTCGAATAATATTTAAGAAGTTTATTATTCGACATATTGTCATAATTATATTTTAATTTGAAATTTATTTGCTTGTGGTTTTTTTTTGAAGGTGTAGAAAAATAAAATAGATTCATATCGAATATAAATTATTTGCTGGGTTTTGTATGAGTTTCAAAGCCTACCAAACTTATTTTGTCTTTGTGATGTTTAAAAATATTGTTGTTCTATGAATTCTCATATAGTTTTTGAAAGTCTGTGCATAAAGTAAGAGGTTTGTGACTGTTCAAAATTTGTGGTTGAAGTCTACTGATGATTTGGTTTAAGCGCCAATGAAATACGTATATAGACCAAGCTAAACCACAAGCAAATAAATTTCAAATTAAAATTCGAATAATATTATTTATTAGAAAAAAAAACACTTACAAACATTTGTGTAATATATAATCGAAGAAAAAAAAATAATACAGAATATTACGATTACTACAAGTAAAAGCAGTTTTAGGAAAAAAACACTCTACAGCATCTTGCTTTGGGAAAAAATAGCAAAACAAAACTTCAAATAAATATTATTTTTATTGTAAAAAAATAACTATCAAAATGAATGGGAAAAAGATAACAAGGATACCGATAATTATCCTTTATGTCATGTTGGATTTTTAACACTCAACCGCAAATTCCATCAGCATTATATTGTAAACTTTACCAAAGCTTTTTCATTCTTCCGAAATTATGCTGCACTGGTAATAGTTGTCAGTTGTTGTACAACAACAAGTATCACTGTCTCCTTTTGACAGAACAGAGTTGACTCTCTGTTAAGAGTTGTGCGAGTGTGTGTTTGTACACTTATCACTGCCACCGCAAATCTTTTACAAAATAAATTCTGTCACATAATTTAACACCCATTTTATGGAAAGGTGCTGATTTTGTATAAAAAAAATTAAAAAAAAAATAATATTAAAACTAAAAATTGCAATAACGATGATGATGGCACACGGATGCACACGAAGTTTCCTTAGAGAATTTCTTCATGAGCAAACAGTGCGAACGAATATTGGAGTGATGAATAAATTTATATTTGATATTGTATAAAAATATTCGTATACTCGTATTTAAATAAGTATAGACGAGTATATATGTATGTATGTAAGTATGTGTGTGTGTGCATGTACACGAATGTTCAGTAGAATGTTTAACCACTTTCAAAGTGATACTGATAGCAATGTTACATCTCTTGTTGGCTGGTTGCGATAGAGCTGGAAAATGTGTTCTGCATTTAAATTTATGCGTTGGCTTGCTTTGTGATGATTCAGTGGTATTTCTTCTGCTGAATAACATGAAAATGTCATTCAAATAAAAACCTTTATTCTCTATTTATGTGTGTTAACATAAGCTCTATTTTTTTTTCTAATAATTTATCTGTGCTTAAAAGTGATAATAGCCCAAGTCGACTTAGGACAAAATCGAGTTATATACATATAATACAAAATTTTTATAATGGCGCTCTAACGAATTTTAATCTATAAAGAAATAAACAAAACAATATTGACTTAAGAGTCCAATAAAATTTGTAATAAGCGCCAAATTATAATGAAAACTAAAGGCCAATCAAACGATGTCGACAACGTTCAACTTGTTGCACACTTACATTCAAAACAAAAACAAATTTTAATATTTTGTTGTTGTTTCATATGTAATTTTGCGACAAGTTAAACGTTGTCGACATCGTGGGACAGGCCCTTAATTTTCATAAAATCTTGCATTCATCAATCCAGTAATTTTTCAAGTCGCCCATTTTGATTTTCAAAAAAATTTCGCATGCGTTAAAAGTATTTTTTCTCGAAACTATGTTTTTCGACTTATGCTGTTATCTCTTGTGACCACAGATATCCACATACATACATACACATGCACACACTTCTTTTTGGTTGAAGAAATTCTTATTTTCTACCACTTGGTATTTGCAACAAAAGGCTTTTCAAACGATGTGACAGACAGTATTTTAAAAGGGGTTAATTTTCTAGAGTTTTCTTAATGCATTTCTTTTGCCACAGTTCAGTGTTTCAATGCAGTTTGAGGCTAAATATAATTTAATCTGGAAATTCGATTTATTCATTTTAAAACTGACAGTATTTGAATTATTTTGCATTTATTCATTTTAAATGAGAAAGATTTTAATACATTTGATTTAAAAATGGGAGGTATTTGATATTTTATATGTAAATGAATGTACCCTTATGTATGTATTTGTTAAATTCCAAGCGAGCAAAGTTTCTTTTTAAAGTAAGTCTATTAAGTAAAAATTAAATAAATATACTTAATAGTAACAAACCAAAAAAGTTTGTCTTAAGTAGAACAAAAATAAGCAAATTAACTAACATGTGAATAATAAGTAATTTATTCTTAACTAATTCTTTACTAAGTCTGTTGTAAATTAGAGATGGTAAATTTGGGCTTTCATTAAAAAACACGTTTCAGCAAAATTTAAATACGATGAATCAAAACAATTCACGTATTACATTTGCAAGAAAGTTTCGTATATTCGTATGCCTTCGAAAACGGCTGGCTGTTCCGTTCAACTGTGTGTTGTCAGAATATTTACAAATAATTTTAATGTTAGTTGTTCATTAATAATTATCACATGTAATTTGGCTTAAAAAGCGATACGAACTTTAGCCCGTTCAAATAATAAATATAGAAATAAGTCTCGTTGGCTGCATAAGAAGACGGTACTTCGATAAGATATTGGAAAGTTGCAGTTTGAATACTTAAAAAAAATTATGGTACGTAATGTAAATGTGAATCACTTTGGTGATGTGATTAAGACAACTAGTTGATAACAAACACTTTGAATATGTAACAATATGTCAACACAATCCATGTCAGTTGGACAATTAACACATTGAATCCTTTCTAGCGCCGAGTCGATTTCAAAATTCCAAAGGTCAACACCTATACAAATTTGTGCTACATATTTGTATGAAAACATAAACAAAAACAAAATTTTGGAAATTTGTTTTTTTTATAAACATTTTTAACAATACAAAAAGCCAGAAGTAGCCCTTATTTGTTTTCATAAAATCATCACTTTGGTGACATAATGTAGTCAATGTGGGTCGTAGTTAGGACGCACACAAGTGGCTCGAAATCAATAAAAACCCATAATTAAGTTATAGCTTGTATAAAAAAGGAATCCGCTTTCTATATGCTGTGGCATGGGAAAAATATCCTGTTAAACACATACATATCGCAGTAAATTTCCTGCTATTTTTAAAGTGTTGACCTTCGAATAAAAATAAAATTATATTTGAAGACCAGAAGAGAGATTCCAATTTTACAGCACATTTTTTCGAACAGTTAAGAGAGAAATACGAGTCGGAACATGATGTTGCTTTTTATATGGAATTAAAAAACATTTCATAAAGAAAACCGCCAGTGTCAATGTCGATACCGAGTTATAAGTTTTAATGTGCTTGCAACGTAAATACTCAAAAAAAAATGAAAACTAGTTATTTTTTCAGCATTTTTGAGGTTGAAATAAAAAATTTTAAAAGGCTGGTAACATTTCTATAAACACTGTTCTAGACTTCTTTTAGGATTAGGAATAATATATCTAGTCAATTGATGAGGTCATCGAATTAATTAATAACTTGTTCTGAATTGCATATGGACAGTTGTAATGGGACGGGTGTGACCAAGGTAATAAATTTTTGTGGTATAATTCAAAAAATATAAAATTTATAATATTAGGAATATTTAGTAATAATTAGAAACTGAAAGAACATAATTTTTTCTCACAATAGCCATCAGAAGAGTGTGGCGGGCGTGACCTTAAAAATCTGATTTTATGCAGAATTATTAATATTAAAATATATTCTGTAAATTATTCCGTAGAACGTGTACAATAATTTGGGTTTGTTTAATTCTTCAAAGGCTTTTTGAATACATTAAACTACTTGCTACCCGGAAAAAATATGTTTTTAAAAAACTTTTTGGGGAAATATGACCTAATATCAAAGCTCAAAGAAAATTTCAATGTTACAAGAGGGAATTTTAATTATTGTGTTTATTGGAGAAAGTAGAGATTCTCTGGAAATATCAAGTATATATTATGCACAGTAACAATTTTATTTAACCTTTAATTTTTGGCTGTGACGGGTGTGACCGAAAATTTTAATAATTCAATTAATATACAAAATGCTCATTATGACACATAACCAGTCGAAACTTTAACAAAAAGCCAAAAAAAGTTAAAGTATTTTCAGAGGTAACAATTTTTAATACAAATGAGAAAGGTTATAAAAGAAAACGGAAAATAATCACCAAACACACAAAGATGGAGAAAGGAGCATTTTCAAATTGATAAGAATATAAAAAAATTAATTTTTTAAATAATTCCATAATTTTCATTCCCTTGACACATCAGTTGGATGATTTTTTTTAATAAGTAAATTAGTTTTTCCAATGTAGGGTCGTTTTGCTCATATAAAACAATTATTTGATAAACGGTTGGAAGGAATATTTTAACTAAATTTACTCCATAAAATTTTCCCTGAAATTTTATTAAATAACGTCCCTTTTCACTATGTACGGTTAAGAGTTAACATGAACTTTAACTGAAAGTTCTGCTTACAAAACTTGCCGTTAAAATCCCTGTTATTTTTTTACATTGTAAAAAGGCCATAAAACTATTTCTATTTGTAAATAGTTAGTAGCAATATAAATAAAGGAGTGTGAAAAAGCACAATTGTATTATATAAATTTTAAATTAATTTCAAGTTTAAAATTAATTTTATTTCTCACGTTTCTTACTGGTCAATGGAAAAAGTTTCATGCAACTTATTTTATGGTAGAAATTCAGCATTATTTACATAAGAGAAATTTCATTTATGTTTTAAGTTGATGAAAAATATTTTTTTACGAAATGAAACCATTTGAGTTTGAATGAATTTTTAATTACATACAAAAACATTTATTTGTGTTTTTTTGTTTATGAAAAAATTAGAAGAAGAAATTAGAAGAACCTAAAAACTTTTCATTCGCGAATATTTTAAATTTAAAAAAAAACTGCAGCTTTTTGCTTAAGTGTGTATTAAAAACGGTTTATATTCTTTATATTATTTGTACAATACTTTTATTTATAGATGCAAGTGTCTATTTGCGGTAGTTAAGAGTGGTATATGAATATATGTGTATATATGTATTTTTTCATTTTGCTTGCAATCATAAACGGAAATTAAATGTATGTCCTGCACAGAGAGAATCCAACAAACGGTGAAATGTCTGCTGCATACTACCTTCACGTTTATACTCGTATTATAACACATACTCTCACTACTACTAACATCCAAATAGACAAACGGACAGACACAGGAACCTTGTCGATACAAAAGCAAATATATGTATTTATAACGTACAATTCTGCTATGATATTTAATACACATGAACATAAAATTTCATTTCCATAACTGCATAAAGATCCTCAATATTATTTATTTCCACTTCAGTGATATAGACGAATTAAAAATAAAAAAAGAGAAAGAAGGAAACATGGCGAAAAGAAGCAAAGCGAAATTACGAATAATAAAAAAAGAAAATTTCAATGAAAGTAATGGGAATTTAATCCATCAATTGCACTTGTACAGAGTAATTTTAACAATTGCTTCTGACACAAATGTTGTTTCTTAAATATTGCTAATGCATTTGCACCCTACATCAAATTAAATACAAGTTTTACTCGTACAAGAGGAAAAAAAACTATTTTACCTTTTTAAAATCTCTTTATAAATTTAAATGCTTTATTTCCAGCTCAACAGCAAAATTTCCATTTAATATTCGTATTAAAAACAAATAATTAAAAGCATAGATGTCATCTTAAAATTTTTAATTATTCACATTAATTTTTCCTTTGAAGGATATTCCATGGAAATGGCAACTTGAAATATTTCTTTGATATTCATATTTTAATTATTAAATCATTGCAAGCGTTCAAATTTCCACTTGTTTTGTTTGGTTAAGGCAGCCGCCAACTTGCCGCTGTTAAAAAAAACCGTCAGTTACAAAATTAAATCATATATATTTTTTATATATGAATACATAAGAAGAAGAAGAAGATCCTTTTAAATCTATATAAGATTTAAATAGATACTGAACGATACAATTTTTTTAAAAATTTTTTGGATTGCGTTTTTACGAAAGTGTTGATTTAATTGTGCCTGTAGGTGTAAAAACTTGTGGAAGAGCATGGCAACTTATTGGTTTCCGTTTCCGTACTTAAGAGTTTCCAGTAAAAACTGATTGCTTTCGGAGCAAGAGCTGTTGCAGTTGTGAGTTTAAGTGTTGCATTTTAATGCTTTTTAATGTAATCATTGAAATAAATTGTGAATTGTGATGATAATTTTGCATTGTGTGCGGTTTTCCATTGATGCCGATGATTATTGCCAGCCAACAAATCTGCAGCATTCAAAAGCACTGTAAAGCAAACTGCAGCGTGGAATTTATGGCAATTTCGTAAACAAGCACATCATGTAAATATAAAGTAGTGGTGGCAGTTGCATTCAGATGGGCAATAATTTTCATTGATTGCATTTGTTTGTGCAAAATATGCAAGCTTTCTCTTATTATTCTTTTTTTTGTTGTTGTGTTTGTTAATTTTATATTTTTAAAAGTGTATTTGTGTGCGTCTACTTTTATATATTTTTGCATGAGTACGAACGTTGTTTGTTAATATTTATTGATTGTGGGCATAGGAAGTGTTGTGGCGGAATTAACACAAATAAATACCAACAGGCAAAGTCAGACAGAAATGTAAGCTCGGAGTTGTTATTATTGACCTCATGTCTGTTCCTACAGATGTAGACAGAGTCTGATAATCGAGTAAGAGTTAAGGTTGACGACACCAGCACTTTTCGTTGTAAATTTAAGCAAAATTTATTGAAAAATGTGGAAGCATGTGGCTTGAGTTCTTGTGCGCTTTTTTAAATCAACCAGAAATCCAATAAATATTCATAAATCACAGCATAAAGCTTCATTAGCATGTAATCACCATCTTACACCTCCACATTCGCAGCTGCAACTGAATTTCATGTGCTTCAGCAGGGCAGTCCAATATTTCAATAGAAGAAAAATAAATAAATACGTGTTAATAAAATAAACAACAGGGGAATGGCAATGGCAATCATCGCTATAACATTTTCCATATGATATTTTTATCAGTATTTCTTTTGTTTTAAATATGGTCAGAGCTAAAGTGTACAAAAAGATATGAAGAGATAAGAAAGTGTTGAAAGATTTACACTTTAGCTTGAATGCCATTCGCTACATACACATAAACCTTAAGTCGCAGTCGTAACACGGCTGCTTGGCAAACAAACAAAGTGTCGTTGACAATCATCAACAATCATCATGGCAATCATCAACATTACTTGGTAGCAGGAATGGCTAAATTGGTACAATTTTACCGTTCTTGGTACTATTTAAAATCGGAAAGTACAATAGTACACCAACGACTAATTTAGTACATTTAAGGAATCTCCGCAGTTTCACTGATTTTTTCTTTTCAAATGATAGCATATGTCAATTTTCACTTTTGAACAATGAAACTCATATTTTATTCCTTGAAAACAGTCCTGTAAAGACAAAACGCAGCAACTAAATAAAAAAGATGTGAACTATTCCATTTCCAAACTATCGGATGCTGGAGCACATGCTATTACTTTGTATATTTTATATTTTAACTTAAACAGGTGTAATTTACAAGCAAATTTGTGAAAACGATTCACTGGCCATAAAAAATCGATTATTTTAATAAAAACAAGTATTAATATGTAATTGGAACTAAAGAATTATTTTAGTACAATTAAGGCCAAAAAAGGAACATTTTTTTAAAGTTGTTGGTACTATTTTCAAATTCTAAATGCCTTCTCTGCTTGTTAGGATTTATAACTACAATAATTTTTTAAAATAAATAGAAAGCTCACGCTTACACTGAAAAGTGAATTCCAAAAAATTGGTTCCTATAACACTGAATATTTTCCAAAACATAATTTTTTTACTTATTTGATTCCGAGACTTATGTAAGTTAAAGGCCCTGATATACTATCCTTCCTATACAATCGCACGATTTACTAAAAAATACAATCGTGATGTGGTGAAGTCTATGACAACTTTCAAAAGACAGTAGATCAGGGTTGTATTTGCGATTGTGTAAGGGCCGAGGCACAATGAATTCGTCATACGTTAAACTTCGCCTTTTTCAACTGACAGTAAGTGAAATACATGGTTTCTTATGAGGTTTGCCACATTCAGTACGTGTCCGTCAACGCAAAGTACAAAAATTGTTCAACTTTTAACTTTTTGCGTACGTTGAGTAGTTTGACAGATATTGGTAGGTTTGTTTGGTATTTTTTTGCTATGTGTTAGTGTTTTGTGGCAGCAAAACTAAAATAAAACAAAAGAAATAAACGAAATAAATAAAAAAGTTGAATTTAATAAATAAAATGGAGAATCAACCTACAAATGCTTCTGTCAATAAAGTACTCATTGTGCCAACCTTCTCCGTCGGTGCGTTAATGTCAGTTGAAAAAGTCAAAGCTTAACGTATGACGGATTCATTGTGCCCCGGCCTTAAGAAAGCGAGTCGTGGCCTTTAGAGAAGCTGCTGCCTGCATCTGTATGTGCAAGTGATTGTTCAAAATACTATTCAAGAAAAGACAATTTTTTTTAAATCATACGAGTAATAAACAATTTCGTCGGCTCACAGTGTCAAACTGCTAATTCACTTCAAGCAAATTTAACAGAATAAGCAAAATACTTTTAACACTATACATAGCTTAAGAAATTAACGTAAAACGCTTAGTTTGTTCCATATATAGAGTTTCAAATTTAAATAAATATATTATCCAGTCGATACAGTGTCTTTTTCTCTTTCAATTATATTATAAAAAGTGGATTTAACAGTATGACAATTCAGTATTTTTTAGCGATCCGACAACCGTAACTTTTGTCTATACATTTTGTCGCCTCAAATAGCGATATTGTGTGATTTTGAAACTTATTTTTATCGATAGGACGCAGCTGATATTTTCTTTTGATTTTTGTCGATAAAATTAACAACACATAAATTATTGTCGCTTAAATAACGACACAGCTGACATTAACCCACAGGGAATATCGTTAAAAATATTACTGAATAGTAAATTCGTTAAATTTTCGTTATAATTATTTTAACGATGCGATTATCGTTAAAAAAGTTAGTGATTCGCACTACAGTTTTACAATCTAAGGACGACATATAACCTAAAAAAAAATCCAGATTCAACAGATGAGCTATTTTTAGGGTTCCGTACATCAAAGATGAAAAGGAACCCTACTGTTTTCGCTACGCTGTCCGTCTGTCCGTCACACACTATTTTCTCAGGAACCGTAAGACCTATGGACCTGAAATTTGGACAGAGTATGTAGAACCTTGGCCGCTAACACAGCAAATATAAAAAAGTTAAAAATTAAAGGGTGTTCCAAAACGAGCAACGAAAAATATTAAAATCCCATGTAATATACATACAATTGTATGTACGTATGTATATTGACACTTGAAATTTGTAAAATTAATGTATTCTTATATAAAGGTCGACTACAACAATTAACACTAAAATCTAAAAAAATTATTTAAAGGGTGGTCCATCAGTTAATGCAATTTTGACTATGTACTTTTGACAACTTGCTATATCTTGGAAACCGTAAGAGTTAAACTCTTGAAATTTTCAAAAACGGTAAAACTAAAAAATCCGAAAGTTATAAAATCGCCAAACCAAAAAAAAAAATCGCGAAAAATTAAAAAGAAATCGCCAAAAAAATAATCGCCAAATTGAAAAAATTCCAAAATCCGAAAAAATCCCCAAAACGTGAAAAAGGCGCCAAAACCAAAATAATTGTTTATAGGACAAAAAGTCGCAAAAATGAAAACAAATCGCCAAAATAAAAATTAAATCGCCGAATTGAAAACGCTTAAAACCGAAAAAAATCGCCAAAATGAGAAAAAAAAGTGTCAAGACTAAAAAACGCCTAAATGAAAAAAGTCGTCAAAATTAAAAAACGCCAAAAAAACGAAAAAATCCACATAACTAAAAAAAAATCGCCAAAATTAATATAATCTCCAAAACGAAAAAAAATCGCAAAAGTTAAGAAAAAACGCCAAAAACCGAAAAAAATCACTAAAACGAGAAAAAAGTGTCAAAACTAAAAAAACGCCAAAAACGGAAAAAATCGATAAAACCAAAAAAAATCGCCAAAATTAAAAAAATCGCAAAAATTAAAAAAAACGTCAAAAACCAAAAAAAAATCGCCAAAACAAGAAAAAAAGTGGCAGAACAAAAAATTGCAAATAAACGCAAAAAACCTTAAAACTGAAAAAACGCTTAAAACCGAAAAAAGCTCAAAAACGAAAAAAATCCAAAACTATATTTTATATAGGTTAAAGTTCGTATTGAATTACATATCTCGTGTCCTTACGGAACCCTTCGTTGGACGGAATCTTAAAAAATTTATTTACGAAAAAGAAATTCAAAAAAGTATTAAGGAAATTTTAACAGGAAAAATATTTTATTAAAAAAAATTAAGCAAATTAAAAAATACGAAAAATAAATTTAAATTATTTTGAAAAATTTTTAATAATTCTAAAGTTTAGTACCTAAACGTTGCAAATATTGTTAGTGGTAACCGCCAAAGAAATTTTTTTTTATGCTACCAAACGTTCAATTTCTATTTCAATATACAAAAAAATGTAGAATAATTTTTTTCAACACATCACATCACACATCAACACATGTAATTGATTAAATATTTAATTAATTCAAAATTTAGTTGTAATTGAGTTAATTTAATTTTTGGTTAAAAATTTTTTTAAATTTTTAATTGCATTTTGGTTTCTTTTCCAATTAAAGCTATTGATTAGATATATAATTTTTTCTATGTATTTGAACATATCAAGAAGATTTGCAATATTTTCGGAATCCCACATTCACACACACAATTTCTAATTTTTTCCTCTATACATTTTCTTCATTTATTTAATGTGGAAATAATAAAACTATTCAGGAGATTGCAAGTTGTATTATTTATTTTTAAAGCAAATAAAATACACACACACACACGCACTCACTATAAAATCTAATAAATTGTTATATGAAACCCACTAAAACTTGTGGCAAAATGTTAAATGAACCAGATTATTTTTCATAACTGAATGGCCAAAATATGAGGAAAAAAAATAAAGAAAAACAATGCAATTTGGAAGCTGGAACGAAAAATTTTGCAACCAACCTCCTTCCTCCCCCTTTTCCATTTAGTGCCTGAAACAGTATAATACCTTCAAATCTTTTACATCGATACTATTGTTTCTTGACCTATCAGTTCATGGCCACAAGTTACGTTATTTTCTGCTCTATATAGTTTCAAGCCACTTAATCAATGTTTTTTTTTTCTTTGAGGGGCAGAGGTGGGTGGCCAGAATGTGCGGCATGTTTTCTTGTTGTATTACGAGTATTACAAAATATCTAATGTTCTATGCGAGTATATCTACACGAGCCATATAGAGTATTTTTGGCGAAAAATAAGTAACTCAACACACTAATGGTCCATGAAATTAAATATTGTTAATAAAAACTGGCTACATAAATATTAGTTACGAGTACAGGAGATCAATGAGGGTGGTTGTTTTTCACTTTCTTCAGTTGTTGCTGGTCTAAATTAGTTTTTGCCCTTTATTTTTTATTTTTGGTAGTGAGTTCTCTGTTGGCTGTTGGTAATTCATTATATGTAAGTACAAGTATGTGTAGCAGGGTTTAGTGTTTCCAATATTTGCTATCATTGTGAGAACTTTCCAATCAACTTCCACTTACTTAGAGCAATTAATTAACTTGTGCTTTAAAATAGTTCGATGGTGGGAATTGTGTGGCCATATTGTGGAGGAGTTGAGGGTGAGCGTGGTCACTGTGCTCCTAATTGAAAATATTATACTTTTGCTTGCTACTCTACACTTCTTGGCAAGAAATTAAAATTTTAGGTTAATAATTTTATTAAAAACCTTATGATGGAAATTTAACAGGACATACATACATATATGTACATATAATTTTTTTAATAAAAAATAATTTTTTTTATAATTAATTTTTTTTATAATATTCCGCCATCGAGTCATAATTTGAATGACAAAATTGCCATCATGGCCATCATTGCCACTGATCATAACCGTAGTAAACTGATGTGAGGTTTGACATCGGAATGATTATACGTCTCGTGAACTCCAGAAGAAGACATTTATTATTGATGCCAAGTTCTATCAGCATTCTTTGTAGTCGCCGCTATCACGCATTTAAACGAATTCTTGCCAATACCAACCAACATCACAGTGTTTGTTTTGGTTAGGCTACGTAAAGGGAACTTTTTAAATATTGAAAATATTCAAACATAAATTAATAAATTTTGTTTAATAATATTATATTCCCTTTAAAAATACGCAATAAGGAAAAATGGCTTAAGTCATGTTTTACTGTTTGGTAGGAGAGCAATTTTAAACTTTCAAGGTAAACGCGATTTCCTTTAAGAAAACATTATTTAACATGCACCACTGTGAGCAATTTTTTAAGTCATGGAAATATAACAATATGTGGACAGAGCTAAAAGACAAAAAAAAAAGACCCGAGATCCCAGTTTGCTCCAAGTAATGCACTTTTATGGGACCCCAAAGATTCGGGGCTTCAGTGTCGTTTTTTCATTTTCTCAGGCTCATATCTTGCACACTATTCGGAATTTCGATTTACTATCTGTCATAAAGAACAAAAATTGTAAACATGTAAAATCACAATAACTTCACCTTCAAGATCAAAATCGCAAAAAATTTAAAAAATTAGATATTGTTATTTTTTCCCCCTGTTCAGGTCCGTAAAACCGTTCAAAATTCAAGGAAACTATCAACTACAAACATTTACCTAAGGTCTTAGAAAACAACTTTCTAAAACATTTAAAGTTCCTAGCAATGAATCTTAGTACCATTTAGATAGCCGCAAAAGTGAAAAATTAAATAAAAAAATTTTCGAAAAATTTTAGATTTTTAGGGTTCCGTACACCATAGGTGAAAAAAGGAACCCTATTGCTTTCGCTACGCTGTCCGTCTGTCCGTCACACGGTATTTCCTCAGGAACCGTAAGAGCTACGGACCTGAAATTTGGACGGAGTATGTAGAACCTTGGCCACTACAACAACAAATACATGAGAATTAGAAATTAAAGGGTGCTCCAAAACGAGCGACGAAAAATGTTATAATCTCATGTAAAATACATACAATTGTATATACATACGTATATTGACACTTGAAATATGTAAAATTAGTGTATTTTTATATAGACTACAACAATTAACACTAAAATTTAAAAAAATTTTAATTAAAGGGTGGTCCATTAGTTAATTCAATTTTGACTATGTAATTTTGGCAACTTGCTATATCTTGGAAACCGTAAAAGGTAAACTCTTGAAATTTTCAATAACGGTAAAACTAAAAAATCTGAAATTTTATAAAATCACCAAACCAAAAAAAAATCGCCAAAAATTCAAAAATATCGTCAAAATGAAAAAAGCACCAAAAACCGAAAGAAATCGCCGAACGCGAAAAAGGCTCCAGTAACAAAATAATTGTTAATATAAAAAAAGTCGCCAAAAAAATTCGCCAAAATTAAAAAAAGTCGCCAAAAACCGAAAAAAGTCGTTAAAATGGAGAAACGCCAAAAACCAAAAATCGCCAAAATTAAAAAAAATCGTCAAAACGAAAAAATCGGAAAAAATAAAAAAAACGCCAAAAACCGAAAAAAATACCCAAAACGAGAAAAAAAATTCAAAACTAAAAAATTGCTGAAATTAAAAAAACCGAAAAAATAGCCAAAATTAAAAAAAAATCGCCAAAATTAAAAAAATCGCCAAAAAAAAAAAACCGCCAAAATTAAAAAAACGTCAAAAACGAAAATAATGCCAAAACTATATTTTATATAGGCTAAAGTACGGAATGGAATACATATTTTGTGTCCGTACGGAACCCTTCGTGCGCGGGTCAAAGTCGCACTTTACTGAATTTATTTTTGGTATTTTCTCCCGTAGTGGTGTCCGTATATGTTTATATTTTTTCGTGTTACACCGTAACTATTACATTTAATTTGGAACATCTTAAAGTATAATTTTTTATATGCTATTATTCCATATGATATTATAAAATGAAATAGATAAAAAATTTACAAAAGAATGAGATTTTTCCTGAGTCTACTTTTGAGTATGAAGACTACAGGGCTGCTTTTAACTCAAAACTTAGGCTATTTCGACTTAAGCCATTTTTCCTGTTGACCACAGATATGATGCAAATATGTAGAACAATATATTCAGCTGGACGAATATGGCAACTTACATAAATTTGCTTTAGTTTATATAACTGATTATTTTTAATAGCATAAAAAAAAGCAGTAAAGAAAAAACTTATGGGAAGAAAAGAAAGACAAAAAACTTGTAAAAGCAATAACAACGACAAATTTAAATCCCTTCTTCCGTCAAGTTAATCGCTTGTGCAAAGAGTTAAACTTTATTTTATTGTTGGCCAAAAATAAAAATGCACATTAATTTTTTATATCTTTGAAATAGTTTTTTAAATATTTTCTTTTATTTTAATCTCGGCAGTGGCAGCAGTTTTGCTTTCATCTTGTCTAGACAAAAGAGATTATCATAATAATGTGTGAGATGCATAAAAAGCAACGGGAAACGTGAATGGCCAAAAGGCATTTTCCAAAATAAACGTTACAACTGCAAATTATTTGCACTGGTCTAGATAAAAAGTCCGTTGAGCACGTCAATTCTTTTCATTCATAGCATGAGCACATGTTTTTGTCGCAAGATGTAAGTAAAACTTTTGTCCTTGGAGGCCATTAGGAACTACGAGTATCTTTTTTTTTTAATGAATGTGTTAAATGAAACATATTTTATACGCATAAATTTTACAAATTTTTATATGTATACTACTCGTACACACATACATACATAAGCATTCAGATTTGTATTATAATTACTTTTGCAATATTAATTATTGTTATTCATTTAGAAACACCCTATTTGGTAAATATGTAACATTTATGATAATGTTCATGTCCTCTGCACTTTGTATTCTACAGACGAATTACTCTGAAGTCTGTATGAAATGTTTAAAAATAAAATCTTAACTATAGCAATTGAATAATAAAAAAATTAAATTAAGTAACGAAACACAAAAGCCTACTGAAGGAAATGTTTCTCTATATAAAGTGATTTTTCTTCTAGATATTGTCAAAACTAAAAAATTACTTGCTACCTTTCAGATTTTAGCTAACAATATTGTTAAGGTAAATAAGTTTCTCAGAAGGAAGTAATTGTCCTTATTTCGTCCTCTAAAATTTTTTTGTGAAATCTTTGTCTCAAAGCGAGCACTCCACACTTGTCGGTGTACTATTGCAAAAATTTTTGAAAATAAGATTTAAAAAAAAAACAAGAGTATAACCTGAAAACGGACACCTTGTCCCAAAGCCGAGATCTCACTTATGGCACAATGTACCGATTTTTGTCGGCTCAATGAAATAAAGTCATAAGTAATAAGTATAAGGACATAATTGTACCACACTGCATTGGTAATAGGGCCATATAGACTTATCCTGGAATTACTTGAGAAATAAGACTATTTGGATTATTACTTTGACTTTATTGCTGTGAGCCGACAAAAATCGGTACATTGTGCCGATAGTGGGATCCCGGCTTTAGAAAAAAAATGTATAATTTGCTAATCTCCATTTTGAAAAAAGCTTTACTAAATAAAAATATATTTAAATAAATATTATTAAATCATTTTACTTTGAGAATATAAGACAAAACATTTGACATCAGATTTATTGTGATTCCTTTCTTAATCGGGCTGCAAAGTGTTCGTATTTTCCCCAGCTAATGAAGTCTAGTTTAATTTTTTCTTCTCTTCATTAAAAAGTTAAAATATTTCATTCAGTAAAATTTTAAATTACTGAAAACTTAAGCGTGATTAGAAAATAATTTCTGATTAAAACTTAAGCCCGATTAGAAAATAATTTCTGATTTAAACTCATTACAATTTCAATTAAATATAAAAATGTTTCACTTTTCTTAGAAGTTTTTTGTGTTAATTAATTATTTTTTTCTCAACAGCAGCTAAACGCCTAGAGATTTTTTATAATTCTTTAAACGAGGCAATTATTTTGATACATATTCATTCTGAGTATGATTTTGTTACAACTTCCCTTACAAGATCCAAATATAAAAGTAAAGGTCTTATTTTAACTCACACGGTGCTGTTTTTGCTTTTCTAAGGCAAACAACATTACGACTTGTTTTATTACATACACACACACATACACAAAGGTGCAGATGCTTGTAATGAACATTGTCTATGTCCTTCACCAGCTTGGCTCTAGTAGTAATTGAAAAAAACCCAAAATACCCGACTGCGACCAACTTGGAACCGTTAAATATTCTGAATGGTCATTCGAAATGAAAAACCATAACATAAACCTAAAGATGATTTTAAAATACTTGTCGAATGATATAAATTTTTGATATATGTATGTAAGTAGTTCGCCGAATGTTTATTTTTTCGTATTTACAAAATGGCGTCTCTTGGCCGAAATATTGATGGTATTCGATGTTTGATGCAAATAGTCTTGCTTTTCTTTAATATCAAACTACAAAATACACCCATAATCCAAAGAAAACTGCATTTGCAGTTACGCAAAACAATTCGCATTAAATATCAAATACCGCCATTGAGTTTTGAATACTGTCATATTTGTAATGGCCCTAGCAGGACTAAGACAAATCTGTTGATGGAATCATCAAAAATAACTTCCTTTGCGTTGCGCAGTCGGGTAAAACAGACACTTTTAAATGCGACATTGAAGTTTAAGCAGCATTTCATGAAAGTGCAAATATGTGAACCAGCGGAACGTTGACATATTTTTTTTGCATAAAACATAAATTTTTTCATTTGGCTTCATAATAGGGTATTCAATCGGTTAACCGGTTAATTAGTACCCGATTAACTGATCGGTTAATTTAAAATCAGCTTTTTTCGACTAACGGTTAAAGCGGTTAATTTCAGTCGATTAACCGACGTAACAAATTTTTTCAAAGTTCTTAGTATTACAACTTATTTTTTGTGTGAATAATTATGTGTTTCGTCTCAATTACAAAACGTAAGTGTTTAAAAATTATTTTTCACACAAACAAAGAAGCATGTTCAGTGACCCTAACTTAAGTAAAACTTCAAAATCTTTGGACATGTTTATAAAAATGTTTAACTAGAGACTCTGGTACCCTAACTAGGGGGAATTATTAAATTATTAATTTTTTTTTTAATAATTTAATAAAAACCAATAGTAATGTTGCCAACGATTTAATTAAGGATTAAATTTAATGAGAAAAAGTTCAAAAACGAAAGCTAAAAAATTCAGAAATTAACTTTTTTGCAGAATATTCGTCACTGAGCTCTGTCATTATGAGTCAGATGATGACCCGCCAACAGAAGGAACTATCGATAGTATTACAAGAAATTTTCTAAGAAAATTAACCGAATTAGTTTAATAATTATTATGTGTGTTTTTGGTTTTAATAATAAACTCAAATTAATAAATATTGTATGCACTTTTATTTGTTGAAAACCCTTGATTTATGGAAAAACTTTATTAATCGGTTAACCGGTTAATACAAAAATTAACCGATTAAGCGAAAACCTCGATTAATTAATCGAGTAATTAACCGATTAAAGCAAAAACTTGATTAAATGAATACCCTACTTCATAAACAAGGATATCGGTTGCATGCAATAAGTTATAACTGCATTAAACTCTAGTTGGTTGACCTTTAAAAGATGTATTATGTAAGCAGAGTAAAAACAAGATATTGAGACCTGTCTATTTTTTTTCTTTTTGTGAAAAGTTATGAAGAAAATATTGTGAAACCAATTAACATTATGTATGAGTGTTTATTAAATACTGGCAAATGCATGCAGGTATTCTAATGTTTATGTTTAGAATCCAGACATATTTATGTGCATGCGTATGTAAGTAGATACTTGTATATTATTTCAACTTTATACTTGTAATTAGACATATTTATATGTATGTGTGTGAATGTGAATCCACACATACGGGTAACGTGTGTTTTTTCTGAGTTTTATTATTAGAATTACAGAATATTAGAATTACATGTTAAGGCTAGGAGGACTCACTATCCTAAACAATCGCGCGACTTGTGGAGAGTAAATCCCAGCCCTTAGCAGGATTAGTACCAGCTAATAAGGTATGAGCCTATGATGTATGCAATTTTTTTAATAACTTCTCTACTTCATCGACGTTTTTAAAGTCATATTAAGCAACAACAGCGCCGCACTGAGATACATTTCGCAAGAAGATGGCTAAAATTCCTTTAAAAATTATTTTTCTTAATTTCTCTTCGAACAGAAAATACGAAATTCCATTTTCAAGAGCTCAAAAACTTAAGATTTTGTAGAAAATTAGTGCACATGCCGTTTTCGATATTATAAATTTTTTATGTGTTTTTATTTTAGTTTGACTTTAAGTCTTACCTAAATTTAATCTGAATAGCTCACAAGCCAATATCCTTGCATAAAAGTAACTGTCAGCTGTTAACTTGATTGTCAAATAGAGCAGTATTGCCAACTCAAAGCCGTGAACCTAAAAAAAACACCCATTACACCCATACTTGTGTACGAGTATGCACTAGTTTGCATACATCTATCCGTAGCAAGAAAGAAAGAATATGTTGAAAATTTTAATAAATTCCCTATGTTGATATTGTGTTATAGTTGGAGGGTGTTAACACAATGTTGTCGTTAACGTCTGGCGAAAGTCCAGAGGCGTTACTTTCTGTCTGGATTTTTGTTTGCTTTTGCAAATGTAAATCACAGTGTTTCAATTACAACTTTAAAAACACAAACACACACACACAGATACACATAAATATCAATAAACGAGTTGTTGTATGAGAGTCCTTTTTGAAATATGTACCCATAAAATGAATTCAATAGGACTACGGAGTAGAAATAGAATCAGCAATAAAGCAAACATTTATTAAAACACTTACAACTCATAATAAAGATCTTTTTTTTTTTTTTGTAAATATCAATACATAATTTATTTAAATTCAGATTGTTTATTATGTAAACATGTAAAAGGCTTAACATGGTAGTGTTTTTTTCGTATTAATACATATTTGTTTAATTTTAAACACTAAATTAATTACTTTGTCAGGGAGTTAATTAGTGAATATTTCTTGTGCTCAATTTAATATAAATTATAAATTTCACGCACACATACACACTGATCTGCAATGAAATGTTGCAGATTTGAAAAAAATTACAGATACAAAATCAATCACCATTAAATGATTGAATATTTATTATTCTTGTATGCACATATTTAAATATATGTTGTATACATATGTATGTATATTTAAAAAAAATTATTTTTATAATATTTTGTTTTGCACATCCATCGCATCATGTGTCTGTTTTCAGGAGCATGAGGCATAATATGTATCCGCATAGTACGTGCGTTTTAAGTAATAGCAATTGGACTCCGTATCCTTACACACGAGTACACATGCACATACATACAGGCTCAATACTTGTGTATGTACATATGTACATATATATATATTAGCTGGTTACGACTTTTACCAAAACATGACAGCTACAGTGCAACCGCTATTATACGTATAAGCATATAAGTACATATATATAAAAATGCGAAGATTGTCCGAAAGGGAAATATTATTGCGAAGGCGGAGTGAAAAGCTCTACCGCATTGATTTGCGGTCGCAGGTCTCGATACCAGTCTCTAGTAGATCAGTAGCGAGGGGTTGTTTGAATCGTGGGCTCTCTGTATTCTTGCAAGTTTTAATTAATCAATGATTTTTTGTGTGAAAGTATGTTTATTAACCACGAATGATGCTTTTTGCGGTTATAATAACAACCATTAATGCTTTCATACATTTATGCAACACTACACAAACACACACACACAGGTAGACACATTTAAATATATACATATGAGTGCGTTTACACAACCCATTCATTAATGGAAAATACATTTGCAAACATGTGGCCATAATTTTGGTTGCCATTCAAATGTGTACATACGAGTATGTATGTGTGTACACGCATGAATACAATTATGTACGAGTATGTACTTTTGTGAGCATGTTGAATGCAACATATGTTATTAATGATGGTTTTGATCGGGCCACTTAAAGCAATCTCACACGTACACTGGCCAATAAGTATGCATGCATGTACATACACACAAACTAACTCATAAATGTATGTACATATGTATGTGTGTACATACATAGTTGCATGAGCAATTTTATCAATTTAGTAGAAAAGCATTTTATCAAAATTACGCTTTTTAAAAATTTGATTTTGCCTTTTATATAAAAGTATATTATAATGGGTGGTTTTTTAAGAGCTTTCGGGCTTGATTTAAAAAAAAACACATACAATTTAGAGAAATGTATGAAATCTTTATTAGAGGCAGTAAACGTTCTATATAATTCAATGTTTAAAGATGATTTTTTGTAAATGCTGGCAGCGGCTACTCCTGAAATGTTTCATACGTTTTGTCCAATTTTTGCATACTCTCTACAACATATCAGTCGCTATCTCACGAATAAATTATTCAATATTGTCTTGCTTGTTCACCGAACTCACCTCTCAATTGGGGCATTGTTTCGCCTGGTGTGTGGTATGTGGCATTGTCTTGCCGAAAGAAGAAGTCTCCCAAACTGACCATAAAATGGAAGAAGTGCACGGTTGTACTTTCTGAACCCAGCATAAATTTTGTTAATAAAATTTAATAACCAAGCGTTAATCATTTGTAACTCAACTCTTCGTTAAATTCTAGTCCAAACTGAACATGTTTAACAGTTATATGATACACGAAAACAGCTGGAGTTACCAAAAAACGTGTTTCAAAAAAGAAAGTTGCTAAAAGTTCACCCTTTATTATATTTATACTCGTTATGATAATTTGCTGCAGAGCAGCAAAATATTTGTATCAGGATTATAAAATTTTTCTTTCTTCACATCCATTAGATAATTTTAAAGTTTATTTCATTTTTGAGAAAGAGCTATAATAATAATTTTTCTTCTCATATTTGGAACTAGTTTTGCTTTTAAGAAGAAAAGCTGCTCAGCATTGCTTCCTTGGAAGCATTCATTAGAAAGCTTATTATTTCCATTTTGAAAATTTAATTTCCATGTTATATATAGGGTCTTCCAATAAGAGTTTATATTTTTTATCATCGAGCCTTATTATTCTTTTCATAAAGTTTTCCATTTGAATTCGAATTCCATATATGAGGTCTTAAACCGATTGTAAGCCCTTGACATGGACCTTATTTTTACATAGCCCCCAAAAAAAATCGAAGTCTTTATTTGAAATACAGTGTACTGTCGGTCCTGGAATACGCAATTCCAAAGATCGACGAGATATGGGCAATATTAAGTTTTCCTTAACACTGTGGCCCACAAGAGCAAAGTTCTTAGTATTTGTCCCAACCAGAGAATGACAATGAGTAACCTAAAAAAATATACATAGGTAAATAGTCTTAATTTTAGTAACTGTAAATAATCATAATTTAAGTGCAAACAATTCGTACGCTCATGAATTTTCTCTCAAGCGAATGTGACTATGGCCGATTCCAACATAAAAGAGCATGTTGACACCATTTAAGTGAAAAATTAAAATACGCTAAAACTAAAATTAGAAAGATACGTGCATTGACTGTCTGTCATTCTTATAACTATGGATATTTAATCGGATAAAAAATATACGCATGATACTCGGGATATAAATTCATTATTCGCCACGTTTTACAATTATTTGTGTTAATAGAATGGAATGGGAAATGTGTGGTTGTGTTTGTGGCTGTTTAAAAACATATTTTATGTATGTGTGTAAATAAAATAGCCCTGTATATACGCACATGTAGACATCCACTACTCAGAGAGTATTTAAAACGATAATTTTGTCATTCCTTGGTTCCTACAGATAAATTCTTCCGCTCGTTGCATACTGCTTTATTTATTGTTTTTATTAATGGCGTAGTTTTCTTGTTATCTGCAAATGAGTCATTGCAACACTTAAATAGCGGTCTAGTGAAATTGAGACGTCTTATGGATACACCCTGTATTATACTGCATAATTTTCATCCTTTTCGGTATGGTTGTTTGGCTTTTATTGTTCATATTTATAATCTCTGAGAGGATTTAATTTGCCATTTCGATTTTAGATACAAATTATTCATTCATTCATTTGCCTCATATTCATAAATTTGCGGAACATGATTGCACAAAAATGGGTACAGTGAGCTAAAATTTATAATTCTTATACATATATTCTTCATTATGGATAAAATTAAATTTCGTAGAATTTTCCTTAGCTTTAGTATAATCGTGTATGTTTTTTTCCAGGTTCTTAAATTTTTTAAGTGTGCGGAAAAATATTAAAATAAACTTTTTGCATCAGACCAAACAATTTATTTAGAAAACTTTTCAGCAGTACAAAAGCTGAGTATTAAAAAAATAAATATTTAGGAATAAAAGAAAGAACAAAATTAATAGAATATTCTTATAGGAACAGCAAGATTACTAACACCGGTATGTAAATCAATCAAATTAAATAAAAAATTATTTAAAAAAATATACCAAGGATGTGCCTTCGCGATCTTTTAAAAATTTGATTAGACTGAAAAAACACAGTACACCAAAAATAATTTTTTAAACCATAATAAGATTAACAGGGCATTTACGTTATCTCAAAATCTACTATGTACTTTCGAGCTAAATCTAGCTGGTTTTTACAAGATTTCCCATACAAAAAGAAAACAAAAATTCTACAAATCTACTAAAAATATAATATATTTATTTTATTTTTACTACCCTGTACAACATATTTATATAAAAGATGATACATA
This sequence comes from Tachina fera, assembly GCA_905220375.1. NCBI lineage: Eukaryota > Metazoa > Arthropoda > Insecta > Diptera > Tachinidae > Tachina > Tachina fera. The sequence goes on from LR999963.1 coordinate 191,184,881, forward strand.
TAATTAGCTAGGGTCTGGTGAAAAAAGGTGTGTGAATTGGCAGTTTTTTGGTTGTAGTCTTGGAAATTTTTCAGTTAATGGGTCTTGTTTTGGATAAAACAGTCTTGATAAATGTAAAAGATATAGATTTTCATAAAGATTTTAATTAAAATTTATTGATTTAGACTTGTTTTTCTCTTTTCAATGGATCTTTGTTTTTAAATTAGGAAACATTATCTTATTCAGTTTTATTATTATTTTAAACACTTACGCTAAAATAATTTGCCTTTTGGAGTAAATAAACAAGTTAAGAAAAACTTTAGTTAAGAGCTTTATAATGTGAAATCACTCTTATTCTTTAAAGCTTTTCTAAAATGTTACATTAAAAGGGCTCTAATTTTATAAATAGCTTACTCACGCATACTCTTCATGTGTTCTTTTTCCTAAGTCACTTTTGTGTACTCATGATTATGCATGACAACCCATGAATATCTCATGAGGTTAGCTCGTCTATAATTGGTAGTAAAAGTCAAAAAGTCTAAAAATCATTAAAGCTAATTGATTGATTGAGTGGCAGGCACTGCAAGTACAATAGTGTTGTGTCAGCCATATAAAATTTTTCATCGCTCTGACTGACACACTCATCAAAATTGTTACAGTTCTTATTTTCATGAAATTGTTTGAAGACAAAAATATTTTCCCAACTCCATTGGGATGAACTTGGCGTTTTTGTTATTTTATTATATCTTTTTTTGTACTTTTTATAGACGTTTTTATTTTTATTTTTATCCACATCACGCGTGTCTTTTTCAACCTTAACATATGTTTATTTAAATTTAGATTTCATTAGAATTTTAAGACAAAAATGATTTTTCAATGAAGGCCCACCAAGAGTGAAAGAATACACTTACGCACATTATTTGGTTAAATACATGAGTTTGTTTTTATTGCCTTAAAAACTCACAATAAATTTAAATTTGTGTGTACGTATGTACTTGTGATTTTGTTTACCGTCTTAAGTTTCCATTAGATTAGCAGATTCAATAATTGAAAAATATTTAGACAAAGACTTCGTAAACACCGACACCACCCAACTTGTTAATAAGTACATGAGTACATAAAGATATGTTATCTCAGTATATGTTCATAAGTATCAATTATGAGTATGATATTTGGTAAGCAAACAAAATAAGCCTGCGTAAATGGTACGACCTTCCCACCTGGCCAGGACTTTGGATTCTGGGGGTCTACTCTGTAATTCGAAACAAAAGAAAATACTTTCGCATGTACATATTATAAGCATACAAATTCGAAAGCATTTTCTTTCGTTTCGAATAACAGAGCAAACACCCTGATAGTGTCCCGAGCGCTAATCACACACATGTTTCATTGAGCGAATACCAAAAAAAAAATCTAAAGATCCTGAAGGTTCATTAATGAACAAGTCTTAGAGAATTTAGTTCTTTAAATTGCAGAGTAATAAGTTTATATGTTTCTGAAGTAGTACGCAGCATCTACTGTTCCATAAAAAATAGCACGATAAACACTTAACTAGACAGGATTAAGGCTTCAGGCTTCGAAAGATTTCCAATAAACCCGTGAAAGAGCAAACAAACCTTAATGTGCATTTATCATGTATTTTGCAATTTAATATTCTTAATACATCAATATCTCCGAAATGCTAATATTCTTATTCTTATCAAAGTTAATGTTTCCAAACCTGTAAAAATTGCAATATAGTTTTGGAATCAATTGTGTGATTTTATCGAAGATGATTCTAAAATTTATTGCCAAACATTTGGAAAAAAATATGTTCCGAATATAGGAATTCAAAATTCCTTCACTTCAAAAGAAATTTGGTCAAGTGGGTTGCCGTGATACTCGTTTGTGTAAATATGTAAATCCAGTCACGTTTCTTATTGTCAAATTTATAAAATGTAATTAAAATTGTTAAATTTTATTGAATGTTTTTTGTTGCTGTTGTTGTTGGTGTTGTTTGTAGTTAAAACTTTTATGGGATTTGTGTCTGTCTGTATGGCTCATTCATTACATTTCGATCTGTAATCATCTGGGAGTAGAAAATATACATAAACACACGTGGTACATACATATATATATATATATATACATATATACATACATATGTATGAATGAATCAGTGTGCTTATACATACATATACGTTTTTATTTGCTTACCTTTCTGTGTTCAGTAAAAAAAGATTTGTATATGTTGATTGTTTTAATTTTCAGTACGTGCTGCAAACACACAATTTATTATTTTAAGTGTCATAAGCCAACATCAGCCGTTATAATTCAATCACAAAATGAATGCATTCATTCTTTCACTCATCCGCACATTAATTAAATCGCACCAATCGACAAAAAAAAAAACGTTACATTAATTCAATTACACAGCTGAGGTTGGTCGCAGTATTGATTTCAGTTTGCTTTTACTTAAATCGAACGGTGGAAGTTATTAACAGTGAATAGATTCGTTATAACTACAAATTGTAATATTTTTATATCCATAAGCCGAATTGTATGATAAAATGGGTGGAATGTTTAGGAAATGATCAACAATAAAGGTAGTCAAAATGTTAAATGTTTGGAAATTTAGGGCCTAATTGTTTAAATCACGTCACCAAAGTGATATTTACATGAAAACAAAAATAAAAAAAGAAATTTTCAAAATCGTGTGCGTTTGTTGAATTGTATGAAAGTACATCCATCCCTTGGACATTTTGTGTTTTTATGCTCAAATCCCTGTTAACTTTTTGAAATTTTTATTGACTACTACCCTACACAGTAGATCACTGACATTGATGCTGGTAACCAAGTTGTAACTGCCTTCAAAAGCAACAAGGTGTTCCGTCATGCAAGTGTGTGTTAGAATAATTACAATTTCCTTCGAACTATTTCATTTGAAAAACCTTATCGCACGTTAAACAAATTTACCACCCCTAGTGAATGTAATAATGTGCGAAAGTAATTTTATGACATAAAAAAATTAATTACATATTATACAGTGGACTTTCGTTGTAATGAATTAAAACGGGCATGACAATTTTATTCGCTATTTGAAAAAATTCAAACAAATTAGCAAAATAATATAAGAGTACAAACATACCGTCCTTAATGCAATATTGACAAGCTTATTTAGTATTGCGCGTTTTGTTCGTGTAAAGGATTCTATAATCCATTTTCACACTATTTTGTTTATAGGATTTAAAACTGCATGCCAGTCGATAAAGAAAAGTTTATCAGGCATTATAATCGAACTCCATTGTGTTAGGATTCTTACATTGAAGTTATATAATTTTCAAACTTTTAGTATTTGCGATAAAGTTAGATTGGAATTTGAAATCGAACTCGAATGTTTGTTGGGTCATCATGCATGTACATATTAAACCCCTACAAAATACCACTAACAAGAACTTTTTAGACATGAGGGGCTTTTCAAATACTTTATTGCAGCAAAGTCTTTGAAAACTAATGCTAAACAACACTGTTGACAAGACGACTGTTTTAGTTATTGTATGTGTAGAAGTAAAGAAGAAAATACTTCGTGACGGAAGAATTTGTGATGCTTGCTTCTTTCTACGCATGAGTGCGGATACAAACGTCATGCATGTACATAGACACAGACATTGTATGTATGCTTTTTTACTTTTATGAGCACATACAAACGCACAAATGCATTGACATAAGTTGTTGTGTGGTTGCTTTAAAAAACCACCCTTAAAAATATAATAGCTTACAATACACTCAAACATACAATATGAAAAATAACAAGCATCAATACTATTTCTTTTGAGTGTTTGTTACGAACATCATGTTTACGCGACATCGCTTGTAAACACTCTTATACACGAACGCCAATGCATCCACCGTACTTCACTTATAATACGACAGCATTTATTATTGCTTTAATATAATACATGCCACGATAATACATTTAAAAAAGAAGACGTATTCACATTTTAAGACTGTTTGCGCAGGCCTCTAGTACATATCGCTTTTACTTCAACAACGTCTCAGCTCTAAAAATTTAATTTTTGACTCAATCCTCATGTATATAAAATATTTGGCATAAAGTATGCTTTTAAATACTTTTATTGTTTCTGAGTGTGGTGGTAAAAAGGTGGTGGAAAATAAAATAGATGCAAAATCGAATAAAGATGCTTGTTTTCTAAAGATTTTTGTTTGAAGCTTTTAAACTGGGTATAGATATTTTGATTCTCAATAACGCATTAAGAGTCTAACAAATTTCAAAAAGGTTGCAGACTGAAGTCTACTAACGATTTTCATAAGTGGAAACCAAATGCATATAGACAATGCTTAACCACAAAAACAAGCAAATTTTCAATATTATGTATACTTAAATCTGTACAGAAATAAAATTTTAATTTTCCATTAAGCTGTGTGTAAGTTGATAACCTTAAACTTGTTTTCTGGCAAACAAATTTTTTTGATTTATGACGTTGTTTGTGTAAATGAGCAATATAAAAGTAGGTATTTTGATGGGATTTCCAATGAGGCAATCTAATGTAAATGGCGCAAAACTTTCATTCCTTTTGTTTACATTGTGGTCCCTAACCGCCATTTAAAAAAAAATTTTTTCATTGTAATTCCATATGTAACATTTTAATCTTGGTTTTAGATTCAATGTGTTTGTAGTTATATCAATTTAATTTGCAAACGTTTTTTTGTTGTTGTTTATTTTAGATTTTGTACTTGCATTCACTAAATTGTTTTTGCTTCGAAGCTTATTTAATTTAATATATTTCAATTCTTTTTGTCGACTATGGTGAACTCGCAGTTTTATGTTAAGTGTTGTTTCCACACCATTTGGAGGTTTTTTCGGCCACAAATTGGTTATGTTGCCCTGGCTTCAATCAAGCAATTTTAAAGCTCATACTGTATTTTATTGTTTTAAAAAAGCAGGCTTTTATGTAAAATTATACAATTTTCCTACAGAATGACAGCAAAATCGGAATTTGAGTGCACCTGCATACTACAAGTTGCATTTATTTTCTTTGCAGGCAGAAATGAAAAGTACTGGAATGAATACGGAGCCTGAGGCTTGGTATGGAATTGGACTTTTAAGGTTAATACAAAAGGGATAGATAAGTAGACAGAATGCACCTACAGCCAGCCCGAAAATTAAAAACTGTTTACTGTACTGTGCGTCATGCTTTTAGCTAGAAAACAACAACTGCAGACTAAGAGATGTTATCAGAGCAAACAAATTTGCAAATAACATTGGATTAATCATGGGAATCACACACTTAAATAAAGAATGGAGCAGGATTGATACGTCCTCTAGGAGGTAAGAAAAATTAAGATAATAATAATACATATCGTTGCTTTGAGTCGTAAAGCAAATGCAGGGAAATAGAGTAAAACAAGACTACAATAGAGCAAACAAGCTTTTATTATTTGTTAATAAAATTAACTAAAAAGTTAAATATCCATCATCAGATCAGCTATATTTTATAATAATATTGCATTGTCTTCCGATTTATACATGCATACAAAATTTCAAGATTTGATTACAGACAGACAACAGGACAGGTGAAGCTAAATAAAAGCTTGTAAAAATAAACTGCCAGTAAAGTAAAAACTGCATACTAATATTTAAATTCTAATTTTGGCTTTGCAATAATATGCAAAAGGTAAAAGGTTAAAGAAAAAGTGCTAAGAACCATTTGAAATATAAAAACTTCGAACAAAATATTAATAAATGTTGATCGCAACTCTGAAGTAAATAAAATAAGATCAAGATGGTATTTGGTTGCAAGTTTTCAAACTAAGTTGTAAACTTTTATAGTTCTTTAAAGAAAACTATACCAACATTTATAATTATTTTAACAAGTTTTTCCCTCACCTGTAAAATTTACTAAATTGGACTAAGCGCTTTTCTTATATTTGTTTGCATGTTATATAGTATGCTATACGAATATACAAAAATAAGTTTGCAATTACCTAGAAGTCTCCTGCTTTAAATTTGCTTTTGAAAAGAACATAAATATTAAATTAATAGAAAATCATCAGAATAAAACAAAACAATTACTTTGATGGTGAAAAGAGCAATTAAAACACAAAAAAGAAAACAGTTTGAACAATAAATTAAAAACAATTGAATGCCCCCAGGAATTCTGAAAGCAAAAAGAAAATATAAAAAACAATTCATACTAGAACAACGTTAAACGTCCAGACAATGGGAAAAGTGTGCAGGCAAGTACTTGTGAATTAACACCTCTGCTAAAATTAAATTACAAAAAATAAAGAGAAACAAAATATTCTCAAGGGGAATACTAATGCAAAGAAGTGGCCTCGTTACCATTTTTAAGGAACCAGAAAATATACGAAAGCAACTTGTTAAATAAATACGAAAATTAAATCCCTGAATAAATGTTCATTGTATGGGTTTGGATCTCCAAACATACATACATAGATACTTACATACCAGTGGATTCTCTTAATTTATTCAATTGCGTCTTTCGTAAGATATGCATTAAAACATGTTTTATATTAATGCCCAAAAGTGAGAGTTAATAGCTTACCTGGGGCTATAAGTTTTCGATACATTTTTAATAAATAAAATACGTAATTGTCCAGAAAGGACATGGCACCCAGGACTTAATGTCCGTATATTACTTTAAGATTTTAACATATTTCGTTGTTCGGTTTTGAACACCTTTTAATTTTTAACTGTTATTTTATGATTTTGTTGTAGCAGACAAAGTTTCACAAATTGTGTGAAAGTTTTAGTTCCACAGCTCTCACGGTCCTCAAGAAACCAGCCTGTGACAATAGGGTTCCGTACACCAAATGTGAAAAGGATTTGGTCAGGAAAAGAAGAAAAAGGATGCGCGCGTGTATGCACAGTTTTCAAGGCAAAAATACATTTCTCTCTCATGCGCTCTATGATTTAGCTCTGAGTAAATATTTCTTGTCACCAAGCCTGAAGAAATTGTTCGCCGTAAAAGATGTGACCTCAAATATGAAATCATCTCAGAAACAAATATATATGTACCTTATTTGATGACATTGAAAAATCTTAATTTTTTGAAGGGATAAGAAAATGATTCCTTATGTAAAAACCTGTGTTAGAGTCTAAAGACAATGTTCGCGGTGCGGTGCGATTTCTCGTTGCGGCAGAGAAAAATAAACATAATGCAACGGAAGACGGCGACGGCAATACTTGTCACATTGTTTGTTAAAATTTTTATTAATTTTTTTGTGCATACATTTTTATAACTAAAAACAAAAAATGATTAGCATTTTATACATTCGCAGATATATTTTTTTTAACTTTTATAATCTATGACAAAAATATTTGAACTTCAAAATCTTGTTTTTTTACAATAATGTTGTGAACACGACCAATTATTCAAACACTACGGCAACTACAGCAAGAAAAAGAGTATCAAAAATTGAGAGAATAAAAAAAAATGAAAATAAAATAGATTTTAATTTTATTCCGTCCCGCACTGCGGATTTTTACTTCAAAATCGTATGGAAAGCCGCACCGCAATAAATAATCGCAACATTGTGTTCAGACTCTTACATTAAAAAAAATTCACGGACTTATTGAACCGTGCTCGTATTTACTTGTCCAATTATTTAGACTGCATAGGAATGAATTTTGTGAGACAAATATTGAGCTTGCTTCGTTTTTTTCTTATAATTTTTATTTTCTCTATAATAATCTACTTCCTTTTTTTTTGAATGAAATAAAAATCTTGGGAGCCCACAAAAAGCCCATAAATTATCACACAATTTGACAGTTTTGTCACCTCAAGTCAAATAGGGTTTGATAGTTTAGCAATTTAAATATGCGCATGCATCCACAAACATACACATTCTGATAAATATACCCAATTGACCTCCGATTCGAAAATGAATAAGGCTGAATAGCTCAGGGATTACACGTGCAAGTGAAAGTTCGAAAAACTCAATACTATACTTTCGTCGCTTGCAGTCTACTTCCAACTCAGCTGCCGAGGAATTTTACAAGACAGTGATTTGTATTGACTTGCAGCAAGTACATAAATGAAAAGTTAATTAACTATGTTGCCTTATTAATAGTTTGGTACAAATGAACTCGATAATTTTATAACTGATTTACATTAAGCATTTTATCATGAAATTTCATGAATTTTGTTGCACGCAACTTTTTCTATTGGCTAATTGTAGTGATATAAAAGAGAATATTTATTATATAAAAGAGGACGCATAATGAATCTCTGATGAATTTTTGGCAAAGTTTTTGATATAAGTTTCTCTTCCAGGCCTTCTATTGAGAAATAAAAAATTTTCATGAAAAAAATGCTTTGTGTAGTTTTGAGTAAATTTTAATGCATATAAAAGCAAACTTTATATTTTTTTCCTTAAATATTCATAAATCAAGCAGTTAATGATTTTTTGAGACATAAATGTCATTGAAACAATACAAATAAAATTCAATAACAATATCTGCTTCTCTTAAAATTAAACCTTTTTGTGTTATGGACAACTTTGCGTTAAAAAGTAAATATGCAACTTGTAAGACAGTCGGGCATTTTTGCGAAATTTTCATAGATAATAACTAAACAGAACTTACATGCAAGTACTTACACGTCTAAACGCAGGGTAAAGAGAGTTAACGAAGCAAGCGTGTCTGAGAGTTTGGCGGAAATTTTGAAATTCTACAATTAAATTAAATTCTACAAAATAAATGTGCAGGACAATATTTTTGTCTTGATTCTGCTGACAGGAGTTGATGAGTATATTTTAGTAGAGTTGTTCAAATTAACGATTAAATTCTGATTCAATCTTTATGTACAAAATCAGCGGCAGAATTTAAGAATTGTTTAATTAGGGTACATATTTTATATTTAACCCGAGAAAATTTATGATGTGAGATGATATTTTTCATGCTTTATGAGTGATATTGATAAAGTCTAATATAATGATATATTATTGATGCGAAATTAAACAATAAATCAACTTTTCGTGCACAACATTTCTGTAGTCGGCTTAGAGTAAGGGTTTTCATGAGATTTCCTAAAATTGTAATTTGTGCAATTGGGCAAAGTTACGAGACTTGTTTCATGAAGCCCCTGTTACCGTTTTGTGCAAACAACTTATGTAAATTTGAAACAAAACGTCAGAAAATTAGTTAAATAAAAATATTATAATAAAATTTAAAGCAATTTTTAATTTAAAAACATATTTATAGTCTGTATAAAAATAAAAATGTGTGTGTGTGTTGTTATTTTCAAAATGCACAATTGCACAGGTTTGTGTAAGTAAATTCCCATACAATTTTTGACATGTTATTTACGAGAATGTACAAATGCACAATTGCATAGTTTGTGAGACTTTTGAATATTCTCATGAAAACCCTTAGTGTTTTATTGAGAAAATGTTTTACATATAAGTATTCAGTAACAGTTTCATGAACAGAACTCTTGGTCAACTGGGTATATTACCTATATTCATTCATAAAAGAAGCTCAAACAACAATTGCATGTACGAGTACTGTCCTTAAGACTGAATAAGTCGTTTTCAGTTAAGAGAAGCATACATGCGATTAAGGAAATGTAAATAAAGCAATGTAAATAATAAACTTTTTATTAATTGTTGACAATTTCGAAAGCTTTTATTTCCTGGCAGTGCCTCTTTCAATGATTTGTGTTGTGCGCATGCCCAGCGGCCACGAGCGTCGTATACAATAAAACATATGTTTGTTTATACTGTCGTAGTTGGAAAGACACAAAACCATTCCAGCCAAATATAATTTCCTATGTGTGTTAAGGTACGGTCACACTTGTCAAACATTTGCCCCAAACACCGAACCACTAAATGTTAATGAAAAAGTTTGCCAAGTTAAAGATTAGCCAATAATGTTGGATTCTATGACATTGTCTATTAGTTATGTTCCAAACTGTCAAATTTGATAAACAAGTGTCTGGATCAAAACTTTTTTCATTAGTGTTTGTTGGTTACGCTTTTTTGGGCGAATGTTTGTCAAGTGTGACCGTAGCTTTATTTATTCATTCATAGAGCGTATTTGTGATGTACACATGTACATATTTTTGTAACGCATTACAATAAATGTAGTCAACTCCATGTCTTATCCAGCAAACATAAGGTTCATCGCTCAAAATATTAAAAATTCTACTTAAGCTTTTTCCAAAGGTTAATTGAGGATGCGGGAGTTTTTGCAATCGCCAAAAATTATTATTATTCATGGTAGGAGTCAGAAAAAAAATTAGATTTTTTTATTTGTAAGTTTATTTCAGTTGTTTTTTCTTAACTACTGGGAAAAATAGAAAGAAAACTTTCGACTGATAACAACAATAAAATATGGAAATTTGTTTTTGTTTTCCATATAAATTTTCAGTCGAAAGTTTTTTCCATTTCGTGAAGCAAATTATATTTATGACATCAAATCTAATTGCGATATTTTAGGAAATTATACGTGATTTGCAGAGTGACTTTTCAGCAGGACTGTTTTTAGGTTTGTGATCAATGAAACAGCGTAAAATGGTATTTAAAGCAGTATCAATCCAAAAAAAAAGAAATAAGGTCCGGTTTGTCAATGTCGCCAACGTTTGGCTTGTCATTAAAAAAATGTATATGTGTTATGTTAATTTTTTTAAATAAAAATATTTAAAAATTCAGTTCTCTTTCAAATGCTGCAATTTGGTCTAGCTATTTGCTCAGTCTACTACACTTCAGTTGATGTTAGAGGCTTTAGCTTTTTATCAATTGTGTTAGTCAAATGTTCACTGGGTAACCGTGTCATAGATTTAATATGTGAAGTGTGCGAACAAATGCAAGCGCATGTACATTTGTGGTTTCTATACGATTCAATTTATTATTCTGTCGTTCACTTACGATTGCGAAGTAAAGAAAATTCACCAGCATATTTATATACCATTACGTATGGATTTCAATGATTCTTGATGCAATACAGACTTGATTTTCTTGCATGTTTGTTTGTTTACACACAATAAAACGTTGGCGGGCATATGTACACACATCCAATGGCTGGCAATCAGTCATGAAACATGAATTATAAAACACGTTAGTCGTAGTTGAACCATACCTTTCTTTTGCTGACACTTGCGGCTACAGTTTGCAAATTTATTATCATTTTCCTTTACTAAATTCAAGGCAGTCATACTTTTAGAATATTTTATAATTTTATGCAGGCGAAAAATGTTGTTAGAAAACTTTGAAAGAAAATAAGTAAAAGCACTTCACGCGTGTATTTTGGTGGGATTGAAATCAGTGTTTGTGCCTAGAAGGTTAGAGAGCCTTCATAAACCAAATCACATGGTTCGCACGCGGCAAGGATTTGTTCCATTTTTAATATGTTATACGAAAAAATCCGGATACTTTGTCTTACATCCATTCTTAAAGCATTCTATCCATTCTTAAGCACAATATTATTACAATAACGGGCTGTAGTACATTTAAGAAGAATTCCGTATTCCAATTTAGCAATTTTTAAAGGAATAAACTCTTAAAATTCTAAACAATTTTCGTTTTAACTGATTCTAACATTGGTTAAAAAAAATTTAGTAATCACTTATACCGATTTTCGGTTGTAATACACAGAAAAAATTATTGTTGAATTTTTTTTAATTAAGTGATTGCTTAGAAAAAATAATACTTTTGATTAAAATTTTAATTGAATATATGTTTATTTTAATTGACTTTGCTGCTCTAACAAAAAAGTGCTATTAACGGAGCTTAACTCAGTATACTCTGAAATGGGTAACAATTTTTACATATTAATTGTATGTAAATAATGTAACGTTTGTTTTTATGTATGAAAATCGAGCTGTTTTTTTGTAGTATGCCACATTGTTTTGAAAAAATATTTTCAATTAAAATACTCAATTAATCTTTTAATTGGTTTTGATATTTTATAAGAGAGAAAAAACTACTCAGCTTAATTTTTTTTTTTTGATTAGCAGTAATTTTGACATAAGTTGAATAAAAATTAAATATGAAAATAAAAAACAGAAATTCATTTTGTTCCTTTTTGTTGAGAAATAACAAGACAATAATAATAAAAAATGCAAGCTTATAGACCAAATGTGGATGGTAAAGTTACTACATTGGCGGTATTAGGGGTTCGATGCAAAAGGTCTTGCGTAAGTACATATGGAAAACATCGAAGCCTTTCTTTAAAATCCAATCATAAAATACACACAATTCAAAGAAATGCTAACGATATTCTGCATTTACACTTACGCAAGACTATTAAACACCGGATGCGGTCATTGTACGATTTTCCTCCATTCAAACTTCAAAAGCCATGCGATGCATCAGTTAGGTTTTTGGTACAATACACAAATGTTTCCATTTTTTAAATTTTTTATATGAAGATAGATACATATGTACATAGAATTTTTTATATTTTTACAATTTTTATATTTTTATTCTCTTAGATTTTTTATATTTCAATTACTATTTTAACTGAATCTATAAAAAATTGTAATTAGTTATTTAATTGAATCCTAAAAAATATTTCAATTAATTTTTTAATTGAATCTTCAAAAATATTTCAATTAAATTTTATTTGAATCTTTAGAAAACCATCAATTAAATTTTTAGTTAATGTAATATATTTTTAATTGAAAAAACCAAAAAAAAATTTTCAATTAAAATGGATGAGTTAATACTACAATTTTCGTGATTGGTTGAAAACTAATTAATTTTTTAACTGAATCTTTGTTTTTTTAATTGAATCTTGTTTTTACTTTTTTCTGTGTAAATACTATCCGTAGTTTGTGTTATCAGAAATAAGTTTAATTTTCTTACAGCCTTAACCTTATTTTGACTGAATACGAGCCATTCTCTTGTTGCTTTTTCTTGTAAATTAAAATAAGAATTATTAAAATTAACATCAGAGCGCCCTCCTTCGCTGTGTAGCAGAATGATCGGCGAAGTAATATAACCAATAAAAAAACTGGCTATTAAGTACAGCTTCAAAAAATCAATAGTCTCATTGACATCAGAAGTGCTGATGTTTTACGAAAGTAATAAGGTTCCGTACAGCACAGGTGAACAAAATTTATTAATTTTAACTTTTGCACAAGCACGACAATCAGATATTATTATTGTTATTATTACTTCTTATTACATTTTTATGCCTTAGTTAAACGTTTTATTAAAACCTGTTCTACTAAAGAATGCATTTATACATTTGGTCAGTTCACAAGGTGTTCTATTAAATTTTATAATCATAATGTTTTAAATTATTTTAATACATACATACATAAGTATATATTTTTTTTCTTTCAACAAAAAATTTTAGAACATTTGTGAATTTGTCAATTTGATGGTCCCATTCCAAAACATGCTAAGTCGACATAACATGTTATGCTGGGATCATGTTATCTGAGTTCAACGTTTATTAACTTAGATTCTGTAAAATGTTTATAGTAATCGGACTATTCTATCAAAAGTTATGAGCACAAATGCACTTAGCATAATTTGTCAAGTTTAAAAAACCTCTCAATCATCAATAAGCTTTGAAGGAGTTGATCTCAAAACTAGCTTTTTTGACTTAGCATGTTTTAGAATAGAGCCGTCGAATTACATATCTTATTATGTAATTTATAAAGTTAATTTTACTAGATAAGTCGCAAATTTTCTAGAGGTTAGTAGGAATGGTACTAATAACTGGTTATAAATACACACACAACACATTTGCAGAACAGGGCTTACTCTTTCCGCTGCAAGAATTAATATGATTTAGTTGTTAAAGACATCATATCAATATTAGTGCCACAATTCAAAAGAACATAATCAGGAGTCATTGGAGCACGTAGAGTGATCCATTTCTTGGGCAAACCAGCATCATCTCGGGCCGATTGTATTGCCTGTTGAAGAGCAAAAGCTACATTAACAGGCAAACAGATTGAAGGCTCACCAGTCGCTGGAAAATTTTAAATTTTTTAGAATCGCAGCATTAGCCTTGTGAAAAGTTTTTGCAAACTTACCCTTGGATCTCATGAAACCTGCTTGATTTGGGCTTTGCGACAATAATTCAATGCGGAAGTCAATTGGAATGTCCTTAGCGCCAGGAGGCTTGTAATTCCATGTACGATTTGTTTTCAATTCACCAGTTGACTTCTCGGTAACACACAGCTCAGATGTCCAATAGCCCAAGCCCATTATAAATGCACCCTCCACTTGACCAACATCAACATTTGGATTTAAGCTTTCTCCAGCATCTTGTAAAATATCAACACGTCGCACAATGTAGTTGCCCGTTAGGACGTCAAGTTCAATTTCCGTAAGTCCCAGTGAACAAACGGTATATGGATCCATTTCACCTGTCTTACAACCGTCACTGGCTATCAAGTTTATATTGCGATTGTGAGCTTCTTTGATTAGATTTTTCCAGTTGGAATCTTTTAGTTCCTCCTTTATGGGCTTCAACACTTCATTTAATGAACGACAACATTTTCGTACAGCCTGAGGGTGGGGGAGTGCAGTTTGCATGAAAATTTTCAATAATTTATTACAATACAAATAAAACTTACAAAGCAAATGGTTTCACTTCCAATCGATCCACCAGTTACCATGGAATTTGCTCCGTTTATGGTGGTGCTGCCTTCAATTCGAATCAATTCCAAAGGAATGTCTAGAGCATTAGCTGCCACCTGCGCAATTTTTGTGTTCATTCCCTGACCCATTTCTATGCCACCGTGACTTATGACAACTGTACCATCGCCATGATAAATGGCAACAGTAGCTGAGAAGTGGCCGAAGTAACCAATATGGTATTCCATTGTTGCCAAGCCTAAGCCTCGCTTGATCCAACGATTTTGTTCATTGAACGCAACCACGGCTTGCCTCCTCTCCTTGTACTGAGTGGATTCCACAAATCGTTGTATCATCGCTCCCATTTTATGACCAGGCATTAAATTAGCCAATCGAACTTCCAGCGGGTCCAGCCCTAATTCAAAAGCAGCATGTTCTATTATGTTTTCTATCATTGCTATGCCCTCCACAGAACCTGGTGCTCTACACGCAGTATTGTTGGGGGAATCAGTGAGCACCATATATCCATCTAATATAAAATTATCAGGGGTAAAGTCGTAGCAGTTCTTGGACACCAACAAAGTATGACTCATTGGTGATTCATTCGGGGAGTAGCCAGCATCTTCATAGAATTTTGAAAACAATTTCACAAACTTTCCAGATTGTTTGATATAGAAACTGTAGTCAATATTGCAAGGCCACCTTTTTCCTAAAGTGCCCATCATGGACTCAATTGATTGCACAAAGCGCACAGGCCGATTTAGCTTATAAGCTGCTAAAGCCGCACTGGCAGCTACAAAGTTGCAGCGCGTAGCTTTACCGCCATAGCCACCACCCAATCGACGAGTTATTATTTGAACTTCATTATTCCTTAGATTAAGTAAATTTGACACTACGATTTGAGCCAAGTCCATCCATTGCGTGGCAACATGGAGTTGCATGCCTCCCTCGGTCGGTATGGCAACAGCGGTATGAGGTTCCATAAAGAAGTGGTATTGGAGACCCATTTCCAATTCTCCATTAATTTTAAACTCGTATTCATCTGCTTTTGGCTCCTTTCTTGCAATGTCTGATTTAATGACATGCTCAACTCTGTTTGATGGTCCTCCATTGAGGACATCCGCCAGAGTGGAAAATACTTCTTTTGATCCACCCTCATATTTGAGTTTTATCAAGTCTGCAGCTTGATTTGCTAAAGCATTTGTTTCAGCGACAACTATACCTACAGGTTGGTTGTAAAATTTCACTTCTCCAGTTAAGAAAAGCTCTTCCTCTTGTAGGAAAAAGAAGTTTTCTGGTATGGAAATAAGATTTTTGCCAGGTATATCTTTGGCTGTAAGGACTGCCACCACACCTGGAAGTCTCAAAGCCTCCGATTCATCAATATCTTTTACAATGGCACCAACTTTCTTTGCCAAAATGAAGGCAGCCCAAAGCTGTTGCGTCTGAGGAGGCAAGTCGTTGGAAAAACTTGCTTCACCAGAACACTGCAAGAGACCTTCATGTTTTTCAATTGGCTTTTTAACAGGATAATCAGTATCGTGCTGTTCAAACACCTGTCTGCCACTGGATACAGCTCTTTTAAGAATTTCGCCTCCAGATATTAGCTTCGAATCAACCTTTTGTGGTGGTGCATGAGCTAATAAGAATTTGTAGAACAAACCTTGAGCCAGCTTAACTCTATACTCTGGACAAGGTTCGGGTAAAATAGCATCTGCTTTTAGTTCATCCTGCATAATGGTCAAGGCTTTTTTAATATGAATCACTTCGAATAGAGGCTTATTTTCTAAATGTTTTTCCAGTTGAAGAGCTCTACGAAATTCAGGATTAATGCCTCCATAACAAATGCGCGAGGACTTCACTATATATTCAGGCATTTTAGCTTGGACCAAAAAAGCCGCATTTACATAAGCATGTGCGTTCTGAGCTCTTGGCATTATCTAAAATTTATAAATTTAGAGTATAATTTAAATTAAGCAGATTTTCTTTATTGCGGACACAACAAACCTTATACGAGTCAAATATATATTCTGCGCTGCTGTATGGTTTCAGTATAAAATATTTTATTATTTTATACTTCATCGTAGTCTTTAGGTATTGGGTAAGTGAGAGAATGCATTCATCTCTGGCTGTTTGCTGTATAACTACTTGTACGTTGAGAGCATCAAACAACAAGAAGATATCGGATGGAAATTCAGGATGTTGGTGCTTGATGGAAAGATTACCTGCCAAAGTGCCCATCTGTAAGAAATATACATATTTGCATAATGCTCATGGTTAAGTTAAAGCCTGTAAAAGATTAAAGCTCACTTTAAGTGCAAAATTAATCCCACTTATCGTGATTTACCTATTTCAACTTTTACTACGACGATTTTTTAATAGATTAAAGGGAACTTCCACAGTTTTTCTTCAATCTAATATCAAACTGTCGTAGTCGTATTTGAAATACTCCAACCACGATAAGGCAGAATAATTTATTTAGTTTTATCCGAAAAAAATTTCCTATTAAAGATATTAGTTTTCACGCAAATACTCGTATCTTTTTAAGGGAACTTAAGGTAAAATGAATTTTGCGTTACGTGTATCATGTTCCTAAGACTATATTCACAAATTCGCTTGAGGATAATAATACTACTGTACATTTCTGGATATTGTTTTTAGTTTAAAAATAAAATTTTAGAATTTGTTTTTGTTTTGAATGTAAGCATGTGACATTAACAAATATATGAGATTTAAAAATTAAAGGGTGTTGTAAAACGAGCAACGAAAAATGTTAAAATCCCATGAATATACATACATTTGTATGTACATACGTATATTGACACTTGAAATATGTAAAATTAGTGTATTTTTATATAGACTACAACAATTAACACTAAAATTTAAAAAAATTTACATTAAAGGGTGGTTTATCATTTAATGCAATTTTGACTATCTAATTTTGAGAGCTTGCTATATCTTGGAAACCGTATGCGGTAAACTCTTGAAATTTTCAAAAACGGTAAAACTAAAAAATCCGAAACTTATAAAATCGTTAAAACAAAAAAAAATTACCAAAAATTAAAAAAAAATTGCCAAAAATAAAGAAATTGCCAGAATTAGAAAAAAGTTCTAACACGTGCGCAAAACCAAAATTATTGTTTATACAAAAAAATAAATTTCGCAAAAATGAAAAAAATCGCCAATATGAAAAAAATCGCCAAAATGAGAAAAAGGTATCAAGACTAACAAGAGCGCCCAAATGAAAAAGTCTCCAAAATGAGAAAACGAAAAAATCATCTAAATGAAAAAAATTGCCAGAATTAAAAAAAAATCACCAGAATTAAAAAATCGCCACGACTAAAAAAATCGTAAAAATTAAGAAAAAAACGCCAAAAACCGAAAAAATCGCCAAAACCAAAAAAAATCGCCTATATGAAAAAATCGCCAAAATTAAAAAATTTTCAAAATAAAAAAAATCGCCAAAATTAAAAAAATTTCAAAAACCCCAAAAGAAATCGTTAAAAGGAGAAAAAAGTGCCAAACTAAAAAAGCGCGAATAAACGCATAAAACCCCAAAACTAAAAAACGCTTAAAATCGAAAAAAACACAAAAACGGAAAAAAAATTTCAAAACTATATTTTATATAGGCTAAAGTTCGTATTGAATTACATATCTCGTGTACTTACGGAATCCCTAGTGCGCGGAGCTAAGTCGCACTTCACTAAATTAATTCCATATATCTTAGCTTTTTTGAATAGTTATGCATTTTTTATCAACTTTTCTGAATGATTGTGCTGTGTTCTTGCATATATGTATGTGAATTGTGAAATTTCCTTTTGGTTACTTGTAATACTGAAGGAATTTATGCTTTTTGTTATAGCTTTATTAGCAAGGTGATAAACTAATTCTTATGTGAACAACTTTGAGCTTATGCATAAGTTACTATAAGATGTTTTCTGATTTAAAATTTGTTCATCAATTTGTCATTTACAATGACGTTTAGATTTTTTTTATGAGGAATATTTCGCTACTTTACTACAACACAGATACATACATATGTATGTGCAATGTACATTGTACATATATCTAAAATAGTGCGTCTTGGGTTTAAGTAACGCTGAAAAAATCGTTATATCATATGTATTATGTACAAAACTTCTTGTACAGTCACCTCGATCTATAAGTGCTAAAAAAGCTTCAGAGACATATTTTTTGAACCTTGTCGTTTTTGGAAAAAAATCGATTATTTACAATTACATACAAATATTCTAAAGTTAGGTTGACAAAAGAATACATTTTTATGTTTTCATAAAGTTTTATGTAAAAACACATTTTTAGCAAAAATACCTTTTTGAGTTATGCCTCTGCTGCAATAAATGAATAATATATACATATGCATGTTCTCGTATGTACATACATATCTCTAAAATTGTAATCGCCATTTTTCGCGTTGTTGTTGTGTCAGTGTACTATTTTCTAATTTTGTTAACTAATTTTTATTCATGCGAAATATTTCACATGAACAAAATGTTAGACTGTTATTTCAAATATGGGTGATTAAAGTAATATCTAAATAAAATTCGCTCATAAATGGCAACAAAAAATTAAGGCCGCTGTTTTTTTATCAAAGTATTTGAATACACGTCACCAATATATGTATTATCTCAAAAATTTTATTTCACAAAAGTTTAAATATAAAAAATTTAAAATCTAAGAGAAGAAACATTTTAAAAGGGTTCGTAATCTAGGCGGAAACAAGAACCAGGGGGCAAATTACGGCATACGATACGGTTCGAAATTTGAAAATGTTTCCATATAAACTCAATTTCGTTCGATAACGAGTGCCGTAATTTTTCCCCAGTTATGTAGAAGAAAAAATCAATTTTATTTGAAGAAATATCCCAGCTTTTAACTTTATATTCGAAATTTCAAGAAAAGTTGTGAAACTATGAAGGTATTTTATGTGGATGTACATGAATACATTTCCACAAACATACGTATTTATATATACAATGTGTGTATATATATATTTATATATAATATGTTTATATAGAGATATATATACATATACAAAATATATACCTTTCCTGAATGATTTTATTGCACCGAATTCGAAAACAATGACAAGTACTCGTACTTGTGCAATAAATTTCAAGTGTTTTCCGTATAATAATCTTCATAAATTATTATCTTATCTAATAATATATAATTGCAATTGAAAGAAAAAGAAAAACATACTTACATTTCTTACAGGTACATTTGCAATCAAATCGAAATGTTTCCACAATTTGTTGCAATACTCGAAACCTTTTGTCTTTCCGGCATTCTTAAATATGCACATCGTTTCTGTAAGACTTAAGTTTCCACCTAATTTCAAGCAATCTGCTGTTAAATTATACGTGTGTAATTCTGGAATCGAGTTAATATCGATAAAGTTCTTTACAGTAGACGAACGTCGATAAACTCCATGAGCAGTATTTCCAGATATTAAAAAATAGTCTTCGCCACTCAGATCCGAAAAAATTTTAAATATTTCTTCCACTGAATTGGCCCAGAACCATTGTTCACCGTTGTCATAGTTTACAGGCGACTTGCAAATACCATTGCAGGTCTTTCCGGTCTTCGAACAAATTTTATTTGACAAGTCTTCAATATCTTGACATTCCTTAGGGATTTCAATGTTGCTGTCTACAGCAAATGATTTCATAGCGTCAAGGATCGGTCTGTAGCCAGTGCAACGGCAAATATTTCCTCCGAAGGAGTTCTCCACCTCCTCCATGGTGATTTTGCCGTTCTGGCTTTTTAACAGTCCATACATATTCATAACAAAGCCCGGCGAGCAATAACCACATTGAGTTCCATTCATTTTAGCAAGTCGTTTTTGTATGGAATGAAAGCCATCCCGCTTGTTTCCAATACCTTCACTTGTAGTTATCTCCAAGCCCACACAACTGTTCAACAGAGTGCGGCACTGCAAAATAATTACTTTAAATTCAAAACTAAATGCATATACATATCGCACTTAATCAAAAAGAGGGTATTAACTAAACATTTTTAAAATTTAAATTTTTTTAAGAAATCAACTAACAACGATTACTCTTTTGTTGATAAAATTCATTTTACTTTGTGATTTTAATTCGAAATGTGTCTGTTTTTATAATAAATTTTATAATTTTTTTTTTAAACATCAATAGATATTCTTATCCAATAATTGCAAAATTATAAAATAAGATTGTAAGCATATTTTAAAATGGAATTTGCTTACTATGATGTATTCGGATTTTAAAATTCTCACAAAATATTTTTCATCTCTGCCGAAAATTTTAAAATGTTGAGTTCATACTCTCTTGTATATTAAGTGCAAATGAATGTATGTACGTATGTATTTAATATATTTATATTTAAATTATTATTACAGAGTTGACTGCCCATGTCTTAATTTCTCCAGTTACGGGATGTTTTCCGGTAACAACGCATATACAAACACCACAACCACCTTCTTGGCACATAAATTTTGTACCAGGCAAACCAGCATGGTCCCGTATAAACGTATTCAAAGTTGTATCGGCTGGCAAATTCGCCAAATTTACTGAAAATATAATTTAAAAATTTCTCATGATGACAGTCCTCAACCGCCAATTTACTTTTAAATTACCTGTGAAGGATTTGCCGTTTATGGAAAATTTTGTAATCATTTTGGGAAAACTTTTTACACCGTTTAATTAGATTTCCTTCACTTCCTTTATATCACCAAATGATGCATATGAAATAAATTAATTGAATTTTCTTAAACGTTATGCACTTTCAAATAGAGAACTATTCCGCACAATTTCAAAATATTCAATGAACGTTTGTGAATGCGCATTAGCATTATAACAAGTATTTTATTTTTTTGATAGTCTATTAACTGTAATAGCAGTAACAAAAGTGTGATATATTAGTGATGCAATGATGGTGATTTTTTAAGCACTTTTTCGTTTCAAAATATTGCCCCAACTCACCTCGAAGAAATTTCGATGTTCCTTTCGTCGATTTCTTAGTACGTTTTCACGAGATTTTAGTTCTTAGTGGCATAGTCTAAATTTCACTTTTTTGAAATATGTATTTTCGTTTAAACAATATTTGTATTTTATTCTTCTTTTTTATACAAATTTAGATACTTATACATAAATTGATGAAGGAAATTGTTCATTCATAAAAAGTACGTTTTAAGTTGAAGTTCATGACCATATTAAATCTTTCCTTCCCCCAATGCCTGAAACAAACTACTAATTCTAAATATTATTATTAATAAAATTCATTGTTGAACATATAAAAATACTAATAATAGCAAATAACAAAAAAAAAAATACTCAGCTCGTACACAATTATCAAACAGTTCTCACAACAAACGCGTAATTACAGTCAAACAAATACAAATACGTTTGTACTTACTATTTGTGTACGTACATCCACATGTACTTACATTAGAGATGGGCACATGACGTATTTTGTCACGAAGTGTTAGTGACACCAGCAAAAATTGACACGAAATAAATGCAAAATAATAAATAAAATATATATGCACTAATTACCAATAAAAAAATAATATTTTGCATCGTCAAACACGCAACACCAGAAAAATTTGTTGATAGCGTAGTTGTCTCTTAACCTTGATGTTCTGACCTTCCCATAAATTTATGTACTTACATATGTAATTGAATATAAGAAAATAATTTTTTTTATTCAATTTGATTTCTTGTGTGTTGTGCAGTATCGTGTTGAAAGTATTTTTTGAGTGAGTATTTCGTAAGTATTTGACATCTTAGTGTTCGTGTTCGTTTCGTGACGTGGTGGAAAAATGCGACACGTGCCCATCTCTAATTTACATTTTAGTTATTATTTTACTTATTTTTCTCACTTGTACAGTAAATCCCCTTCATGAAGTATGAAAGCCAAATTATTATTTTATATACTAATATACTCTTAAGTATATATGATTAAACCAGAGAAGGTATTTTATGAATGATAAGAATTTTGGCCTCATGTATGTACGGAATATTGTATACCTTCAGTACACTGTGTTTTTCTGTCACATAAATTATTACTACTTTATTACTTGCCTCGTTATAATCAAACACGACTGTTAAAATAGGGAGATACAAAAGCGCAAGTCATGAGTATTTTTGTACCCTTTACCAGTATATTGGCAGTATTTATTTTCATTTTCATTTATTATCATTTCGCTTATTATCTATTTTTTTTCGATAAATTTAACAATAGAAAAATTATTGTCGCTTAAATAAGGACACAGCTGACATAAACCTGCAGCGAATATCGTTAAAAATGTTACTGAAAGCAAATTCTATAAATTTTCATTATAATTATTTTAACGATGCGATTATCGTTAAAAAAGTTAGTGAATCGCACTATTGATGTAGACATTAGAAAATTAAAATTAAGTTCCCGTTAACTTTTTTCGGGTTTTGGCTATTTTTATAGCTTTGGGGGTTTTTCTTATATCTGGCGCTTTTTTCCTCTTCTGAAATTTTTTGTGTTTTTTTAGTTTTTGCAATTTTTTTCATTTGGCGATTTATTTTAGTTTTAGAGTTTTTTTAGTTTGGCGCTTTTTTTCGTTTTGGCGTTATTTTTGGTTTTCGGGGTTCTTTTTCGATTAGGCGATTTTTTTTATTTAAGCGGTTTTTTAGTTTTAGCGTTTTTTAAAATTTCAAGAGTTTCCCTCTTACGGTTTCCAAGAAGATAGAAGAATACCTTTTAATTTTGATTTTTTTAAATTTTACTTTCCAAATTTCAAGTGTATATACGAGTATATTACATAGGATTTTAATATCTTTCGTTTGCTCGTTTTGGAACACCCTTTAGTTATGAACTGTCATATAATTGTTATTGTAGCGGCCAAAATTCTATAAGTCAGGTCCATAGCTGTTACGCTTCTCGAGAAAACAGCCTGTGACAGACAGACAGACGCACAGACGGATAGCGTAGCGAAAACAATAGGCTTTCTTTTTACATTTGGTGCACGAAGCTTGACAAAAAAATAAGTGGATAACAATAATTACTCCAATGCACGCAGAGCGAGTTCTACTCAACAGGCATTAGACTAGTATAATTGATTCCTGAGAAATACTTACTTTGTTTGTTAGGAATATGTCACGTAATCTAGTAGAACTAAAAGAATAATAACCTCCTTATGCAAAAAATAACGCGTGCTTGAAGTGTACGTTAAAACGAAATTTTTAAATAAAAACCGGGTTTAAAGTACACTTGAAGCACACTTAATTTTTTGATTTTAATTTTTTCTATTTATTAACAAAACAGATTTTAAGTAACGTCGAAACGCCTACATAAACACTAACGGCCCTATGTATATGCAAACATTGGCATGCAGTTAGTATATGTGACGAAATTTAATTAGGTGTTAACGAGTTCCTCTATCCAATTTGAAATTAAAAATGGTCGCATTACATAATCTTAATCCACCTCTAAGTTTTAGCATCATAATCAATGTGAAGTTTTATGGCAAAACTCTATAAGATCGTGTTCAATTTTGCCACTTATGCTAACTTCATGCCAATTTTTGCTTATACATAGGGCCGTCAGTGAACGTCTGGAAAGTTTGCTAAGCAACATTAAATTGTCCGGTCAATAAGTGACAGAGATAAGAACAAAAAAACTATGAATTATTTTTTCTTAATTTAGCATAATATATTAGAAAAGGTTCAGTTAAAAGCTCCCCAGGCCGTGAACGATACTAAATTCAGTGTTGTATACAAAATCTAACACAAAATAAATTTCGTCAGATTAGTTGGTTTTTATGTGCATTTTTATGTATGCATCGCACTAGACTCTACTGATTAGATTCCTTAATTATATGGTGTAGCGCAATTAATATGCGGCATAAATTGACATACACTCCTTAACATTTTTGTTTGTGTATTTTGATCACTACTGTTAATAATTCAAAAATACATTTGCTATTGTTGCGACTGAAAACGTTTTACGTAATCGCATTATTGTGAACGATCTGATAAGAATAAATAATATAAAAAAGACCTAAGAAGAGGGCGAGAGCGTGAAAATGGGCAGATTTAACTTTAAAAAATCATTCCTTCTCTAAATAATACTAATTTACTTTTTATTAGAAATACTATTTATTATTAAAATGTAGCAGGAAAATTTTAAATTTTAAATTTGTTTAACGCAATGCATTTTTATTGACTAATTTATATATCCAACAAGAAAAATATTTTTTTTCTTGATAAAAAAAAGACATGTGTTTGGGATATGCATGTAATTACACTGAACTAGAACCTCGTATTGCCAATACATATTTAAGTATCTGTAAATAATATATTTATATGTATAGAAGTGTATGCATTAGGGAGGTAACGATGTTCGCATTATCATTTGCAAAGTATTCGTTTACTTTTGAAATTTGCATTCGCTTAAATTTATGCGAACATTTCAAGTGAGTACTAAGGAGAAAAAAAATTTAAGCCCACTTATGAAAACAGTTTATAGGATCACTCATCTTTTTGAGTGATTTTCATACAAATTTTCTAAACGAGTCGCCTGTCTGACTTGTGGATAAATATCAAATAAATTTTATAATTATGATTTTTTAACTACATTTACTATGTGTTAAATTAAACTAAAAGCCATCTAAATATATATCATCGGCTTAGAGTATAAACCTGCTAAATTCACTTTTATAAGATACCAAATTTTAATGCCAGGCGAGAGAGAAAGAGACGCCACATCGACAGTATAGAATATTTATTTTAATTTAAAATTATACATGCCGAAAAGAAATTGTAATGTGTGCCGCTGACTTCTATAGTTTTGCTTATAAAGTTTAACCCCCATATGCAAAAAAATTAAAGTGTGCTTGAAGTGTACGTTAAGACAAAATTTTCAGACAAAAACCGTTTTAACGTACACTTGAAGCATGCGTTAATTTTTTTTTTTGCATATGGGGGTAAACAGTTATTTGTCTCTCCTGTAAAATTTGGCTAAAGTGATTTAGCAGGTTTAGACTCTCAGCCGATGATATTTAACTATTTTTTTTTGTTAACTGGAGAGATATAAAGCTTTATAAATTTGCTCTTTGAAGTAAGTTTACTCATTTTTTTAAATAAAGTTCCAGGCTTCGAAGACAGACGTGTAAAACTGATGAGAATAATGCATTTGGATAGAATATATGTACAGGGTGGCCCAGAAAGACCGAAGTGGTGTGAATTCCTTATAACTTTTTATTTAAGACATATTTTTTTAATTTTTTGTTTTTAAAATACAGTAAATTTATAGGGAATATTTTTAAATTAGTTATTAAAAATGATATCCCGCAAGTGGTGGACATTTTCTGCTTCGCACAAATGTGTTCTTTCCATTTCCATTATTCATAACTTAGTTATGAGTGACGAAGCCTCGTTAACAAACAAAACTTTAGGATATGGGATATTGAAAACCCGAGAGTACTTCATCAACGACAATTACACCCAGTTAAGTATACTGTTTGATGCGGTGTTTCTTCAGAAAGGATCATTGGCCCATATTTTTTTGAAAATGAACGAGGTGTCGCCATTTCCATCAATGGTGATCGATATCAGGCCATGTTGGAAAATTTGGTAAAGCCAACAGTGGAAAACCATCCGCAAATATGGTTCCAACAGGATGGACCCACAGCGCACACTTCCAGGGCCACAATGGCTCTTTTACGCGACATCTTTGGTGAAAAAATAATTTCGCGCAGAAGCAATTTTAATTGGCCTCCGCGTTCCCCGGATTTAACTGCTCCAGACTGTTTCCTTTGGAGTTATTTAAAAGGGAAAGTTTATCTTAATAAGCCTAGGACTATTGAGGAATTAAAAACCAATATTCGAGACGAAATTAACAACATAACACCGGAAGTTTTGCGAAAGGTCATTGAAAATGTGTTGGAAAGAGCACATTTGTGCGAAGCAGAAAATGGCCACCACTTGCGGGATATAATTTTTAATAACTAATCTTAAAATATTCCCTATAAATTTAATGTATTTAAAAAACAAAAAACTAAAAAAATATGTCTTAAATAAAAAGTTATAAGGAATTTACACCACTTCGGTCTTTCTGGGCCACCCTGTACATACAGCATTAATTAGAAATTGCGATTTAGAATTTTTATTTTTTTATTTACTTCTATTCAATTTTTTTATCATTTGTTCGATTTATTTAAATAAAAAAATACATATGTATGTATATATGTACTCATTGCTATCAAAAAAACAAGTTTACATCAACGAACTTCTAATTTTTGAAAAGCCAATTCAAAACAATAGTATATACAATTTACATATGTAGCATATGTAAATACATATGTATGTGTGTGCATCTAAATACTGTTATATGTATTTCACAATTCTATTGACCTGTAAATTAATGGCCGTATCAGTAAAAAAATGTCTACAATTTGTTTAAGTTAAATTTTTTTGTGGAAAAAAGCTGAACTTGGAGTGAACAAACTGATCGCTTTTTGTTGCTTTTAAATACAGCAAACGCGACTGAACCATTCAACTAAATAACAATTACATAATTATGACAACAATTTTGTGAATCGATCACTTTAAAATTTTATGTAATCTGTAATGAAATTAACTGAATTCTTATAATGCATACATATTAATTTTACCGACACCTTAACTAAGTGGATAATAAATATTTCATTTAACAAGTTTTATATAGGTCAAAGCTATTGAACATTTTCGTTAATTATTCCAAAGAGAAAGTAGAGACGTCATTGCCAGCGTTAAGTACAAAAGTTTCAGGAGTAGTTGGTGCTCCGAACCGCACCCATTCTCTCTTCAAACCGGCATCTTTTCGTGCTGAATGCAGTGCGTGCTCTTTGGCAAATATTGCACTGACTGCCAGACTACTTGGAGGTTCACCAGTTGCCTTGGAACGCAGAAAACCGGCTGGATTAGGATTGCCTGGCAAAAGCTCAATTCTAAAATCAATTGGAATATCCTTAGCCCCAGGAGGCTTATAATTCCAAGTGCGATTAGTCATAAGTTGGCCAGTTTTGCGGTCATAAACTAGCTGCTCTGTCAGCCAATAGCCCAAACACATAACGAATGCCCCTTCCACTTGGCCAATGTCAATTAAGGGATTTAAACTTTCACCAGCATCTTCTAAGATGTCAACACGTTTGACTAAATTGTTTCCCGTCAAAATGTCAACTTCAACTTCGGTAAGAGATAAGCCATAAATATTATATTTTTCCATGTCTCCAGCTTTATAGTGGTCACTTGCAATTAAATTAATATTCTTTGTCCAGGCGGCTTGCACAATCTGCATCCATGAAGCATTATTCTTCATGGAATCCTTGACGGGTTTCAATCTGTCATTTAAAGTATTGCAAGCCTTTCTGACAGCAAAACAAACACTCTCACTACCGACACTTCCACCAGTAACCATGGAATTGGCACCATTCAAAGTATCGCTGGCCTCAACTTTAACTTGATCTACTGGAATACCCAGCACGTAGGCTGCAACCTGTGATACTTTTGTATTCATACCTTTAATTTTATTGTAAAACAAATTTAAAATTAAAAAAAAACAACCAATCAATGTGATTTATTACCTTGACCCATTTCTATTCCTCCATGGGAGATCACAACTGAACCATCAGTGTGATAAATGGAGACGGTTGCAGGAAACTGACCAAAGTAATGGAGAGGATAATCAACAATGGACAAACCCAAACCTTTCTTAATCCATCGATTTTTCTCATTGAAAGCATCAATTTCCTGACGACGTTTCCTATACTCAGTTGATTTAAGAAAACGTGGCAAGAGCTCGTTCATCTTATGGCCTGGAATCAAATTTGCAAGCCGAGCATCAGCCGGATCCACATTGGCTTCAAAAGCAATGTGCTCCAATATATTTTCAATCATAGCAATTCCTTTAAGAAAAGTATAGAAAAAAATTTAAATATTTACATATGTTAAGAAAAGTTTTGTGAGATCAAAGTAACCTTCAACAGAACCAGGCGCACGACACCAAGTTGAACTTGTTGCATCAGTTATCACACTGTTTCCTTCCAACTTGTAATTATCTGCTGTAAAGGCATAACAATTTTTAGCGCACAATGTTGAAAGATCTGCCACAGGATTTTCATTCAATGTACAGCCTGCATCTTCATAAAAAATATTTTTCAAACCCACAATCTTGCCATTCGATTTTATATGAAATTCATAGTCCGAACGGCATCCCCATCTTTTACCATTAGAGTTCATCATCGATTCAATGGTTTGTACAAAACGAGCTGGCCGATTAAGTTTGTATGCTGCCAAAGAAGCCGCACATGCAACAGCGTTTCCTCGAGTTATCTTACAGCCATAGCCACCACCTAAACGTCTCACCTTCATTTGGACATCTGCAGCTTTTATTTGCAGCATTTTCGAAATTACACTCTGTGTATGATCTATCCACTGGGTGGTGGACCAAACCTCTAATCCTTCTTCAAAAGGCACTGCTACACATGTCTGGGGCTCCATCGTAAAGTGATACTGCAAGCCCATCTCAAAAATCCCCTTCCCAACAATTTCAGCATCATCTGTAAGTTTGATTTCCTTCACTTCGGACGGAGCCACCATGTGCACCCGGTCCATTCTACCGTTAGCGAATACATCTTCCATAGTTGCCATGACCACTTCACTTCCTTTAGAGTAAATCACTTTGATTTTAGCAGCGGCTCTGTTTGCAATATCGCTGGTAATAGCCACAACCATACCCAGAGGTTGGTCGTAGTATCTCACAGTTTCTGCCGTGAATAATTCTTCAATTTCATATCCAAATGCAGGATCAACAATGGTATTGGAGCCTGGAATATCCTTGGCTGAATAAAATGCAATCACACCTGGTATCTTCAAGGCTTCGGAAGCATCGAGTTGTTCAATTGAAGCGCCCACTTTTGTTGCATTTACAAATGCACAATGGACAGCATTTTCCAGTGTGTGGACATCATTCATATATGTGGCTTCGCCGGAGCATTGAATTAAAGCTTTTTGTAAAGAAAAATGTTTATAAAATATGTACTTATATTAGTCTGTAAATCATAAAAGTATAAGTACCTTCGACCTTCTGAATTGGCTGTGTAAGAGGATAATTTTTCTTTTGGGACTCAAAGGTTTGAGAGCCCGAAGAGAGATCTCGTTTCAATATAGATCCACCGCTTTTGAATTCCGGTCTTAACTTCTCGGAAGGAGAAATGTCAAGAAGACATTTCAGCATAAGACCACATGCCAATTTCTGGCGATATTCCGGAGAAGGATCTGGCAAAACATCATTAGGATGTAAAGCTTTGGGTAATTCCACAAATATTTTCTGCACAATTGCTTTATCGTGAAATATTTGATCTTTCAAAAGCTCTTCGACACTTGAAGCATGAACAAAATCTGGTGTTATTCCTCCAAAGCAAATGCGGGCATTGTTTACTTTTCCCGATTTTTCAACATCAAACAAAAAACCAGCATTTACAAAAGCATGTGCGTTTTGGGCACGAGGCATAATCTGTGGAATAAACGATACATCAATAATTTTTCTACGCTTGCAACCAATCAATGCAACCTACCTTGTATGATCTGAAGATGAATTTATCCTTCGGATAAGCATTCAACTCGAAGGCTGCAATAACCATTTTCGGTGTATTGTCCTTGAGAAAACTGGAAAGTGGCATAGTTTTCTGTTTCGTTGCATCCAAATTAACTACAACTTGTGCGTTTAACGTCTCAAAAGTTAAAAATATGTCAGATGGGAACTCTGGATACTTCTTCTTGGTTGATATATTGCCAGCCAAGGTGCCATTCTGAAATGAAATATTTAGCATTTAGAAACATGATAAAGATATTTTCCAGTTTTAGGGAATATTAATCTTAACTTTGTGCAGCTGTTTGATAAAGCTAAAAAAAATTAAGAAAAAGTTATTGCTTTTTTCTACCCACTTCACGATATTAATAGTAATAATTTTTGTTTTGATCTAGAAACTTCGTAACGCATTAAAAATCATAAATGAATTTCGAATATGAAGTTTCTCTAACTGCAAAACTGCTTCATTCAACAAAATCGTAATATCTTCTGTTCTGTAAAATTTGCAAATTGATGTGAAATATAAAATCAATTAATAACAGAAACATGACAAAGACTGATGAAACATAAACAATTTTCCATTTCTTTCCAACTTATTTATGGAATTTTTTGCAATGTAAGCAAGATCCAGTATGAATAAATAAAATATGGGAATCACTGTGCTACTGATTATGGTAAAATTTGCAGCCTACAAAAATAAGTGATTATTTAAAATAGATTTGTCGAAGACTTTTGACCTTATTAAGAAAAAATAAATTCAGTGAAGTGCGACTTTGACCCGCGCACGAAGGGTTCTGTACGGACACGAGATATGTAATATGTAATACGACCTTTAGCCAATATAAACTATAGTTTTGGAATTTTTTTAGTTTTTGGGCTTTTTTCGGTTTTAAGCGTTGTTTTTTATTTTTGGGGTTTTTTGAATTTATTGGCGCTTTCTGAGTTTTGGCACTTTTTTTCTCGTTTTGGAGATTTTTTTTGGTTTTTGATTTTTTTTTGAAATTTTACTATTTTGGCGTTTTTTTTTGAGATTTTTTTATTTTGGGGATTTTTTTAATTTTGGCATTTTTTTTTATATAAGTGATTTTTTTTGGTTTTGGCGATTTTTTAGTTTTGGCACTTTTTTTTTCGTTTTGAGGATTTTTTTCGGTTTTTGGGTTTTTTTTAATTTTGACGATTTTTTTCGTTTTGGCGATTTTTTTTTAATTTTGGCTATTTTTTTTCATTTTGCCGATTTTTTTTCACATAAAAAATTTTTTTTTTCGTTTGGGCGATTTTTTCGAATTTGTCGATTTATTTTAGTGCTAGACTTTTTTTTATTAATTTTGTCGATTTTTTTCTATTTGGCGATTTTTTTAAATTTTTGGCGTTTTTTTCAGGTTTTGGCGATTTTTTTCGGTTTTGCGATTTTATAATTTTCGGATTTTTTAATTTTACTGTTTTTGAAAATTTCAAGAGTTTATCTTTTACGGTTTCCAAGATATAGCAAGTTGTCAAAATTGCATTAACTGATGGACCACCCTTTAATTTAAAATTTTTAATATTTTAATGTTTATTATTGTAGTCTATATAATAATACACTAATTTTACAAATTTCAAGTGTCAATACACATGTACATTCAATTGTATGTATATTACATGGGATTTTAACATTTTTCGTCGCTCGTTTTGGAACACCCTTTAATTTTTAGTTCTCATTTATTTGTTGTTGTAGCAGCCAAGGTTCTACATGCTCTATTTAAATTTCAGATCCGTAGCTCTTACGGTTGCTAAGAAAATAAAGTGTGACAGACAGACGGACAGCGTAGCGAAAACAATTGGGTTCCTTTTTTCACCTTTGGTGTATGGAACCCTAAAAAAACGATTATTTCGAAATTTTTGTCAATGATATCTGCAGAGTGAATCACGCGAAAAGAGAAGATTTTAGTAGTTTAAGGTTTGCTTAAAAAAATACCGAACAAAATCGATTCATTATCTTAAGACATCTAAGTGAGCTCAACATTTTTTAAATGCAGCGAATTTCCCTCTGAAATGTTGATCCGTTCTCAGGTTTTGAGATGTTTACATTTATATACACACAAAAACATATACACACGCACATTTAAACATACATACATATGTGCACTTGGTCGGAATCCTTTACCAGGACCTCAAAAGGACGAAATATGATGAAAACTCGATGTTCGAAAATTGAGGTAAATTAAGTAACTTCCTATAGCGGGAAGTTAAAAAAATATAAATTTCATTTACTCTTGAACGAGCTTAATTGTTCGATCAATAATCTTAAAAATTAAAAAATAAATCGATTTCTTTTGATAAATATTCTTCTGCAAGTATTATACTAATTAAATTATATATCAGTAGTCTGTTTAGGATAAAACGTTTTAGACTTAAATAAATAAATATCATTTATAGACTGGACATATTTTCGTTATTTATTACTTACATTTCTTACTGGAACATTTGCTATCAAATCGAAATGGTTCCACAGTTGGTCGCAATATTCGAAGCCTGGTTTTTTTGCTGCTTCTTTAAAAATGTCCATTGCTTCGGTGAGACTCAAGTTTGCTCCCAACTTCAACTTTTCTTTGCTCAGCTCATGCACTTTCAAATCACCGATTGCATTTACATCAATAAATTGTTTAATATTTTCCGATCTTCTGTAAACACCGTGAGCAGTGTTGCCAGCTACCAACATGTATTCGTCATTTGGATTAATCTTCACAAGGACATCAAATAAGTCCTTTAAGTTCTTAGGCCAATGCCATTCACAGCCATTATCATAGTATAAAAATTTCATGGGTCCATGACATGATCCTGTGCATAATTGTCCTGTTTTTGGACATTTCTGACTCGAAAGATCTTCAATGTCTTGGCATTCTGCGGGTACGTTTATATTGCTGTCGACAGCGAAAGACTTCATGGCATCAAGAATGGGCCTATAGCCTGTGCACCGGCAAATATTACCACCAAACGAGTTTTCAACCTCTTCCATGCTTACTTTGCCTCCCTTGGACTCCAACAAACTAAACATATTCATTACGAATCCCGAAGTACAAAATCCACATTGCGAACCATTCATTTTGGCCATTCGCTTTTGTATCGGATGGTATCCATTACGCTTATTGCCAAGTCCTTCGTTTGTTGTAATTTCCCAATTGGCGCAAGTGTTTAAGAGTGTTAAGCACTGAAATATTGCATAAAAGTTCACATAATATTTATAATTCTGATTGATAATTTACTCTTATTTACCGAATTAGCGGCCCATGTTTTCAGTTCACCAGTGACTGGATGAGTTCCTTTCACAGCCACTACACAAGTACCACAACCACCTTCCAGGCACATAAATTTCGTGGCTGTAAGTTGCGCATTTTCTCTTATGAACGTATTCAAAGTTATGTCAGGTGGCAACGTAGATAAATTAACTAATTAACAAATTTGGTAATTAAATGATTTTTAAAAAATAATCTTCTCATACTAAGTATGTATACTATAGAATGCAACATCTTTACCTGTGTAAGGTTGACCATTAATTTTAAAAGTTGTTGTCATGTTTGTTCATGTAACGACGACTAATGACATGCAATAAACGTATTTTTTAGATGTATTTTTTTTTCGTTTGAAATTAAAATTCACTTTTTGTATTGTTGCACAATTTTTTAACTGTTTTATTGTCCGATACTTTTTACTGCCAGACCTGTTTTAGTGACATTCGCTGTAAGACTAAATGATCGGAAAATCTATTGCAATCATAAGTTGTTGGGACTACAAATATTCATTCGCACAGTTAAAGTTTTTTTATTTATAGTTTTACTCTGTATGTTAACAATCAAACAGCATTTTCAAATAACACTAGTCGACAGTATTTTTCTTTTCACACATAATCTTCTTTCATCGCCAATCCTTCTAATACGTGTTATCGTAGATCTAGCCGAAAGCAGGACGCTTAAGGTTTCGTGGAAATAATAAATAGTTGTTTGTTTGTTTAAACTTAATAATTTGGTAATATTTTGAGCCACCTGCATATTTCAGTGATGTTATATATATATTTAATATGTATAGAAGACTTGTGAAATATTCTGATGAGATAAGTTCACGAACAAATGATTTTTCCATTAATATTTCGTGATAGGTAATTAAAGTTTCCGGAGAACTAAGTTGTGCGGTCGGGACTTTAAAATTATTTCACTAAAAATCATACCGGCATTAAGTTGTGATTGAGATTTAAAAAATTTCAAGGCAGAACATTTTCAGACTATTTAAGCGCGAGTATCCCTAAGCGTTAATGAAATTTACCATACTGAAACATAATCCATATTTGAACTTTGTATGATGTACACATGTAAACAAGTAAGAGATTTTTCTGTCGATTAGTGTAATATTTATTTAGTTTTTATCGACGATAATTGCTGTAATTTTTGAACTGGTTAGATTGGTCAATATTTTTGACTCATTCTACAAAAATAAGTTTTTTAGGACTCTCACATTTTTTTTACGATATCTCTCTATATTCCGTATTAAAATAACACAACAACTTTTTCAGCGGAAGTTTTTTAAATCTCTTACAATGAAAAAGTATCGTCTTTCTATGCTGTGAACGTAAAGAAAAACAATCTGTTGATTTTGTTGTATTTGGGTACTCGCAACAGGTCAGCTGCGATCAGGGTTGCCGGTATTGGAAATTTGTTTCCAAAGTTGAAAACTCTTAAAACTTTTCGTGGAGGAAATGTTTTTTTAAGGATTTTGAATGAGAATGTTTTTTAAAATAAAAATTTTTCTCTTTTATCGATAAGAATAACAAATGAAGACTTTTGGAAAAATCCCACGTACTGGACAGTAAAGTTTCATTAGTACCAAAAGGTTATAAAACCTTTTACTCAGTTTGGCGATTTGGTGTCCAAATTTGTATTGGCCTCCAAAGAATTCGAAAATCGGTGCACCCTCAAAAAATGGTGTCATCAGATTTTGGTCAACAAATAATTCAGGTGATAGCTCTAAAATCTACATGATAATAATGTAGCTAAGAATCCTTTAAATAAATCTTATTACTACCATTTCACACAAAAAAAAAAGTTTCTTCGTCCGCTTTTTTTTGTGCAAAAATTAAGGAAAAATGTTTTTCAATTCTTTCAGAATAACTTACATTGACTCCAAATTTTTTGGCAACAATTTTTTTTAACGAGAAATACTTACTACTATTACTAGGTGTTACCTTTTTTAAGAAAGGGATAGTGATAGCGAAGACATGTGTTGAAGGAAGAGATAGAGGAAAGCTCCATTCTTTTACAACTCTGTTTTTGCACGTTTTTTAATAATGCAGTGTTGCAGTGCCTCTGGTGTTAAATGTTAAAAATTAAATTTTTTGAAGCTGTGGTTAGGCGCCATTTTTATCGGTTATTTTACTTCGCTGATGATTCTGCTATACGACGACGGAGGGCGCTCTTATTTAACTTAGGATTAGTATCTGCTGAAATCAGTATACTTCAATGACCAGTGAACTTTCCTACAACAACTGATACAAAGGGACACTAATGCATATCAGAAAAATTCGTTGTGTTGTTATTTAATGACTGTTGGATACAGGGATTGCACCCAGTACCTTCGGTTTTGTAGTCAACGTCCTAACTACTTCAGCCAACGCCAAAGTTAGCAAAGTTGTAGATACGGTAAATCTGAACAAACTTTGTAAGCAAATCAATATAATCTGAACGTGTCTAGGCACCCTAAATACGTCACTAAGACCACCTTGTAACTTTAAAATTTTCGTTTTGCACTTGTAAAGATTGTAAATATTTGTTTTGGCTTTGCCAAATATTGTTAGTGAAAATTTTTTATTCCTTGCAAGTTATGCTGAAGAAAGTGAAAACAAAATATTATTTCTTCTATTTAAGAAAAGGACAGGAAATTCTTTTCATATGTCTTTTACTTAAAAAATAACAATTACAGGGCCAGCCAGCAAAAAATTAAAAAAAAAAGTAATCGAGTTTGGAATTAAGCATTTTTCCCTACTGCATTACCAATTTAATGATTTTAACACGGCGTGAGACAAAAATAATCGATTCTTGAGAAGCACTTACTTTATTTATTTGGCAACTTGTTCACGTAATCTAGTTAATCTTAAGAAATTATTCTTCTCATTTAGCAAATTGTACATAATTTTTTTTTTAATTTTAGGTTATTTGATTTGTAAGCGAGTAAAAAAATTTGGTAATAAGAAAAATAAGTCATTATATGGCAAGTAGTTCTGATGTTAATGCTATTTTTTTGCTGGACCGTAAAGCACTATTGTAGAGGTGGCTTGCATCACAACACATTTACAAACCAAACATTAAGACACAACAATTTTCTCAGATTGCAAACAAAGTCTGACACATTTCTGTATTTTACACATTATTCACCTGAGATAGGGCGGTGGTACCTGATTAATTGTAGCGTGCTATCTAGAAACAATAAAGTGGAATCGTGAGCTAGTATTAATATAAAGTCGTGGTTAATTACTTTGAGGTTTTTGAGGGAGTATTTCAAAATATTTCGGTAAAGAAAAAAAGTACACGGCTACCCTGCAGTGTGAGTTAAAGTTTTAAATGGAAAAGTTAACATTACTCGTATTTACATGATTGCTCGGAGGTGGAGAAATAAGAAACGAAATATAGTTCTCTTTTTATAATAAAAAATTATCCCAAGAGACTAATAACTATTAGTGTCAAATATAAATAAATAATAATAAAATACGAGAAGCAAATCTAATAAACAATAAATTAATATTTCAAACTTATTGGTTTTTAAAATAAATAAATATGTACATAAGTATATACATACATACTTACATATGTACATACATACATATGTATGTATATTCGCATTGATGCACTTGAATTTATTTTATTATTTTATATGGACAACATTTTATGTATTGTACGTAAACACAATGAGTTTGCGAGTTTAGCTCTCACATCATACGTATGTATGTATGTATGGGCAAATGGCCATTTAGTTTAAAAATTAAGAAATAAAAGGTTTTATTTAATTTAAAAATATTAACTGTACTTATTACGATATGTGTGTACATTATTATGAAAGTGATCTAAGTCATACTTATATGTATGCACATATTTCTTTGGTCTATATGTAACCATGTACATATGTATACTAAGTTAGATTACATTTGAAGAAATGAAAAAATATTTTTATATTATGAACATTTTAATTTAGAGTTGTACTAAACTCGATTTATTTATGTACGTAAATTTATTTAACATTCATTAAATCTCAATTGAAGTTTTTTAAGATTTATTTAATATTTCCAAACATAATGCATACCTATGACTTATGCCGAGTACACACTTTGGCATTTTGTGACATCGCAATAGTATATAGTGGCGGCAACGTTTGTCATTTCCGAAATTTTTCATTGTATGGCATTGGTTCCCATATGGAAAACATAATGGGAACGACGTTGCTAACATTTTGAAAATGATACAATAAAATGACAACACAAGAAATGCCAGATGTGTACTCGGCATTACATCAATTTCATAAGTAAGGGCACATGTGTGAATTTTTAGAATTTACTAAGTGTTTATATTTGAGAAGTAGTTTTACACAGGAGAAATAAAAACAAGTAAGGCACAGCCGAATATAGCACTCTTACATACACTCTTACATACATAAGCAGAGAGATATGTAGGTACAAATTAATTTTGTGAAAAAATTCATACTTTTTGTGCAATTTTGAGGTTTTAGGCATTATGTTTAATTTGATTTTTTTGCGATTTTTTTCATATAGGCAATTTTTTCAGTTTAGGCAATTTTTTCGTTCTGGCGATTTTTTTGATTTTGACGATTTTTTTTTTCATTTAGGCGATTTTTTTATTTCTTATGATTTATTTTTTTGTGGCAATTTTTTCAGTTTTTACACTTTTTTTCTCGTTTTGACGTTTTTTTTAATTTTTGGCGTTTTTTTAATTTTGACGATTATTTTTCATTTTAGTGATTTTTTAATTTTTGGCGATTTTTTTCATATAGGCATATTTTTTTTTGTTATAGCCATTTTTTTTGGTTTTTGGCGTTTTTTTAATTATGGCGCTTTATTTTAGTTTTGGCGATTTTTTTGATTTTGGCGATTTTTTTTAATTTAGTCGATTTTTTATTTAATTTTTGGCGATTTTTGTTCATATAAGCATTTATTTTTGTTTTGGCGATTTTTGCGGTTTTTGGCGTTTTTTTGTCATTGTGAAAATTTATTTTTAGTTTTGACACTTTTTTCTCGTTTTGGCGATTTTTTTCGGTTGTTTGCGATTTGTTTTCGTTGGGGCATTTCTTTTGATTTCGCCGATTTTTTTTTCATGTAACCTATTTTTTTAATTTTTGGCGATTTTCTTTCACATAGGCATTTTTTTTTGTTTTGGCGATTTTTTTCAGTGTTTGGCGTTTTTTTAATTTTGGCGTTTTATTTTCGTTTTGGCGATTTTTTTTATTTTGGCGATTTTTTTTTCATTTAGACGTTTTTTTTAATTTTTGGAGTTTTTTGTTCATATAAACATTTTTTTTGTTCTGGCGATTTTTGCGGTTTTTGGCGTTTTTTTGACATTGTGGGAATTTTTTTTTAGTTTTGACACATTTTTCTCGTTTTGGCGATTTTTTTCGGTTTTGGCGTTTTTTTTTCATTTTAACGATTTTTTTAAATTTTTGGCGATTTTATAATTTTCGGATTTTTTAGTTTGACCGTTTTTGAAAATTTCAATAGTTTAGCTCTTACGGTTTCCAAGATATAGCAATTTGTTAAAATTACATAGTCAAAATTGCATTAACTTTTGGACCACCCTTTAATTTAAATTTTTTTTATTTCAGTGTTAATTGTTGTAGCCTATATAAAAATACACTAATTTTACAAATTTCAAGTGTCAATATGCTTATGTACATACATAATACAATTGTATGTATATTACATGGGATTTTAAAAGTTTTCGTCGCTCATTTTGGAGCACCTTTTAGTTTTTAGCTTTTATATATTTGTTGTTGTAGCGACTAAAGTTCTACATACACTGTCCAAATTAGCTCTTACCGTTCCTGAGAAAATAGCCTTCTTCCTAAAACATGAAATATGTTTAATTATTAGAAAACAAGTTAAAGTTGTCCAACCCTGGAAACGTTTTTTTTTTAATTTGTTAAATTTAAAAATTTTTTTTTAATTATAAATACCAATTTTATTCATACCAAAGTATAAAATAAGTTAATTTAACAAAAAAGTAATAAAAACTTGTTTTCGGTAGTTATTTTCTATGGGAATATTGAGTATGAGTTTTCCAGCTCTGAAACCGTCTGCTCGATTTTGCTGATTTTCAATAGCAAAATTTTTCGGAAAATTTCTGACACACCAGTCCAAGAACGAAGTCTCTAGCTCTTCTGGGAGCTTGGGAAAACCGATTTCACGTACAGACAGACGGACAGACGGACATCGCTTGTTCGTCTTCTCTATGCATAAGGATCCAGAATATATATACTTTATGTGTCTCTTATTAATATTGTAGAAATTACAAACGGAATGACAAACCTATATATACCCTTTTACCATTTTTTGGTAAAGGGTATAAATAGAGAGAAAACACGTTCTTTAGATAATTTGTATTTTTAACTACTTTATTTTCGACATCCCCATTCAGTATGCAACTCATTGCAGGCACGTACCAAAATATATTTTAATACACAATGAATTAGAATAGGTAAATAGGCAAAGGTTCAATCATAAGTAATGCTATAGCCACAATCATTACAATAACCATAATTATATTTGCTTCACTTATTAGTGCTGCGGTAATAATTTTTAAATTTTTCACTACCTTTTTAAAATTAGTTGCCACCTTAGGCAAATTTAAACCAAGAAACGTTTTAAGTTATGGGATGCCTAACATATTAAGATGCATTCACACATCAATGCACCCATACACATGTACAAATCCATACCTATATTTCATCGCAAAAATAGTCAGACGCGACTCCCACACAGAAAAAATGAAAAACAAGATTCAATTAAAAAATACAAAGATTCAGTTAAAAAATTATTTAGTTTTCAACCAATCACGGAAATTGTAGTATTAACTCATCCATTTTTTTTTTTGATTTTTTCAATTAAAAAATATTACATTAACTAAAAATTTAATTGATGGTTTTTTAAAGATTCAATTAAAATTTAATTGAAATATTTTTAAAGATTCAATTAAAAAATTAATCGAAATATTTTTGACGATTCAGTTAAGAAACTAATTAAAAATTTTTAAAGATTCAATTAAAATATCAATTGAAGTATAGACAAAATTTAATAGTATAAAATTATAAAAAATTATGCTATGTGTGTAGAAATAATTTTCATGCACCGTATGGTTTTTCAAGTTCGAATGGTGCATGAAAGACGTCCAATGGCCGTATTTGGCGTTTGATAGTGTTCCGTAATTGTAAGTGTAGAATATCGCAGCTTTTCTTTGAATTTTGTGTGTATTTTCTGATTGGATTTTAATGAACCCTAAATACCGCCAATTTACGAATTTTACCATCCATATTTGGTCTATCAGCTTGTATTTCTTTTTATTATATGCTATTTTTTCTCAAGAAAAGAGAAGAAAATGAATTTCTGTTTTTTTCATTTTATATTTTATTTTTATTCCACGTATGTTAAAATTACTATGAATCAAAAAAATAAAAAATTAAGCTGAGTAGTTTTTTTCTCTTATATAACATATAAAAACCAATTAAAAGATTAATTGGGTATTTTAATTGAAAGTATTTTTTCAAAACAACGTGGCATACCATAAAAAAAGCTCGATTTTCATACATAAAAACAAAAGTTTCATTATTTACTTACAATTTATATGTAATAATTGTTAACCATTTCATAGTATCCTAAGTTAAGCTCTGTTGATAACACTTTTTTGATAAAGCAGTAAATTCAATTAAAACGAACATTAATGTAATATAAAATATTAATAAAAAATATAATTTTTTGTAAACAAACACTTAATTGAAAAAAATTCAACAATAACTTTTTCTGTGCAGAACCTCAAAACATCGACATATGATGAAAACTCGATTTTCGAAAAGTGGAGTAGAATCAGTAACTTTCTGTTGGAAATTAATGAAAAAGTAAGATATTTTAAGAAACTTTTGCAAATAGTCACAAGTTATAAGATATAAAATCGACTTCAAAGCTTAAAATATTCACAGCTGAATTGAGAGTAAAGAAATATGACGAGCTAAACATTTTAGATGACTTCGGTGCCTTTTGGCTCGGTTGCATAGTCTTACTCGGTTGCATAGTCTTATTAGTGACGTTCTTTATTAATTTAGGAAAATTTGCTATGTCTATACTAATTATAGCAATAGGTTTTAAGTATGTATTTTGGCTTTTGCCCATTGTGCGTGCGGTAACATAGTTACTTGTTTTTACATTGTTTTTTTCGCCGAAAGCCTTCTTTGGAAGACCAATAAGGCCTTTTGTTAATGTATTTGTATTTTATCTGTTAAATCTCATTGTTATAACTCTGGCCAGCCTTGCCGAAAAATACCTTAATTGAGTTATTAAATTAAAGTTAAAAAGAGGTTTTAAAACTCCAAGTCTTAAAAATAAGAAGTAATAAAAAAATAAGAGACCTACCACATCGTTAACTGCATGGAGCTGCAAATGAAATAAAGACAACGAGGAATCTTATTTGTAAAATTATTTACGAACTATCGATGACGTGCCTACCACAATTACTTGCCAATCAGTTAAGCGATCTTAAACAATAAAAACTCTTGAAGTTTATTGCATCATCTGTGGGCATGCTGTTGTCTTTTATGTTGGTTATTGAAGACATCCAATGAAAATATATAGTATCAAGTCCTTAATAATTTTGTGTGTTGGTATACATATGAATACGGAGGCTTTTTATAATTTCACAAAAACTGATTTGACGAAATCACTTGGTGTCTTAATGCGGAATCAGCAATAGTATAATACGTTTTTCTCAGTGTATTTTAACACCTAAAAAGATACAAGCATAACAAACCTGACCTGCATTTATTTAATATTTAAAAAAAGACATGCTTGCATGCTTGAAAGCTTTCTGGTTTGACCATATTGACTGATACATCTGTGCAATCAAGGCACCATAAATTACTTTCAAATTAAGATGACTTATCATACTTGAAAAACAAAACAGACTGACTGACAAACAGAAAGATCCAATGAAAACACAACCGTCTTGTTTTTATAAAACAATTAAATAAAACAAAAAAAAACCTGAAAATTTTAAATTTACCACTGGTGTACACATTAGGTACAAGAATAAAAAAAATACGCGAGTGTATACATATACACATACATAAATACATTTGTATTGCCGTTTTATGTATATATAAACATATGTATGGATATGTATAAACATACATATACTCGTATTTATGTAAGCAAGTATTAAGAGTATCACTTTAACCCTATACGTCATGGGAAAACATACTTAATGGAAACCGTTTTATTACACTCTTTCTCTAACTCCCTTTGACAAACAAGATATTGAAGATCTTTAGGAAGTAATAAAACCCATTCAGCCTTATTCCAGTTGTCAACAACATTGACATCACGAGATGTTCATCGAGAACAATTTTGCGCTACAGTCAGGCAGTGTATTTCTGTTCACTAATAAGGGGGAAAATTACGGCACTCGATACCGTTCGAAATTTTAAAATATTTCCATATAAACTCTATTGAAATATTTCGCAATTTCGTTCGCTAACGAGTGCGGTAATTTGCCCCAAGGTCTATAAAATACTCGTAGTATGAGCCTGTCCATAGCAGTCAGTTATTTTCGACAACGGTTACACAGGCATACATATTTTAGTAGTCTATTGACTGGAAATGCTAAAGACGAACACAGTT
The DNA here is from genome assembly GCA_905220375.1 of Tachina fera. Lineage (NCBI taxonomy): Eukaryota > Metazoa > Arthropoda > Insecta > Diptera > Tachinidae > Tachina > Tachina fera. The sequence goes on from LR999963.1 coordinate 191,227,935, forward strand.
TAATGTTGTATGAACTTACAAAGTTATCCATCCCTGGTTCACACATCTGTCAAAGTAAAACAAACGTACGACTTTGGTTAACACGAATTTATTATATTGACCAATTTTTGGGGTTTGACATTGTTGGTTTTATTAACTGGTTTCACGCTTGGTTAACGCGATATGCGTGTTTATAACAGTTAGCTTATGCAGTAGTTCTCCTATTAAGTTCGGAAAATTATTATTGCTTACACTTTGTTACAATTTGTGCATTTGCTGGATTGTTAAGTGTTTATTGTTTATTTTAATGGGGCTTAAACTAGATTTTTCATAATAGAAATGTAATAAAAATAGAAATGTTATTTGGAAAGTAAAAACGAAATGATCAAATACACAAACAATAAAACAAACAGTTTAATTTGTTTATTTTTCATACCAATAAAAGCAACAATTTATGACACAATTATTTAGGGGTTACCATGGATAGGAGAAGTCGCACAAAACAGATGGGGGTTCAAAAATGATTTCCGTTCAATTTTGTGAAATGGTATGAATGAGCGAACCGTTTGTTGCTTTTAATGCAAAAGCTTTAATTTGCTTTAGCAATTTCTATTATACATATATTATTTTTATTTAATGTTTGAAAGACTTGAAATCAAATAGTCTAACATATCATAATTTATCACAAGACTTAAAATTTCATATGAAAAGAGTTGAAACAAATCGACGGTAATGACAAACTTTAAAATAAAATTTTATAATTAAATTTATTTATTTGAGATATTGTCAGAAGTGTAAATACAAAAGTTGAAATATATTTGCTAGTGGTTTAGCACGTCTATATACGCAATTCATTGGCGCTTGAACCAAATCATCAGTAGACTGCAACCACAAATTTTGAACAGTCATAAAAATTTTATTATTTTATGAATTCTCATATAGTTTTTGAAAGTCTGTACATAAAGTAACAGGTTTGTGTCTGTTCAAAATTTGTGGTTGAAGTTTACTAATGATTTGGTTCAAGTGCCAATGAAATGCGTACATAGACATACTAAACCACCAGCAAATAAATTTCAATTATTGTATAAAATTTTATAAAAAATTATTGATTATAAAAATACTGAAGTATATTTATTTGTCATTAAATACGTATGCTAGATATCAACATAAAATATTTTGTTTGTTGTTGGTTAAGCATGCTTATATGCATTTCGTTCCTGCTTAAGAAATACAGCAGCAGGCTTCAAGCAAACAATTCTTGAAAAATCTAAAAAAATAGTTTCATACTCGTATGTTTATACAGAAACCCTCAAAATGTTGTTGAGAATTGCTTAAGATAATAAGCTAAAATGCAATAAACAAAAATATTTGTTTTAGTATTACTAGGCTGATTTTTGGTCAGTTTTTGTTTTAAATCATTAATAAAACAATGTTATTTAAAATGTGGATGTATGTATGTATGTAACATCTGCTGGACGTTTCATTGGCTTTTTTCCAACTTCTTCAGGAGGTTTATTTTTATTTATAATTGATTTAACTTTTTTTTTAAACAAACACAACCCGCAAAGCGCTTAGCTTGTCTGCGGAAAACACCCAGAGTCTGTAGTGGAAATCGAACCGACGACCTCTGGACTGAGAGACTAGTACCGCTACCACTCAGCCATATTATTAAATAATAATTACAATTACGGCACATTTAATTATGTAAAAATTAAAATAAATAGAAAACTGGACATCACAACATAAGTTTGTAGTCAAAAATTAAAATAAAATAAATAGAGAAATAAATATTCACGTTACAACACAAATTATCACAGTTCAGATTTCAGTGGTTTATCATAAAATATTTGTTGTAGTAAAAATAAAAATGTATTTGATTATAAAATAAAAATGTTTGTTGCGTCGATTATATCTCTTATCAAAATTGTACCAGTTGTTGGTATATATTTACAGATAAGAAAACGTTGATATTTAAAAAAAAAATAAAATAAATTATTTTTGAATCCAAAGCCTGGATCACACATTTATTTATCAGCACAATGTATCGATTTTCGTCAGGTCACTGAAATAAAGTTATAAGTAATAAGCTAAATTTGCCTTATTCCTCAACTAATTCAAATTTAAGAACATAATTATATTTTTGCTACAGTTTATTATTACAACTACCCGTAGTTTTTTTTCCATTAGTAAAAAAAAAATAGTTGTCAGTTAAAATTGCGACCAGCAACTTTTGTAGTAGGATGTTAAATTATAAGTTGATAATTTTATTTATTCAGACATAAAAACATAATAAGTATTTTGTATATCGTCTTTTTAGGCCTTAATGACCAACTATAAATTTTTACTTAAAATTTCGTAATTTCCAGAATTCCTCCACAATGAGATATAATTTTCCCCTTTCCCAGAAAGTAAAAATGTAGCGGAAATTCAAAACTCTTATTTAATCTGCAGCATATCATGCTTAAGAGAAATTGCCACTTGCTGTGCGGAATTAAAAAAAATTACAGCATAAGATCAGTGATCCATTAATTGTGATAACACATTTTTATATCTCAACTCTGTTATTTTTCATACTTTATGAGTGGTTAAATTTATTTGATACCGTAAATCATTTTCATACCGGCCGTTTATGATAACAACTCCTCTGTAAGACACGCAAAACGTAAATTTTTACTAATGAATTTGTTACTTAATGGCGAAAAAAATGAACAGCCTACAATGGTTTGTATTTTTATTTAATTTTTTTGTCTGCTTATTTTTTGGGTTGTTTGTGTCAACTTTTGTTGTGAACTCCTACAGTAACCTGTTCTACTCCTTATAGCTTCAAGAAATCAACCAAGAAACATGTAAACGACTTGAAAGATCGCTGACGCATTTTTGCTGTTTTGTGCTAAAAACATAAAACCCACATAAATCACGAATGTAGAATGCAATGCACTGCACTGCATTGCATAGCAGGATATTGCATCCCGTACGTAAATACGGAAAATTAAATATGAAACTTGTATTTTGTAGGTACAAAAGTATTTTGTCTTGATGTCGTCTAAACTAAACAAAATACATACAACAAAAGTTTGCCTCAGTTTCCAGCAATGGGATCGTGCATTTGAGCTTTAGCTGTATCTGTATTCGATATTCGATATGGCAGCAGCATTGGCATGTGGCTTATCTTAATGGAATAATGTTCGGTATTTTGAAAAGTCTTATCTTTGAGTGATATCTCTTATTTGTTGAAAGAAAAAATGTGATACCATTATGTTGTATTGAATAAATGAATTGAAATAAATGCAACAAATACAAAAACAAAGTAATCGAAATTAAGTTGTTAAATTTTTCTCCTCTTGCTGAGGGGTACAACAAAAACATATGAATTTTAAAGTATTGCACTTCTTCTTTCGGAGTGATAGAGATTTAATAAAAAAAATTATTGTGGTTTTTAATGTGGTGGTGGTGGGCTTTATATGGAAATTTATCACGGGTGTCTCAAATTAAAGCACTCTTTAGATTATTTCCAAATAAATTATGTAAATGCATTTTTAGGGCAATTATTATAAGTTAAGAATAAGTTTGGCAATACTGAACAGTCCATTAAAACAAATAATAAATTTTTTGTATTGTGGCAATATTGCTGCGGATACCGACTACTTTTGATTGTTAAAAATACTTAGTGGCAACGACTGCTTTATTTGTTTGCTCAAACATTATTTTTTTTAAAGAGAAGTAGCACTCAGGCAATGAATGTCTACTACTATTAATAGGTGTTACCTTCTTTAGGAAAGGGATACTGACAGTGAATACAGGTGGTGAATTCTTTTACAACTCTGTTTTTGCTCGTTTCTAGTCATGCAGAGTTGCAGCGCCTCTGGTGTAAATGAGGCATATTAAATTTTCAAAGCTGTGCTTAGTAACTATTTTATTGGTTATTTGACTGCGCCAACGAAGGAGAGTGCTCTGATGTTACATTAGGATTAGTATCCGCTAAATCCGGTGTAGTTCAGTGACCAGTTCCTAAGCCTTCATCACTTGGACTTTCCTACATACAACTGATACAAAGGAACACTAATGCACATCAGAAAAATTTGTAGTGTTGTTATTTAATGACTGTCGGAGGTGGGCTCGAACCCAGGAACCCAGGTTTTATAGTCAACGTGGTAACTACCTCATGTTTTAATTTTCTTCTGCTCAAAAAATTTTTAATTAAAATATACTGTACGAAGTAGAAAGTATGACAACGTATGAAAATGAGGCAAACTTCAAATGACTTAATCCCAGGATAAAACTTACATGTAGTGTGAACTTTCCTTCAACTTATCGCTCACTTTTAGGCTAAAGTGAATTTGTAATATGTAATCGAAAAAGTGTTTATCCATCCACTAAACGCCAAGTTATAATAATAGACCTTAATATAAATAAACAGGTCTGCACTATATAAATAAAAAAATAATAATAATAGCTAATAAATCACTGAATGTTTAAACATAGTTTAAGTTAATTTTCATAAGAAATTAAATTTGATTTAAATACACTTTAATTTTTTCAGTGGCTAATTAAAGTTAAAATCAAATTACGTTGAAAGTATGGTAGCACTACAATATTACCAAATATTATGGAAAGTTTTCCATAGAACAGCTGTTCAATATAAATATGAAAGTTGATTTATAAATTTGCAGAAAAGTAAAATAGCCAAAAACATATTTTATGATACAAAAGAGTATCAGAATGCATATTTCTATTTATATATTTCATTATATGAAAATATGTGTTACATTTGTTGTATATTTTCGAAAATTAAAGGAAATTTATTTTAATACGACCCCATGATGTTCATGTACATGCATTCAAAAAACCCACAAATGCACAAAACATATGGTATGTTTGTAAAACTTAAACAAAACTTAAATGCACAATGTTGGCTATTTAAGATTCATTTAATTTTATGGTGAAAACAAAATTTTGTTATTAAATCAGATTTTAAAATAAAATTCATATAATCATTGACTGATTTATTTGCCCTAATAATTGTAGCATCATAATTTAGTTAATATTCAGATATTAATGCCACACACGGGTTTCCTGAAGAAATTACATATAAAAGGTATTCATTTCAGTTTTTTTCCTCGTTGGAAAAATTACATTTTTCTATTTTTCCAACGAGGAAAAAAACTAAAATGAATACCTTTATAATCTATAATTATTTTTTTATACTAGGAAAATTTTCAAACTTTGAAAAATAGTATTGTATCTACTGGAGAATTCTGACATAGTTTTAGTTAACTGAAAACAACTATCCAACAGGAGTAAATGTATAACTCATATCTTAAAATTATTTTCCACAAATAAAGCAAAAGTTTGTACACAGAACTATTGCCCATTAAAAAAAAGACATAAAATAAAAGCGACTAACCGATTTGAGGTAGAACTTTGTGCAACTATAAGAGCGTTACGGTTAAAGATTTCATGTAACCAATTTGAATATGTGAAAATTCACACACACAAACATAAACAAATGTATGGGTATGTGTACATATTGTGTCACACCATACATCTGGATGTTTACGTACACTTGTATATAAATTTGTACATATGTATATCACTAACATTTCAGCTTCAAGTTACGATTATAATCTTTTCATAGTTTTCCTCTAACATCCGTGTGTTGTGTGTGTGGGTGTGTGTGTGTGTGTGTGTTTGTCCGTCTGTTCGCCTCTAGACCTTCCTGTCTTCTTGTGAACTTTAGTTGATTAAAGGTAATTTGATACAACATAGTATTAGAATAGAAATTTGATAAATTCAACAAATATTTGGCCAACGTGTAATTACGTATGTATGAGATTGTGGAAGGACGTCTATAGGAAAGCTAAAATAATAAACAAATACAAAAAAAAAAAATACAGCAGCAAAAGGAAATCAAAGTGTACAAGATGAGGGTGGATTGGATGTACTTGTTGGATCGTGTTATTCATTTACTTTGCTGGTGTAACTTTTTGTTTTTTTAAATTTATTTTCCCTTTATATGGTTGATAATAAAATATTTTACTAAGAATCTTTGTATGCATACTCGTATAAAGTGCGGTGCGGAAGTAAGTAAATACTAATCAGTATCTGTTGGTTTGGGGATGGTCATGCCACGATGTAGAAGGGGGAATGTTGTTGTTGCTGGTAAATGGGTTGGGATGAGAGGGTGCATATAAATTACGTAATTTGTTTGGATCACGCACTTGAATAAGGACTATTATGCTTAAATTAGCACCTTGGGAATGAGTGAATTCTTTGTTTTCACTTGAAGGAAATATGAACGTGTGTGGGTGTATGTGAACTATTGGCTTAAACATAGTCCCATTCATTTAGATGCATATTTGTCGTTACACCTGATACTGTCTGGTGTCTCTCAGATTTTGAGCAATCGTGGTAAATGCAGAGGTTTTGTTAATTACCCAACCAACACTATTCAAGAAACTCAATCAAAAATTTTAGTCCGAAAATAGCTCAAAATGAGAATGAAAATTTTTGTGCAACAATTATAACAAGCGGTCTTAGATCATAGCAAGTCAGCAGCGAGCATTATGTTGATATAACTAAAAAACAAAGTAAATTTTTATTAAAATCCACCCACCTCTCAGCGCCCATGAAATTTAAGCGAAAATCTTAAAATTTTCTACATACACTTTCGAGAATAAAAACACACTCAAGCCGAATTTTATTAAAATCAGTCGTTCCTACCGCTCAGGAATTCCATACAAAATATAGATACATATTTTTAAATATTTCGTTTATGATTAAACACCAAATTTTATTTATAATTTAAACATGAATACTCTGAGTATATCGTCATTTTCCGAATCGTGTTTAAAAAGCTCTTTCTTAAGCTGGTTATAAAAGGATCTGATGAGTAATGCGAAATGGAGTTGCAACACTTCCACTAGACATTTTAGTCGCCATTAAAGAATGCTCTTCCTTATACTGCGATGCCACATCAGTAGACTTAGACCTTTCCACAATCACTGAAATCTTCAAAATTCCTAGCTGGCCTCTTTTAAAACAACTAGGCTGGTTGATCATCAAGCTTCTCATATACAAATTTTAAAACCTTTGAAAATTGACATTGCAAAGGCTACTGTTATTAATCTGGTTAACTACAAAATAATAAAATAATCAATTGCTAGTTCTCAACTGTCAATAATTTGTTTTTGTGTTCAACATTCAATAAATACCTGACCTACAAGTAGGCAATAGTTTTTGCAAAACGTTGAGGAAAGTTTTGTGACATTTAGCGGGTTTCTTCCTGTTCCGAAAATTACCAAGAATGATTGTTTTATTTAAATCGAAAGAAGACATTCCCACCTTTCATTTTATCGGATGAACAGCCTGCGAGATGGTGAAGCTGCATACATTTTTCCATTGATATCATAAAATAATTTTTAGATATCACCATAACTTTTTTTAATATATAGAGAAATACTATAAAATATAGCAAATATATTAAGACAATTGGTATTATGATATGGATCCTTCAATAGAGTGCAGATATTAGTCACTCCTTGCTGAACACCCTTTCGTGGTCTTTATTAAAATTTTTTTTTTAAATAAAATAGAGGTTCTATTTCTTTTCTTTTTAAATTAATATTCAAAAAATTATCCATTATTCAATTTTTAAACTTGAGTATTCGAAAAACATTATTTTTCTCAACTATTTCGCACTGTGCAAGCTGGTACTCTTTTTCCTTAGAAATTCATGTTCGGAATGTTTGTTTTTTTACGCACGATTTCTTATTGCTTCTGAGTACTTATTAGGAAAATATCGAGCGTTCTTTTCGATTTTATCGTAAGCGACAAAAATTAATTTTTTTAGGAGAAGGTTTTTTTAAAATATTCAAATTTGTTTTTGTACGTAAATTGTCGCTTTATATTATAAAATTGTACAGCCTGTGTCTTAAAAGTTATAAGAAATTTTTGGCATTTTGATAATTCTAAACTATTAGAAGGCCCATAAAATTTTAAATTTAATATAAAAGTATATTTTCGATAACATGTCGCTCACGATAAAATCGAAAAAAGGGCTCGGTATATCACTACCATATTTGAAGTAATAAAATCGAGTTAATAAATTCAGAAATGGGGACCAAAGAATTAGATTAAATGTAAACTCTGTAAATATGAATGATATGAAGTTACCAATTTTTACAATTTGTTTCTTTTAATTCTGATTTCATGTAAATTTAATAAAAAAAAAGTTTTGAATATTGCGACTAAAATTTTTCATAAATTTCTTTAAAAAAAAGATTTTAAAAAATCATGTCGAGTATTTTCTAAAACTATAGATAAAGAAATTATAAGATTTTGTTTGACTGAAATATACTTCTACTTTCTTATCGGCAAATTAAAAATATTGATTCTTTGGAAGCAATAAAAAAGTAGTTCCTCCAGAATGACTTCCAATTTTATTTTATTGTGTACTTTTTTTGCTTTGTTAAAGAGATGCTTTTAAAAACTGTGAACTTATTTTTGCTTAAGGACATAAGAAATTCCATTTAATTTACTCAAATAGGAAAGTATTAGGGGAGAATAATCGCTGGAGAGCTTAAGTCCTGCAGGCTTGTAAGCATCAAATCTCTATATATCTCTTTCTTTATCTTAACTTTTTTCTAAATATCTCGCCCATTACCTTGTTATAAATGTTTCTTCATAGTGCTATACTCGCAACAAGTTCAATCGGATAAATTATTCGTTGTTTTCTATTCAGTAATTTCTTTAAGGAAAGTGCTTAAGAATTTAAAACTTTACTTGTTGTTGGTCTAGCACGTTTAGATGCTTTAAATAAAAATAAAATATTGGCAAATATTGTTATATTGCTTATTATAAAAAAACAAACTGTTAATAAAATATTGCAAATAATTAAAAATAATTATAACTAATAAATATGTTTAACAAGTTAAAGAAACTTTTAAATCTTGCAGGAGAAATCGAATGATGAACCTTCTGCCTCTGTAATTGAAATTAACGTTTGGAAAAAAAGTTCAATAAATATTTAATTTTTGTTTGTGTTACAGTTTATTTAATAGAATCTTCACACTAAATGTCTCATCCTCAAGTTCATCCTACGAATATCTTGCTAAATATATTACTTCTTTGACAAAAGCTATTACCGCTGGCTTGATTTAACTTAATTTAACTTTAAATTAAATAAATGTACTCATTTGAGTTCTAGTCGTCAAAATAGCGCAAATGTAACCAAGTGTGCGCTTTGACTGAATTCATATAAGTTTGCACCATGATTTAAATAAATTATGGTGGCCAACAATTTCAAATGTAGAGTCATTTTTATGAGAAATTCTTCAACTTTGTGTTTTGCTTTTTTGTTGTTGTATTTTTGTGGGTGAAGGAGGGTGAATAAAAAATTCATGAGGAACAAAGAACAAAACAATGAAATCTGTTCTGTATGTTGTTTTTATTCTTCTGGGGTGGTAAATCATAAAAATAACGAAATAAAACTGAAATGAACTGAACTGAACTGAACTGAACTGAGCAGCGTGAGGAAAACACCAACAGCAAACAGCAGTCCATAATACGAGTAATAACAACAATATCAGCATATGACGTGTTTGATACGAGTCAAAAGTCAAGTTTACATATTGTCATGCCAAATGCTGAATGAAGCAAGAAGATCGGTTCTAACAAAATCTGGACAAGTTGCAAATTCTATTTTATATCTTGTGTATGTTGCAAACTATTTTAGTTGTAGGAAATTTTCATTTCCTCATTTTTTTAATGTATATTTTTAGACACACACACACATAGAAAAACACAAACATGCAAAAAGAAAATCAAAATTGCAAATTAAGAACTCACATTACGAAATTGTTCATAAAAACTTTTTCATGAAACTTCGTTTTATATACATACGATCAATGAGAGGTATAGAGAAGCTTCAGAGATTCCAAATTCCGTTTCTATGCATACCACACTACTGGTTTAAGTTCTAACTTATGAAAAAGGTCGGGATCAATATATAAATCCAGTGAGAAGTTGTACGAAAAGGACTTTCTTGCGTCAAGGTAACAATTGCAGTCAGCTATACATATCCATTCATACCTACACTGAAAGAATTTTGTTCATAAGTCCAATGATTCCGACATTAATCCAATGGAAAAATTCATTAATATTCTACCAACGTCACGCTTCATTGGATTAATGAAACCAGTTTCGTTAAAATTATTTTAATGAAAACTACGTCAAATGTATTAAACAGTGTCATCAATGCAGTGAATGAACTTCATCGAAACAACGAAATAATTTCATTAAAACGATGAAATAATTTCATTAAAGCCACGAAATAATTTCATTAAAGCAATGAAATAATTTCCAATGAGATAATTTTCAACGAAATAATTTCATTAAAATAACGAAATAATTTCATTAAAACCAATGAAATAATTTCATTAAAATAACGAAATAATTTCATTAAAATAATGAAATAACTTAATTGAAACTTTATATGCAAATAAGCATGCAAAGAGTACAAGAATAAACATACAGAACAACTTTTGATGCAAGCTTTTGGTTGATAACTGTTGAAATACATTTAATTTATCAGACTTTCATGACTACAATGAAATTTCTATTGGGACAACGAATACATTTCATAGCTATAATGAAATTCTAAATTGCTGTATATTATATTATATTTTATAGTTTTAAAGAATTTAATCTTTAACTTAATTGCTTTAAGGTATGTAAATGTTTCTTAAATATAAAGGGGTTTCTTAATAATTAGAAAATATTGTTGTCATAAATCCAATGAAATATTGTTACAAAGCTAGGATATCAACCAAGCAATTCCAGTGAAATTCTTTTACAATATTCGTGAAATTTTCATTAGATTTGTAAAATTATCATTAGATTTTTGAAAAAAATTTTGTGCTTTTAGGATTTAGAAATAAATTCGTGCAACAAATTTCGTAAAATGGTATACATACATACATGCATACATATTTCATAATTTGAATTTGGTATAGCTTAGGCTGTTACAATTTTTGGATTTAAATTTTAAATTTCTTAAATGTGCATACATAAGTAAAGCGCATTTAATAGCGTTTCGCAATTTCTAGTCTTCTGTTTTTTTTTATATTTCGACTAATAGAAATTCCAAGCTTGTGAAACTTTTTCAAAATTTTTTTCTTCCATTTTCAATCATGATTGATTTAAAGATTGAAGCTGTGCCAAATTTTCAGTGAACCTCTTGTGTGTGTGTAACATGAAAAGAAAATAAAAAGCACAAAGTTGTGGCGTCAAAAAAAAAAGAAAGCGCGTGCAACACTTTGTGTTGAATTTTAAAAGAGTTTTTATATTGTTTTGCGTAACGATTACGACAAGCAAGAATTTCTTGCCACACATATGAACTAAAGTATACCAGTTGAGTTGTTTTTCGTTTAATATTATTATTATTTTTTTTTTTGCAACACACATAGTTTGTCACTGCGAAAATGCTGTTTGACGTTACTTTATTGCACCCGGGAGGAAAATGACTCTAGAAGGGTATCTTAAGATTTTTTTCTCATGACACGGAAATGGTCGGCAAGCAACTGTGGGTGAGAGGGTGGGTGGTTGTGTGGTCTTGAATATTTTCATAATACAATTTTACCTCAAGGCTGTGCTTTCTTACTTGTTATTGTATCTCATTTTATATGATATGTGTATGTGTGTGTGCGTGTGTGAGCTTCCTTCGTTCTGCCTTTGTAATATTAAACGTGCATGAATGTAAATGACAAGGACATATGTTGAAACAAAACGTTTATTTTGCTACAAAACCTCATCCACCAAAAATTATATTAAAAAAATGTTTAACTTGTTTACAAACTCTTCTACATACTTACATGCATGTAAGCATATTTATAAGGGTTGGCATGGCTCTAAGTTAGTGAAAGGATATGTTTGTATTTTACTTTCACAAAAACAAAAAATTAAAGCAATAACATCAATATAAATGATGTTTATTTGACACATACCTAAATTATTAATTAAATATTAACTTACAATGTAAGGCACTTTCTTCCTCTGTTTTAACACTCTGTAAAAAAAAATTGGAAGTAATTTTTTACGGAACTAAATATTTACTTCTTCCAAGGAATCTATGTTAAAAATAAGGAGATAATTAATAGAAAAGTGAGTAAAAATTTATATAATATGTTGCTTGAACTCCTATTGGAGCATAGCGCGTTTTAATTAATGATCTAAGATTTAAGCCACAAGAAGTTTTAAATATGATTAGTAAAATTATATTATTCAAATAAAAATGTGCAATTCCTTTGTAGTTTTACTGCCTTAAAAATTTAAAACTATAATTACCACACAGAATACTGGTTCTAAACTTTAAAGGTTCTCGTAGACTTTGTTTTGACTTTGAATTTACACCATTGATTTAATAATTGAAACGTTGAAGTAGATATGGAGAAAATTTGCTATTGCATATTAACTATAGCTACGGTCACACTTGTCAAACATTTGCTCAGAAAATCAGTAATCAAATTAAACAGTTCCGAACACAACTAAAGCTATGTACAGACGATTGTCAGATCTTACAATATTGTCAGATCTGGCAATGTGCTGACAATGTACTGGCAATCGAAAATTATAAACTTTTTCTGTAAAATCAAGCGTGTGCAGTGTTGCCCGTAGAAAAAATTGGTTGTGTTCGTAAATGAATCACTGCGCTGCAAATGAAAATTTAAGTGTTCTAAACTGGTTCACTGAATTAGATAACGCTTAAATAAATGTCAAATATGTTGTACAAACATGATTACTACTAAAACTAAAATTATCAGCGAACTTGTATTGCATTTTAAATAAAAGTTTGCACGTATAATGCAGAGCAGAGTTGCGAATTAACTTCGCACATCTGACAATATTAAAATGCCTGACAAATATCTGGCTATAATTTTGCAATGTGTTCACACGATTGTAAGATGTCTGACAATTTGTTGTCAGCTGCTAGTTTTGCAATGGACTGACAATGCTTTTTCTGGCAACGACGTCTGACAAAATTTATCAGTTCACACGGTTGTGAGAAATTTTGAGCACATTTTACTGGCAATATTGTAAGATCTGACAACCGTCTGTGCATAGCTTAATACATTATTGGCAACTCTTTAACTTGACAAACTTTTCTCTGAATTGAAAGATTTTTCATTAGAATTTAGTGGTTATGCTTTTTTTTGGCAAATGTTTGACAAGTGTGACCGTACCTTAATAATTAATTTTCATTGAATACGCGAGCAATCATCTTATAGTTTGCTTAAGTTTGCTAAAAAAAATGGATTTTATAAGTTTATAGTTCACAAGGTTTTTGAAAAGTTTCTCCTTAACTTAAATACTATATTAAAATTAAGGATAACATGAAACAAAATTGTATTATTAAGTAGAAAAAGGAAAAATCCTTAAACTCTTTGTAAATGTACATATATATACTATTGTAAGTAAATTTTGTAAATATCATTAGACACAATAAACTGAATTGAATTGAATTGAATATAAGTTTATAGAGTGTGTCTTGCGTGATTTATTCGATTATGCATAACGATTAACTGGCATGCAGTTAGCATAAGTGATGAAATTGAACATGGTCTTAAAGAGCTTTTCCATGAAATTTTAGATAAAAGATCGCAAAAGGATTCAATAGTTTTTAACGTCAATTTGTATGAAGGAACAAACTACCAACCAAGTAGTTCAATTTTATCACTTATGCTAATGTCATGCTAGTCTTTTCTTATACATAAGACTGTGAGGTTAGAAACATCTGTTTTTGCTTTTGCGATAATTAAGTTAAAGCTTTTTCTAATTTAAACTAATATGCATACATACATACATAAAATATCTATGTATGTAGAACACATACATACGTAATTTTCTTCCTTCAGCACTGGTTTTATTTTCATTTAACAGTTGTCATTTCTGCGAATGCTGCCAAAGGCCTTCAAATATTCCTGCACAATTGAATACAAATAAAAGCTAAAAGCCGTCACCCCTTCTCACGTGAAAAAGAAAATTCCCCCACAGTTAAAACTAGAAAATATTCATTTGCTCTTCGTTCCTGCTAATGACAGCCGTCTTTTTGTTTACGCTGCAGGTTGCAATTTGTCGAGAACTTGGGGAAAAAATAATTATTGCTGACATCGCAACAATTTTTGGTTTATCTATTTTTTCTTTTAATAAAAGGGTTAAAAATTTAGAGATAAAAACTGTTGTTTTAACAATAGTCAACACGAGCAACACAAACAAACATTTTTCATTTTGGTCATACGAATACAATGAGATTAAAAAAAGGTAATGAAATGAATGAATGAATGAAAAAGTAGAAATGTTTTTATTTTAAGTATAAAAATAGTATGTACGTTTGTATCTTCCATTCATTTAATTCATTCGTTCATTCGCTCAAAGGCATAATTTAATTTGTGTTCTGACTCTCAACTACATAAGTAACTGAGAAACTTATTGAAACAAATTAAATGGAAGAACTTTAAGTAGTATTAAGTTGTTCAACAACATCAGTTTCAGTTTTAGTTTCAGTTTCGGTTTCACAATCTGGAATCATTCCACCCAAATTTCATACACCCACCACACAAAACGAGTAGGTTTAACGTCAAAAAAAAAGGGAAACTTTTTATTTAATTATTGTTATTCGATTGGGGTGGGTTGAGTGAGGTTGAGTTTGAGGCAAATCAAGAAAATGACAATTAAATGAACTGCTGGCCACAATTAGCACTAAAACCGTTTAGGCGTCAATTGATAAAGAAGTTGTAAGAATTTTTTGTTCCAAATCTTAAAACAAGAATTCAATTAAGCTTTTGTATAAATGTTGAATTTAAGTGACTGTATTCGTATTTGTGAAAAACCGAAGGTTGTGTAAAAAGAATAAAAGTGCCAGTTTGTCTAAGTCTTTTGTAAGGACTTTATATTCATATGTATGTCATACATACATACATACTTGTATTTGTATGATAGCTGCCAGATTTGAAGATTATTTTATTGACGATTTTGTGCTTAAATATAACATGTATGCGACTTGGTTAATTTCGGACAAATTTATGAAATGGAAAGGAAAGCGTAATATTTCATTCATCATTAAAATAAGGACTTGTGTGTGAAAATTCTAACAAGATCCGATTTTAAAAATAAATTCCAATTATTAAGCGGTCGGATTCGGATAAGCAAACATTGTGTAATTCAAGCATGATTTGGTTATAAAGTTTTATTCTTATACAGGGTGGCCCAGAAAGACCGAAGTGGTGTAAATTCCTTATAACTTTTTATTTAAGACATATTTTTTTAATTTTTTGTTTTTTAAATACAGTAAAATTATAGGGAATATTTTTAGATTAGTTATTAAAAATTGTATCCCGCAAGTGGTGGCCATTTTCTGCTTCGCACAAATGATCTCTTTTCAACACATTTTCCATGACCTTTCGCAAAACTTCCGGTGTTATGTTGTTAATTTCGTCTGGAATATTGGTTTTTAATTACTCAATAGTCCTAGGCTTATTAACATAAACTTTCCCTTTTAAATAACTCCAAAGGAAACAGTCTGGAGCGGTTAAATCCGGGGAACGCGGAGGCCAATTAAAATTGCTTCTACGCGAATTTATTCTTTCCCCAAAGATGTCGCGTAAAATAGCCATTGTGGCCCTCGGAGTGTGCGCTGTGGCTCCATCCTGTTGGAACCATATTTGCGGATGGTATTCCACGGCTGGCCTTACAAAATTTTCCAATATGGCCCGATATCGATCACCATTGATGGAAATGGCGACATCTCTTTCATTTTCCAAAAAATATGGGCCAATGATCCTTTCTGAAGAAACACCGCACCAAACAGTACACTTAACTGGGTGTAATTGTCGTTGATGAAGTACTCTCGGGTTTTCCTTAGCCCATATCCTAAAGTTTTGCTTGTTAACAAACCCATTTAATTAGAAATGGGCTTCGTCACTCATAAATAAGTTATGAATAATGGAAATGGAAAGAGCACATTTGTGCGAAGCAGAAAATGGCCACCACTTGCGGGATACAATTTTTAATAACTAATCTAAAAATATTCCCTATAAATTTACTGTATTTAAGAAACAAAAAATTAAAAAAATATGTCTTAAATAAAAAGTTATAAGGAATTCACACCACTTCGGTCTTTCTGGGCCACCCTGTATGTTACTATTATCACTTAGTTCAAAGTATTATTCCTGTACCAGCAGTGGAGTAGGAAGCAGATATAGTATACATGAATTAAAAGACAGAAAGATTTATAAATTTTCATAGGAGATAATTAATTATTAGGGAAAATTATTGGGGAATTAATAAAGAATTAATATTTTCATAATATTTGATAACGATTCTCTTGAAACATTATCATCTACATTTTAGCGTTCGATGCAGTTTTAAATTTCATAAAATTATATAAACCGAGAAAATTGGAAATTTGGAAAATGCTGCTGGAATTAATAAACAACACTCATTTTTTCGACAACAATATGTCTCGAGCCATTCCACCGATTTACATAAAAAAGAAGGAAATCTTAAATATCAACTGGACATAGTCTTTGAAATTATTAAAATAAAGAGATTTTTCGAAATTTTTGTCAACAATCTATCGGTTTTAATGTAATTCACAATAGTCGTGTTTGAGGAATTTATTGGATTCAATCGGCTTGTTATCTTAAAATTTATTTTTATGTATACTTTTCCGTAAAATTGTATTTATTGGTATTTTTTCTGAAATATGCAATTCAAATCATTTTATTATCACATTCGATCTTAATGACATCAATCACCCTTATTCCAGTTGCCGTCATCGACGTCACTTTAACACAACACCAAAAAATTAGTGCTCGTGCATCCGCTATCGAAAAAAACTGAGTCATGTTTGCAGGTTTATGCTATTTTGTAGACCTTAGGGAACGGAAATAGATTGTTAGTTGCGCAAAACTGTTGTCGAAAGCGAGTAAAACAATCCCCAATTTTTTGGTGTTGTGTTAAAGCGACGTCGATGACGAAAACTGAAATAGGGGTGAATGTGTTTATAATTCAGCAAGTGAGATGTTGAGTGGCTAAGTTAGTCATAAGTTATCACAGACCCAAAAGCATATATTTACATATCTAATTCAGTAGTAAAAATAGATTTTAATAACTTAAAAAATCGAGTGATCAAGAAGCTTCGATTTTTATAAATCGTACTTTTTGATTTCACTTATTTTCTCTTATATTTCAAAGTCGTCAGACTGCAAAAAAGTTTTGCTGAAAATTTTTTCTGTTTGATTTTTTATCAGTTCGTTTCTTCGATAATGTAATACTTTCAATAAAATTGTTGCGTTTCGTTTAATTTTAATAGAAATGTGCGAATTTTTAATCTCAAAATTTTGACGATTTCGCTCTTAAACTATCTGGCAGGTGTGGTGATGTATACCCAGAAAAAATACTGAAAATAAAAACATTTAGAAAACTTCTCAGAAAATCTGAAAAGTTTTTTGTCTCTTGTCATGAACTAAAAGTAAACTAACAGTCACACGCAAACAAACACACACACATACACACAACTTTGTTTGAGCAATGTATGGACTTCATGAGGTCTATTTGTCTTAATTTCGTGTTTATGTGAAGTTTAATCAAACTTAAACTTCCCATTGAGAAATATCACATCCGATTGTACTTATTCTGCGCTATGTCCCTTTTAGGTATTTATAAATTATTGTAGGGCAGAAATTTGCTAAGCATATACATACATGCATACATACATACACATGTACATACTCGTAGCAAATTGGGACTTTAACTATTCTTTACTTTATGAGATTTTAAATACATACGTGTATCGCAATCTTTTTGAGGACATGCCTGCAGCAGCTAAACAAAACAAAGTGGAAAAAAGTTTTTCTTGCTTTTTATTTTATTCCTACACGAAATTTCTAAAGAATATAAACTTTTTATTCCTGTCCAAGCTTAGAAGGATTAGTGCGTGAAAACTTAATTTGATGGAAAGTTCAGATTTCTTTGAGGTTCACATGATTGGAATTGAAATAAGTTTCATTTAAATATTTCTTACTTAAATTGTTATAAAAAAGAAACTAATAGAGAAACATGGCTTCAACATGTCAATTGGTAAAAGTTTTATTGTTTAGTTTTCACCCAATGAAATATAAAATACCAAGATTACAACGAAATTATTTGCAGATTTTGTGCAAACTTTCAACTAACTGAAAATATTTCAAAGGCCCTTGCTAAAATACCATTTTGAAAAGGGAATTTATTTATATAATATTTTATAGTAAATTACCCAAACAATATTAATTTTACATAAATTATAAAAAGAAGTTAATTCGTTTCTTATAAATTTATTTGTGTATGTGTGTAATACTATTACTTAATTTAATAACTACTCTGCCAAACTTATACAAAAACCGATAAAATATATTTTAAATTAATTCTTTTGTTATCAAACAAATAAACACAAAATTAATTTCGCATTCAACGAGACAATTATAATAGCAATTTAAAATTATGATGACAATGATTCCATGGACGCAGTCGTTATGATGAAACTTAAGCTTTTAAAATCACTACAGTACAAAAACAAAAACAAAAAACAGAATCTAAACAATAAAATGCATATCAATCAACAACATCAACACAACAACAAGGAATATTAAAAAAAAAAAGATTGTGGTTATTCCATTGCCACCAAGCAGAAGTTACTCTTTTGTTTGCAAGTATGTCTGTATATATTTGCAATAATCAACCATTCAAGACTTCTTCTGCACATTTGTGCATAATAAGTAGACATCTTCCAACTTACATGCATTTTTGTTTAGTAAATGTTTGCTTTATGGACCACAATTTATATGCGAATTTGTGTGCCACCAGCTCTGTGTGGAGTACTTAACATCTGAATGCAATTTAATGTTGATTTCACTACACCATTTGCTAACAACTGTCACATTCGCACAAACATCTTTTTACATATTTTCCTTATGGATTATTGGCTTTAGGAATTCCCTGTGGTCTCCAGTCCATGCACTTTATCTAGCAACAATTTCATCTTATTCACAAAAAAAAAAAAAATACAAAAAACACAGATAGTTGCGGGTATGAATGAATATGGCGAGAAGGCATCCATACAAATACATGCATAGAGGAGTGAAAAACAGATACAGAACATTGAGGATAATAAAACAGACAGACAGACTCCTTCAGTTTTTCTTTATGTTTCTTCGAAATAAAGAGTTTTTCCTCTGGGAACCTAAACAGGGTTTGCAAATATTTTCTTTCTCAATTGAAAAAAAAAAATCGATTTTTCTTTTTAAAAATGAGTAGATAGAACTTGCAAAAAAACTTAAAGAGTTTTAGCTATTAGTAATGTTATTAAGAACTCGCCCCCATATTCTCTTCAATATTTAACATTTAAAAACTCCTAGAGGTGATTTAAACAGCTAGAAAAATTTCTGGAAATTATAATTTTTAAATATAGTTTATAAACTGATCTGAAGTCTAATCGTCGCGTTTGATAACGAGCTGATTCGATCACTTTTTTAGTTAGACATTATGGCATTCGCTATCGAGCAATGTAATATTATAGTTTTATACCATAATCTCAAACTGAAATAAGGGATCGAATCAGCTCGTTGTCGAAAGCCATCATTAGCAGCGTTATTCTTCTTACAAATTCAACTCAGGGCCAGGCGATTTAGCAGGAGCTGAGTACAGTATAATTTTGTGTGATTGCGATGAAGCAGCGAAGCCTATATATGTACATTTTCAGTGCATATTTTAAATTTGATTTTATTAAAGGATTCTAATTGTCGCTTTCGATAACGAGCTGATTCAATCATTTTTTCAGTTTGAGATTATGGCGTTCGATATAGAACTATATTATTAAATTATTTGCTAGCCAATGCCATAATCTCAAACTGAAAAAAAACGCGATCGATTTAGCACGTTATCCAAAGCGACGATTAGACCCCAGAATTGGCAGTACGCAGTAGCAATGATACACAGATCACTTGTACTGATTTAAGGTCGAACTGTTTTCCTTGTGCCTGTTATTATAAAGTGAACAAGAACAATCATATCTTCGACTTAGAGCGTAAACCTGCTTAATCCATTTTGTATAGCAAATGACATTTTAATGCCGTTCGCAAGAAAAAGAGACGTCTCATCGATTTGCTTAAATATTTATTTTAATTTGAATCTCTAAATGTAGAATAAACTTAATACAGGGTGGCTCAAAAATAACCTTCCGATTTTATTTGGCTGTAATTTAAAAAAAAATTAAAAACTTTGATTCTTCTTGTGGTTTATTTTTATTTGGTCTTTTAATTTCTTTACATCAAGTCGAGAATATGATGTCAAGTAAAGGACATTTTCCATCACTTTGGCCAAAACTTTCGGCGATAGGTCCTATCATTCTTGACGAATATTGTCTTTAAGAGCTGCAAGAGTCTGAGGCTTGTTGACATAAGCCCGCGACTTCAAAAAGCCCCACAAAAAGAATTGGGATGAAAGAAAGAAGAAAAGACGAAATTCACGTTGTGCCAAAGTCACCGACCGATTATTGGCCAAATAAATAGTCACCAATATTCCGCGTTCTGGAGCAGTGTAGCGTAACATTGTTTATTAACGTGTATTTCCCATGTGTTTACTTTACAAATGTCAAAACAGAACTTATATTAGGCGTCAATGGCAAAATTTATAGCATTTTCTGATAGGAGGATTACTTTTGCGCCACCTTGTAAATTAAGGTAAGTAATTTCTTAAGCTTTGTATAGAAACCATTAACAGTATTTTGTCTCTACTGTGAAATTTGCGAGTTAGCAGGTTTACACTCTAAGCAGACGATATATTTTTTCATTATTATCATCTTCAATATATGTATGTATGTACTGCATATTTTTATATATATACATACGTATAAGTTGTCGAACCAAAATTTTCAGCAAGATTTATGTATTTGTTATCGAAATGTGCAAAATTAGTTTCAAAATGTTTTCCCAACAGAACATTCCTTTGTAGTTTCTTCAATCAGAGCCTTTTTTCATCATGAATAATTTTTTGTTTTTACCAGCAAAACGAATGAAAATTGTAGTCACCTCAAAAATTGACCAAAACTTAAAATACACTTATGAGGTTTTTTTTAGTTTTGCTTGTAATTTTCCCATACTGTTTACTTGATGGCCAAAAGAATTATGCAAGAAAAACAAACAAATGGCCATTCTTCTTTCACATCTGTTTGTATGGAAAAGTGTGTGCGATAAAAGGAATTGACTACTGCGTCCCTGGAGAAATGAAAAATATGCAAATTGCCTAACCTTTGCTAAAACGTATTTGCATTGTAGTTATTATTATTGTGTTTTCTGTGTTGGTGAAAGATTAGAGAGACAGCAACGGTCAAAAGGAGACTAAAACAGTAGATACATATTGATGTTGGTGTGTCTAAAGTTTTCATGTCTGTTGGAGTGCAAAAAGAAAAATTCAAAATCAAAAACTACATGCAGAGCAAATATTTATGTTTTCCTGTTGAAGAAGTTGCACTCTCATCATACACCAAGTTACAGTTCTTATAGTTTTTTGATAACTTTTGATACATTTGGGAACTGTTCATAGTTAGATTTTTTTTCCTCATACTCGTTCATTAACTGGACTGTGCTGCACACACTCTTCTTGCTACTTTTATTAACCATCATGTTCTGTTGACAGTTTCTTCCTTATGGGTTGGGAAAAGCTCACAGACAAAAACGTTTCATTCTGTTTTTTGTTTTTTTTGTTTTTTGCAAGTTATGGTCTTGATTTGATTTACAACCACAAACCCATAAACTTGTTGACTCCATTTGTCTTGTCAATATGTAGATTTGCAACATATTGACTCCCAGGATGCCGCTTGTGCGATTCTAACCCACCACTATGATTCATTGTGGTTACCATCTCTATTTTTTGTTGTTGTGATATTTGCATATTGTTCCATCTTTCTACATGCAACCAACAGTGGACCAACTACTTATTTATACATTTCATAATATAAATTTTTGGACAGAATATAGGAAACAGTTCCAGTCTAATGATAATCCAAAATTGCAATCAAGTATTTTTAAGAGTGTTCCCAAGTATTCGCTTGCTGTTGCTTCTCTCTAATTTCAGAATATAGAAAATAATACAGGAGTATTTTATAATATCAAGGTTGGAATCAAGGTAAATTCATATTAAGAGGAACTGCCCAGGTAACTATTTACGCCGCTTGCAATTTTAATATTCCGCTTGAAATTTTTTGCTGGGCAATTCTTTTTGATAAATATTCATTCAGTACTTACATACCAAAAAAATAGTTTTAGGAAAATCATGAAAATATTATTTCTTTTCTATGAGACACAAAATCATAAATTTTAAGTATTAAAATATATATAAAATTTATATTATCTCGAAAAAATCTTTATTAAGAGATATTATTGCTCTGACAAATATTAAACAACTTTATTATTTCTTTGAAAAAAAAAATCAGTTACTCTGGACTCTAATAGATCACAAAAAAATAAAGAATTGCTGTTTAATGTTAATGTGAATTTGAAAATATTCCTTAATTTCGAAATGATACTCAAACAACATGTAAACTTGAATAGCTTGCAACTATAGCAAATCAATTTAGTTTAGTTATTGAAGTTAGTATGGTAAGGATTTTTATGGGAATAAAGTGTTTAAGTTCACTTATCTTTATTTTGATTGATGAAGAAGCAGCCAATTAAAAATTTAGCAACTAAACTTTTTTCATGCATTTTTTTGTTTTGCTGGGTTATGCCAAAATATAATGAAATTTTAGAATCTGATTACTTCAATTCATTGTGAGTAATAAAATTCTATTGTGAAAATCTGCTCCCATGTTCATTTGGAGCACAAGCTTTTTTTCTTTGAAATTCGCAAAAAAATACGCTCGCATTAGAGCGGATGTGAGTGATTCTTCTAGATTTTGATTGAATACGAATGTGATGTTATAGACTTGTGTCACAAGAATTGTTTTTAAGTTGCATATTTTGTTAGTTGCTTATTTGTTTGTTTTTTGTATTTTTTTTGGCATCTCGTTAACAAGAATGATTGAAAATCATTGATGTTTGTGTTATAACTTATTTCATGCAAAATATCCCAGCAACACTTGCCCAGGAAGCAATTTGAGAAATAAAAGCGCATGCTATTGAATAAAGTTAAATAAAAGTTTTGCTTGGTCTTTATTCCAGCACTTCTATGTTTACGCTTGAAGATGCTTAATAATTTCGGTTGTTGTTTCATATGGAAATATTTCTTTGTTTACAGTTTTTACTGCTTAATTGCAAAAGTACTAAATCGACCAATAGATTTGCCTGCAATTTTTTTCTTCTTTTAATTGTTTAAGCGTCAATGTACCATTGATTAGAATTCAGTATCAACAATTTAAATATTAGTGAATTTATTGATGGGAAAATGGTTTTTTTTTAATTATATTCATAAGTCAACGTGTTTGGGGATTTGCTAATAATGTAACTCTTAAAGAAATGTTCGGTATTTCCTCGTACTAACGGTTGTGTAAAAATATACCCAAAAAAGTTTTGAACTATAAAATAATTTGTTTATTTCAGATCAAGATATACTGATATTGATATAATTAAATTAATACTCGTATGTTTGTGACAACTTACATTTTTGCATAAATTTTGAAATGTATGCTTTAGGGAGTAGAGTCCAAATTAACTGGCGGGTTTGATTTACTAAATCCTTGAGTAAATTGGCCTGATGATTTGAACGGGTAGCTGAACTAGGAATATATCTGCAGATGGAGAAGCAATTATACAGAGAAAATCTTTTAAATATTTTAATACTTAACAAGTCGCAAAAAATTTTTATATTGGGTTTCTTTTTCTTAACTTTTCTCTTGTGCCTTATTTCATTTTTTGTATTTTATTTTATTGAGCTTTAATTGATTTCTTATTTAGGTATTTCCTTTGGCCTTTTTCATAGCGCCTCTGAGGTAGCTAACTTTCATACCCTGTTTCTTCACCCCTGGGCTTACGGGAAATGGTGCTGGAAACCTGACTCTTTCTGTACAATAATTTAAATTTTCAGGCTAATATGTATATTCAGGACTTCAGATATTTCGCGAAAATCAAATCTTACTCTAAATTCAATCTCTAGTTCGCCGTTCATTTTACTAAAATTTTTTTTAAATTTATATTGATATTTTGAAAAAAAAAATTCATTTATTAAAGAAAAATTAAAAGCACTTTCAAGCAACATTTTAAAACGTATTTAAAAATGTGCAAACCAACTTAAGAGACTTGGGATAGATCACAAATACATACATGTACTCAAATGCACTTTAAAACTTCACATAAATATGAAGAAAATTCAATTAAAATATAATTTCCAATGCAGACAATTCTCTTAAGTCGGTAGAGTTTTCCACAACTGCAGGCTTTTTGTTTGCTGAAAATACGTATCTGCATACATACATATCAAAGTCCTGCACAAGACCATTTATAAGACCTTTCAAGATATGAGAGATTTTTCAAATGCTTTACTACAGCAAAATATTCTAAAACAAATGCTAAACAACGCTGTTGGTAAGACATTTGTTTCGGTTGTTTGTCTTGCCAACAGTGTTTTTTCTTATAAATGGTCTTGTGGAGGACACTAGTACATATACATATGTACGTATATGTATGTGTGTATCTACTCGTATGTGTATGTGTATGTGTTTTTTTTTTGTTAGGACTTCATTCTATGCAAAAGTTCCATTGTGAAGTGAAGACCGAGTGTGTATGTGGATCGAAATACCATATTGATAAATGTTCAGTTTATGTTCAATTTATAAGTTTACCAATTTCAATTTATGATTTTTTTCTTTAATTTTACGTCTACATGTCACCTTTCCTCTCTATGCACTTTCTGCAAGAAATAATGTTTTAAGTTTAAGTTAAAAGAAACACCAAAAGTTATTTGCATTTTCTTTTAGGCCTGATGCATACTTTTCTCTAGTTTAGTTTAGTTTAGTTTAGTTTTTACCCAAATATTGATTTATCTAACGGTTATTTAGTTTGTTCGCATTTCTTCGACAAGATTTCCTTTGTATACAAGCACTTTTCACAAGTGCAAACTTTTGCTAATGCTCATTCTAGAACATGAATACATTGCAATGAATGCATTATGTGTTATATTAGTCCATAAGCCATTAGGTATAAGTATACTTTTTGAACATTCAATGGAATGAAATGCCTGATGGTTTTCTTTCATAGTTTGTTTGTGAAAAACTTAAGAGTTTTTAAGCAAAATAAACAGGGAATGATAGACAGACATTTTTAATCAATTAGGAAATTGTATTAAATTTATTCAGAATAAAAGTTTGATTGCAAGTAGCGAAAAATACAAAATTTTTAAATTAAATTTTTAAAATAATAATAGAGACAAACTATACTCATTGTCGTTAGTAATTTAGCTAAAAGTGTTCTTTTGACATGTGATTTTCTGTGTTGTTAAAGAAAAAAAATCAATTTTCGTTGCTCATCATGAGTGTCTTGACAAAATCTTCCTTCGTTGTTGATAAAGGGCGGAGAGCTGAGTGGCACTGGAGTGGCAATGTCTAATACCTGACAACGTAACTTTTACAACTTGCTAACACTGTTGCAAATAATTAAATAAAAATTGCTGTCTTTTTGCTCCAAATTCCCTTTGACATTTAGAGCAACGTGAAAGGTCGGTCTTAATAACAAAGACATTTTTTTTTAATAAAAAGTACAAAATTGTAAAATGTTAAATAGAAAAGTGAAAAACGAATATCCTTGATGGAGTATCATTTTACCCTTCGTCCTTCAGTCTCTTCGTGTGATACATTTTAACTAAACATATGATAAGTATGTAACTTGCCTAAAGTACACAACAACAATTTACTGTTAAATATTTTAGCGTGTCTGTGTGTGTGTGTGTGTGTATTTGAGTGAATGGAGTTTAGTAAACAAGTGTAGTAAACATATGTATGTATGTATGCAAATGTGTGTTGTAAACCTTCATTAGTCACTTTAACGAGAACACAATATGTTTTATAAAGTAGAGTGTCTGTAGTGTCTATTCATGTACAGTTGAATTCGGCTAAGCGAAAATTCAAAAATAACTTTAAGCTTACAGAAGATTTTCAATATAACGAATTGCAAGAGGGAACGCTTTCACTTTAAAATAGATTAAAAATCTTTAAAATTTTTCTAAGAGTTAAGTATCCAAAGAAATTAGGCAGATGTATAGTGATTTTAAGTGCAGATCAGAGCTCGCAATAATTGGTATTGTTGTCAGAAAAAAAACATTCGTCTACTGACACGATGCTACACTGTCGCGAAAAATCCCTCAAACTTCGTTTTTCTTTGGCTTGCTCTTCGCTCAACCAACGACCGTTTTTTTTTATCGTTCGGCTCATGTGCTCACTCGAGACCCTTTATTTTGTAAAACCTTGGCCAACGGTCTTTTAAGCATGTATGTATGTGTGTTGCGATTTGTTGGTTTTATTATTTTACTTTATAAACATTATTGAACAAAATACATGAAGATTAATTTTGGTTTTGTTGTACACATATTTGCCTTTTATTTTACATTTACCCGTCGTTGACGAATAGTTTGATTTACAGATATTTTTATTGTTATTTATTATTATCTTCTCCTTTCCTCTTTAATGCTTTGCCTATGATGAAATATCTAAGGTAACAACATAAAGCAAACGCAAGAAAAAAAATAAAAGCCTTTTTTGCGAACACTTTACTTGTTTTGCTCACTTGCGGACCCTCAGTAGCTGAGCAAGTAACGATTCTGTTTGCATCATGCGGTCAGTAAGAGACCGATTCTTGTGTTACGCTCAACCCATAACCCGGGAGTGAGAGCACGATTGAAACGAAAAAGAAGGTTGCTGTTCAGACAATGAGTGATTAAGTCCCTTTTTTTAGCTCTTTTGAGTGAGAAGACCGCACAGAAAAATTTGGTTGAGCATATT
Organism: Tachina fera; assembly: GCA_905220375.1. Taxonomy (NCBI): domain Eukaryota; kingdom Metazoa; phylum Arthropoda; class Insecta; order Diptera; family Tachinidae; genus Tachina; species Tachina fera. Next base: position 191,254,930 of record LR999963.1, read on the forward strand.
TTGCGAGCTCTGGTTCAGATTCATTTAGTAAAATGGGACCATATATGTACATTTCATGTAAAATTATAGTTCAGGAAGTAAAATTGATATGAAAATTTATAAAATAAACAAAATTTTGCAAAACAGAATTTAGAGTTTTCTAATGATTTAATTTTAGTTTTTATATAAACTCTTCAATAAAGAAATGCATAGAAATGCATAGAACATGCACATTTTTTAAATATTTGATTTTTTTTTTATTATTTTAAATATAAATTGACATTTCCTCATTTTTTTACACTCGGTCTGGCCCACGATGTCGATAAGAAATTATCTGTCGCTTAGTAAATCAATAACGTTTCTATTCCGTGGTTCTGGATTCATTTGGGTTTTTGTTTCTATTAAACTTTAATCCAAATATTAAAAAACAAACAAAATTTGTTTCATTTAAAAGAATTTTGCTCAAATCGGGTTTTCTCTCAAATGAAATTATTGTTAATTTATAATCATTCAAGAGTATAAGTTAATATTATTATTATTATTTTTTAAATAATCTATTGTCAGTTTAACCGAACTCAACTGTATTTTTTTTACTTAGATGCACACATACGTAGAAGCAGGACTTTGTGTAGATATGGAGGGAGTAACCATTTAAAAAGAAGTACCTAATGCCAGGTATGCATATTATTATTATTATTATTATCATACTTACATTTATTTGACAAAGTTGGGGAGTGAGTGAGTGTGCCCTTTTTCATACTCTTCATCATCCATAGCATACGTTTTACTAAAGAATCTTTGTGTAAAGCGATATAATATAATGTTGCAGAATGTCTGCCATTTCGTTTACGAGCACATTGTGAATTTTAATTTTATTTACATCCTCACACTTATAAAGGCAACGTATGTACATACGTTTTGAATGCATTTAGAAGAAATCTACTTATACAGCTTCGCATTATTACAGACATGATTTTAATATAATTTTTATTAAATAACACATACAGGCATCCATACATATTCCTCCTTTCTCATGACGAAGTGTATAAAAAATTTATTTTGTCTAAAAATACAATATGAAACGTATGCTTGTAATTAAGTTTAACTTTTTCCAGCTTGCAAAATATTTAAAATGAAAAAAAAATATATATATATATATTAAAGTAAAATTAAATAAAGTTAAAATATAAAATTGCTTTCATTCATTTTATTGCTTTAGTTAATAACTGCCGCTGAGCTTAAGTGACAGGTTGTGTTTCCTTCAATGTCGCCCATGCGTACGTACATATACTTAATTATGTGAATTATGCATAATAAACAATAAACATATTGTATAAGTATAATATTTGTATTGCATTATAAATGAGTACTAATAATGCAATACAAAATATAATAAATTGCCTATTATTCCCAATTTCAATTGATTATATTATTTGTACTAAGCCTAAAACTTTTATCCCTTGGAAAATTTAAGTCAGTGTCAACAGTATTTACATATTTTCATTTAAATATACATACATATATGTATAAATATAAAAATATATAAATTCGATTATTAATATTGTACTTATTTGTATTTTGGTCTTAGCACCTTTACACATTGCTTACTCTCTCTCTCGCTCTCTCTCTCAACTCCTTTGGTAATTTCTCACGCATTTCTATGTGTAGTTATGACAAACAATAAACCTAGCTGAGAAAGTCTTATTACTTTATGACCCTTGACCACAAAAACAATTTTTTAAACTATTTTAAAATTTCAAGACATTATGACATTTATGACACTAAAACTCCTTTGCGAATTCCCCAAATATTTTATAGAATTATTGACAGTTAAATGAACCCAGATGAGCAAAAATGTATTTATTAATATGGGGTAAAGAACTTTAAAACCTACTATGAGACCCATATGTTTAAGTCTAATTCCTATTTCCTTCTCTGTGCATAATGTATAATCGGCATTCCATTAAGATCAATTGCAATATCTCGCCATATTAATACGATTCAACAGCGTACTATAATTGTTAAAGTTCATCATTATAGTGAAAATTTCACATCACAAGACTAAAGCATTGCCGTGAAGCAATTTCCCGACCAGCATTTGTAAAACTGTTGAAAAAATTTGAGCTGTTCGGAGAAGTTTGTGATGTGAAGAATTAAACTGGAGCAAGTCACTCAAGAAAAATTAAGAATACTGTTGTTGTAGCTTATTGTGTTGAATAAAACCCAGGTTTATCTATTTCTCCGATGTGTGGAATTTGGCATTTCACAAATGACATTACACCGTATTTTGCATAAAGACTTATAAAAATCTGATGACTTTTAAACAGCAAAGTTAACAGCAAAGTCTTGTGTTCGCTATTTGGGTCCTTGAAATGCATCTATGAAATCCGCAATCATCTTGAGTAGCGAGGCCCATTGGCAACTCTGAAGCTACGTTAGTAAGCAGCATAGGTGCATTTGAATCGCGGGAACCTTAGGAATTATTAAATAAAAAACTCATATCACAAACTTTTGGTTGAATTTTTAGTCATAGAACAAAAATGAATGATTTTGTAAGTCCGGATGTTCTTTTCAACAAGGTGGCACTACGTGCCAAATTTGAAAACTTTGTAATTGTGTCTTTTAAATGTACCTTTCCTGTGATGAACAAGAGTTTGTTTTTGGAATTCTTTTTTTTTAGTTTTACTGCTCTTCTAAGTGACCTTCTTCAGAAGTTTGTGTACATATTTTCATAAATTAACTTATGAAAAGGATTTCGTTTTTTTTATTATATTTTATAAATAAAGCAAAAAATATGCAGTATAACTAGAAATTTATAAAACGAATTGCCTCTGTGCCATGTGCTGGTACAAGTCGGAAAATTAAAGAAAGAAAAAAAACGAATATTAAAGGCAAAATTCCTAAGACTTAAAGAATGAGTTAATGGCAGGCTTTTAAAGTGAATCTGCATGTGGGAAGTGTATTTTATGAAACCAACAATAACAAAAAATATTCTAATGGGGGAAAATGAAAGGCATTCCTGGGCAACAGATTGTGTGTGTGTCTGTGTGTGTTTGTGTGTGTGTGTGTGTGAGTGAGTTTATATGTGTGACGTGTGTATGTGTGTGTGTGTATGTATAAAGTGATGGTAATATTAAGAATTCTTAATATTTGCAATTTTTTCTTTGATATTTAATTAAGTTTTTACTTCTCATATTTTGTGAACAGGAGGTTAATGTGGTTTTTGCATAAGAATTTTATTAAAATCGACTTCACATTCTCATAGAAGCAAAAAAATAAAACCAAAATGTTGTGGTATCACGTATATACGTCAAAAATATGTGAATAACTTTTGTTGTTGTATTTAAATTTTTTTCATATTTAATAAAATTGTTTAATGAAAGCAACAACAGCAACATATTAATGGTTTATTAAAATTCACAAGCAAATTAATAAACCTTTAAAAGTAGTTAAAACATTTGCCGGCTTTATTACCGTAAATGTCAGAATTGAGATTTAAAGTAGAATGCTGTTCGGTTCTGTTCTTTTCAGCATAAGTAAAAATTATTTTTGATTTAATTTGCTCCTCAAAAATCATCACATGCAATTTGACTTTTTCAACAAAACAATATCGAAAAAATTTTAAATTCTTCTCATCATAGTTTCTATCATTAGCAAAAAAAAAATAATATAAAAGAGCTTTTTATGCTTGCTCTATCTTCTGACTATATTGATTTAAATGCTTAATTTATTGTACGGGTACTCAAGTGTTTCATAAAGATTTCTATGAAAGAAATGCAATTATGTAGTTTGGAAATGATTTTTTAAGTTGTTTGCAAATGAAAATCCTGAAAACTCCACTAATTCTTACACACTATAAGGGCAAGTAACACACATACAACATGTACTTCGATCATATGTATGTATGTACATACATAATTCGCATACTTTAATCTCCTTAATGCATAAAACCTAGATTTTAGAAAAAGTTCTTGTTTTTACCACCAAGAAAATTAGAAATTTTTAAAGGCATCGTTGTAATGGTATGATGCAATGCAGCATGCATAATACAAACGCAAATTACTATTGAGCCATAAAACTGTGTAAAATGTGTGCGTTTCTGGTTGTATGCAATATAACCTCCTCTGACGTCATTGCATCGAGTTTTTGTTATTAAACTGATTCATATATTCCATTTACACTATGAAAATCAGGGACGTGGGATAGTCATTGTTGTAAAGGAAAGAGAGGGTGAAAGAACTTTTTAAAGTTATTGCTTATATCTCATTGAGTTTGTATCCAATTCAATTGAATGATAATTTTCATTGGTGTTTACACAGTGATCATTCCCGGCAACAAAGAAAGGGTCACTCTTAAGGAATACAATTTTTAATGGCTTCCAAAATATCAACAAGTGCATATTGTTGTCATTAGAAAAGTTATATTAACAAGTTCACAGTGCCCAAATAAGAAGCGTAGAACAACCAGTATACTTATAAAACGTAGAAATATTTTCTACCTACTTATGTATGTATGTATGTTTGTACCTACTTATGTACGTAATAGGTAACAATTTAGTAAAATTTTTTAAGAGTCCTTAAAAACTGCATTAGGCCCGGTCAATTCGCTTCATTCGTGAAACCGACTTTAAAATTTTTCAATATAATTTTTTTTCACAAATTTAAACTTTTGAAAATTTGTTAATCTTTAAATATTATATGTAGGCTGCTTTCCCGATGTGTAAGTCCACTAAAAAGGGATTTTCGACAATTAAAATTTTGAGGCTTAAAACTGGTTAAACGCTGGTAAAATCTTTTAGTCTTCGGAACTCATAAAGCAAAAAAACTGAAATTTCATCTGATTTATAAAGCAGTAATCAAAAAAGTTATATTTAATTGGAATTATAGTCCTTTTATTTATTGGGTACTTTCCTCTCCTGACAAATCCCAAGTATAAGCTGAAACAGATTGGGTCACTATTGATTGTCCTTTTTTTTAACCTAACCTAGTCCTTCTAAACTTAACTTCAAATAGGTTTTTGCAATTTTTCATGTGAGACCCCTTATAGAATAATTTAAAGACGCCAGTGGCGATGGCAAAAATATATTGTTATCTTGTGAAATATTCATTTCTGTTTTCCATTTATTAATTCGTTTATGAGAATCCATGTAAGCGAAAACGTCTCAAAAAGGCAGTACATTTTTAATGCAACTCTTGAGTTAACCTTTAGAATATTAATTTGTTACGAAGATATTATTATTTTAAGTTATATTGCGTGGATGGGGTGAAGTTGTAATGGTAGGTAGCACTTAGCTAAAATTGAAAACAGTCAAAAACATGGATTGCTTAGTACATTTCAAACAAAATTAGATAAAATGTGCTAGTCAAAATGACTTGACATAATTGCTTTGCTCTCAGGAAAAACATTAGTTGCGTTAAATATTTAAGACTACGCGAAAGTGTCAGGAATGAAAACAAAGTAAAACGTCCTTAAGTAAGATGATAATAAGGACATCAGAATGAATGGTCTTTAAATTTTCAAAAAACAACACTCTTTTTTTGAATCTACTTCCCCGTAATCATTGTTAATGTACAAAAGTGTATATAAAATCTTAATGTTACTGCTTGGAGGGCATGAAAGAAGCTGTGAACGTTTGATTGTTTTTGGCCAGAAATGAAACTTTTTCCATCAGCAACCCACAAACCTGCCATCCGACAAAATATTTCCCTTAAATTTCCAAATAAAAACACAAAAGCTGTCAAAAATCTGACAAGTGCTTGTCAAATGTTTATGTGCAGTACATGAGTATCATATTTATGTTGCGCTGGCATAAGCAACTAGTTTGGTTATGCCAGATATTTCAATGAATTGAATCATTAAAAGTGCATGCAGTAGAAAGCTTTTGTTGTTCCAAAGACTATTCCGTAATCATTTTGAATGTAAGCGTTCAAAGATTTCTGAACATACGATTGAATGAAAATGTTCATCTGAGTAAGAAAGTAAAGTCAAAATCGTATTTAAAAGAAAGCAGCTAACAATGTCAAACAAGAATTCGAAATAAATAGCTGGTGTTAATAGCAATCTCTACCTATGTAGACATATGAACATGGGTGCTGTATAGTAAAATGTCGGTATTTTCTAAGCTTAAAAGTCTAGTTTAATTTTTCTTCCCTTCTTTAGAAAATCACATTAATAAAAATATTTCATTCTCTCGTATAAGTATTGAAAAATACTCAAATTATTCTTGATTAAAAATATTTTTTAACTTGTTACATCTAAAAAATAAGTGAAAACTTAAATTTTTATATCATTTTAATAGTTTAATGAAAAAGTTTTTTATATAAAGTGCGTGTGCGTTTGCGCGGCCTTTGGCATACGGTTTACAATTTTATTCTGAAACAAGAACCAAGTGTTTTAAACAGTTTTGCAAAACCATTTTGGAAAACATAAATATCTTTTGTTGAGAGAAGTGATGGCAGTGTAAACATAATTTAATTAAAAAAAAATAAATTATACACAAAACTTTCTTAAGTATACATTTTTATTTCTATCAACTTGTTCAAATATTTCATGGTTTAACTACAGTGCAAATATGATACTGTAGTAGAAAATTACAAAGAGATTTTTATGAAGTGCCGCCACTTGAAAAAAATTAAAATAAAATTAATAATAGACTGCTCTCTCATTTGAAGTATAAATGTTATCGTTGCAAAATGTTGGTAGCTACAGCTAATTGCTACTTATAAATTATATACACGTGGTTACATGATAAAAACTCTACAAAGATAAAGAAGCATATAAATCTATTTGAATCACTTGTAATTTTATTGAAAGATTTTAAGAATTACTTCCCATTTATTGAGAATATTTATTAAATAAATACTCATAATTATTTCAAAAGTTTATACTGGATACAATAAAAAAAATTATAATACTTCCACATTTCATTAAGGTTTCATTATCGCTGAGGTATCTGCAATCACAAAAGGCTGAAGAACGTACTATATTCATATAAAATTAAATAATGTAAAATAATTTCCTCAACAATGTGAATATGAATGTACGTATTCTCATGCATGGACTTATGGATACTAAGTAATAATAATAATTTTAAATGACGAAAAAAGTAACATATTTTACAAAGATTAGGATTTAATCGGAGAAAGAAAGAATATATAAAATTATTGCAAATGTTCCTCGTTCATCGCACCTTTTTGACAGTGTGAATTGCTGATACAAGTTTTTCTGTTAAGATTTTGAACAAGGAGGAAAAAACACGAACCAGCACACACAAAAACACACATTTTAAACAGTTTTCTTTATAACTCGAATTGGTGATAAAGTTTCTTTTCTAAATTTTTAGTTAACAAATCAAAAGTTTTTGTAACGCTCTCGACGTTCTTGAAGTAAATATATTGTAGTAGACATGTGTGTGTAATCACTAACGCTTTCAGTAAATCATATTTATTTTGTTATTGAGGACATTAAACTTTTATTATTAAATCATTATCGGGGAAAAGCATACAATGCGCTTTAAATGGTTTGCAATAACTACTTAAATATGTACAAGTCCATTAAGTGTTAAACTTCATAAACATTTGCACTCACACTTCTTCACAGTCGTTCGTTTAGTTTCGAATGCACTCCTCAAATTTTTTTTCATGATCTCACGCATTTTTTTGTTTTGTTTGTTTTTGTATAGTTAAATATGTTTTTGGAAGACTTGCGAATTTAAACGTGTGTTAGTTTGCCACTTCCTTCCGCTTATCGGTGACATCTTGCACACGCATTCAATCTGTTCTGTAGCAGATTTGATATGAATTCAACCCATTTCCAGGGGTGAGTGTTATTTTCAAAAACTTCGTTTGTACACACACTTATTCATAATCTGCTGTTAAGTGAACGTAGCAGCAGAACACAAACAGACGGAGTTCTGTTGATGACTATTGCTTTTGACGTATTTGTGCTGAATGGCATCGAATTCTTATCTGCAAAAACATGAAAAAACACTTATAAATATTGTATAAAAGATGGAATAAATACAAATAAATGGTGTATTAAAATAAATTAAATAAGACTTTTTCTGTGTGCGTTTGTTTGTGTGGAAATAAAAACTTTTATTTAATTGTAGTTAATGGTACTGTTTGTAACATTTTGCACATACATACAAACAAACATAAATACGTTTAAAACATAAATACATTTAAAAACACATACATCAAAGTTGTAGTGGAAACTGCTGGCCATGCCTTTCAATGAAAATGGATGGAAAAATGGTACAAAATGTTATTGTGAAGTTGTAATCCTGGACATAAAAAAAAGTGTTCAACACTGCAGTCTGGAAGCGTCTGTTGATGCTTTAGCTCTATTAGGATATAGAAATAGAGAATAGGATTATGGTACTGATATATTTGTGTACATATGTACGTATTAGCAGACGCAAGATTATTGGTGGAGTGACCGAAGGATCGGTACTCGGACCAATATTGCGGAACGTAATGTATCGTGGAGTAAAAACATGAAGTTTACCTAAAAAAGCATTCGCAGATAACAAAACGTTACTGTGTGAATATAAATAATAACTAGAGGCAGATTAAATCCAGCAGACAATAAAATAGAAGCAATTCTGATAGGTATTCGGTAAAAAATATAGAAAAAATTACCTGAACATGTTAAATAAAATCCAAGGTATTTCTGAAAGATCTAGACATGATCACTAATACACGTCTTTCTTTATCGAACATTCTATAGACCAATGCGTATATTTAGATGAAGTCGAGACTAAAGTGTTGGAAGTCACGATCACTACTTTCCACAGTCCAGTGAAGTCGGTTAAAAAAAGAAAATCGGTAAGCGCATAATCGGAAGCAATTAGAGTGCACACGACAAACAAATAATGAATAAGTAATTAAATACTGTTTTACGGAATAAAAGCGCATCAATCGAGTATTTGAAAAGTAATATTTTGGTAAAAGTTTGTAATTTGCTAAAATAAATCGCAATAATATTTCAGGTGTGTCCTTTGTTTTGCAGCTCGAGCTGACGATTATTCTTTTATTTTCTTTGTATTATTTTACATTAATTAAATTGAGATCATTACTTTTAGACAATTTATTAATTGAGACATTTTTTGATTCTTTAATTGAACTGTAGTGAATTTTAATCAGAAATAATTTTTAGTCAGGCTTAAGTGCAGCCACGCACTTCATCAGAAGTATCGTTATTTCCCCCAGCTAAAGTCTAAGTTTAATTTTTCTTCTCTTCTTTAGAAACTCACATTAATTAATAAAAATATTTCATTCAATAAGAATTGAAATTACTGAACTTAAGCCTGACTAAAAAATACTTCTAATTACAATTTATTAATTATACTTTGCTTATGTATTTTTGGTGGTTTTGTTGTTGTTTAGTTTTCAAAATAAAAAGAAACATCGAAGATACTCTACATACATATGTATGTGTATATCGGTTTTACCTTTTCATGTATCTGACTTTTGACTTCGATGCGGGTCCCGAAGACGTTGTCCTATTTCAGCACCTAATTTTTACACCTAGCGTCACAACATTCCACACTTGACGCTTTGAAATAAAAACAAATGGAAGCCAACTAAATTTATATGTTAAAATTATTTTATATTTTTTAGTTAATGATGTGGAAAATGTTGTTAACTTATATACACGCAACGCTTGAGGAAAAAAACTATTTCTATATCTTCATTGTGTCTTATATGAATTGAAAACTTAAGACTCATTTTCTGCAAAACTATTTTTTTTTTGAGTTACGCTTAGTTGCACTAAAGGAGCGATATATTTGCAAATTACATTTTATTTACATTTAAATTTTTGATTTATGTATATATGTATCTTAATTATGTCATTTCTTATCTTTTAAAGCAAATACCAAACGCGCATACACACACACATACATATGTATAAACATTTCATTGTATCTTCAAATATTTACTTGGATTTACTCGTAAAATAATTTTACAAATCAATTTGCTAATTCACTAATATCCTTGATTATTCTCTTGATAGTGTCCATTCGTTCTCAATTGTTTGTCTATTTCATTTTTGTTTTTTTGTCGGAATGTGTGTAAAGGTATTTGCATATATTCATGAATATATGCACACTTGCACACACACATAAATACTTATGTATTTACATATCGTTAAATATGTATGTATATCCTTATGTGGATATGCAAAGTAAATAAACACTAACAAATGTTTACAAATCAACTTCTGCTGAAGTTGTCTTCTTCTAATTTGCCCTTTAGACTTTCTCAATGAATGAAGAAAGCAAATTGTATAACAAGCTGTTTGATAATTAAATTCAATTTCCTTTTTCCCACCCCTCTTTATTACTCAACGATTACTACAACATATTTAAATCGTAATAGTAATGAATGTGTGTTACTTTATGTGCGTAAGCGTAAGTGTGTGTAAGTGTGCATATGTGCAATTGCAGGAAATATTAAATATTAATAAATTAGTTTCTTATCAGCAACAAATCCTAATAATTAATATTTAGATAAATCTTTGGGAAACTTTAAACAAATATTGTTTAAAACGAGTGCGGTACCAAAATTAGCAGACCTATTCCTGGATTCAGTAACTTTTATTACGATAATTGTCTCGTTTTAACAAATTTAACGAAAGTTTATCAACTTTGCTATTCAGTAACATATTTTAACGATATTCGCTGTCAGTTGGAGAAAAAAATTGAATAAGCAAAAATTGGTATGAAGTTAGCATAAGTGACGAAATTGTAAGGTAAAGCTGGAAACTATCGTAAAAAATAAATTACGGAATCACATATTCACGAATAAATATGTCAATAAATATTACGATTTTCGGTTCGCGAAAAGGTACAGAATTTCAGTACCGATGTTTAGATGGTGGCAGTAGTTTGCAAAAAAAAATTACTTTGGTGAAAATAGGAAACTTTTTAAAACAATATTTTAAGTTTCATGCCACAACGTGGCATATACCCCTTTCATATAAGCAAGGTTTACTTTGCAAAGTCTGGAGCTTGTGGTAGAGAAAGCTCCGCTTCTCGTTTCCCATTCTATCTTACAGACTCAAAACTTTGTCAAGTAGGGGGGATGTCGTTGGATAAAGTGTATCTAGTTAAATTGAGATTATGTATTGGTTCAGTTAAGCCGGCAGGGGACATTAAATTAATATTTTTCTGTATTAATGTAAGAACGTTACTTATTATGTGCTCATTGCCCACCAATAGTGACAGTCTTCAAATATTTTGTGAGATTTATTCTGGAGATAAAATAATTTGTCAGGAAAAAGATTTCCGGGATAGAATAAGTGTAAAAAGTTTTTACTTGTCTTAGTTGATTCTTTGACTGGAGAACCTTAAATTTTTTTAGCTTACTTTGAGAGCAAGTAGGAGAATGTTAACATTAATCCTAAAAATTGTATTTGTTGCTTATCAGAGAATTTAAGTTTTATCTTTTGAACTATACTTTGAAGGTAAATTTTTTAGACCTTTCAAAATGCAATGAGGATACTGAACTTTTCCTAAACCTAGAAAACCATAACTTCGGTGCGCACTTCAAAATAAAGCTAATAATTCGAACTCGGCCCACGGTGCATTCGAAGCAGAGTTCAATTTGTTAAATAAAACAAGGTTTAAAGAAACACTTGCATATTTAAAAAATAATATAATGGGTTTTAAGTGCACCTAAAGTACACCTTAACTGTAAGTTATTTTTTTATTTTTAATATATTATAAAATAATGAGTACAGTGAAGTACACTTCATATTTAACTAATAAAATTAAAAATATATTTATAATGTCATGGAGTTCTATTGAAATTTCCAATGTAAAATTCACAGTAGGATTAAATATTATTGGCGTATTAATGAATATTAGGGCAACTAAATCATTACTACTTTGCTAAATTTATCTTGATAGAATAATTATCTTCTTAATTAGATTTGTAATTCTATTTCTACCATGAAAACAACCACAATTTATTTATTGCTTAATGGACAGATTTTGTAAAAAATTTCGTTTCTAAACGTTTTTTCAAATTTGTATGAAAAATAACGAAAATTCGTTTCAAAAGATATTTTTTCCATACAAATTTCAAAACGAAAAAAACGTTTCTATTTACATAATTTGGCCTTAACAATAATTTTGTGCATGAACTTATTTCTCGGTCGCAAAAATAAATACGTACGTGAAATTTTCACACTTGCAAGTTTTTTAAAAATGTGCATACGTCTTAGTTGATTTAACTTGTGTTGGCTTTAACACAACATTTTGTCAACATTAATTTTCCCCATAAGTTCCTTGAAGCCTCGTCATCCCGCATGTATTTATATAAATAAAGTCTTTAAATTTAAGTTTTAACAGAACTATTTTTCCAGGATGCACTTTAACACTAACAAATAGTTCTCAAAAATATAAACCCAGTGAGCATTTTTGCTCTCACCTGAATATTTGATGTTCACAGAGTATTCGATGTTACAAACATCTACCGGGAAAAATTCTTGAATTACTTTCCTTACAAGATATCAGGATATAAATGACTCTCTATTTAACAATGTGCTTATCAACACATTACAAAAAGTGTATAATATTCATACACAAAAGTCTCTTGGTCCGTTGACAAAGAAGTTGAAGAATATCATAAATCACGAAAGTACGTAAGTACGAAATGAGTGTAGATCAGATCCTTCATTGTTACTTATAACAACAATCTCTTAGATTCAAATCGCGATCGACCGATTACTTACAAATATTGGAAAAAAATTAATTCTTATATATACGTAGGGGTACTAATGAAGTAGAGATGCGCAATATAAGTATATATATATAGTTGTTTTCAATACAAGTTGTCGTTCGAACATTTCCCGTCGAAATCCTGCCTGGCTGATAAAATATATTTATCTGTCATAGTCTTATAGATAGCTTTAAGAACCGGGAGCCGAATTATCAAAAATTAACTGAAATTAAATAATCTTCCCTGAAATTTATTGTATTTTGGGTTGCAAAGTTTGAGCGTAATTTTATTTTACATATGCATGATTCTGTAAATACAGATGCTACTCATAATATGTTAAATGTGTGAAATTGTGTTTTCAGTATCCTGGAGTTTGCTTAAAAGTTCTTGTCATTTACTTAAGAGTTTCCTTAATTGTAAACAACATTTCAACCAAGCAGCCAAAGCTCCAACAGTCTTTACAGTCTACAACAGTGACACACAATAGTTAAATAAAAAATTACCAATTTATGTATGTATGTATGTATCTGTGAACAAAAGTAGTGCGAATTACTAGTGTTGCTTTAGTAACAGGAGCAAAAATTTATGTATAAACAGAAGTATGTATCTAAAATGACACCAACAGTTTGCTTTAACCAGAAGATGTACTCGTACTAGAAATGGATGAGTCATTTAGAGCATAAAATTGAATTAGCTTCAGTTGTCTTTAGGTAAACAACAACACCAACCAACAACATCAACATCAAGAGGACTGGAGTAGTGGCAACGGAATAAACAACTACGTCGACATTAAATAATGAATAAATAACTTCATACTTAAAATAACATTTATTTTAAAAGTTGCAAGTTATCAGGCAAGAGGGATATCTCTGCTCAAGGCAACAATCAAACCGATTATGGGTGTATAAACTGGTTTAAGTCATATGAAATGAAAATTAATTTACATTAATCGCCCCGTTTTTTATATTATAAAAAAAGAAAATAAAACAATTGTTCTGCTTCGATTCAAAGTAGCAACTAAATTTCACATACAGACATGTGAAATGTTCATATTCAAATTTAAATACGTCATCATATGTAAACGGACAAAGGGTTGTACTGTTTTATGTTACTTTATACAGTAGTTTTGATTTAGCTGCCTTTTGCTTAAGGGCTCTTTGGACTTGCCTAATATGGTAAATTTCTGGATTTTAAAGAATAGTGTTTAAAATCCAATACAAATTCGTTTTTTAAGTGCATTTTCTATACCTGCACATTTAAAATAAGTGTCCGAAAATTTTTGTAATTTTAAAATATTTTCATATAAAAAATCAGTGTTAGTTGCATATTGACTTAACTGCACAAAATATATTTTTTCTGTAATTATTGTTCAAAATACTTTTTAAGTTTAATTTTGTATAGCTGCGCATTAAACATATTTTTAGGCAGTTTTAAATTATTCTGATATAAAAAATTTAAGTTAGCTGCACACATTAAAAAAATTTGGCTAGTCCCGGTCCAGACTTGCAACTTTTGTTGCAGCAATTCTTGAATGTGTGGGAGAGTTATGAAACAAAAATATATACATACATTTTGTATTCTTCTCCCGCTCTATCTCACTAAAAAATACAACAACAACAAAAATTGCAAGTCTGGACCGGCACCTACATATGTAGATATGCAACCATGTATGTTTATAAAACTGAAGTCAAAAATTGTATACCTGCACATTTAGGCAGGTAAGTGCATTTAAGATAATAGCATTTTTGACTTATCTGCACAAAAAGTCGTGCAAAGTTGATTGTGCAGCTAAGTCAAAATTACTGTAGTACAATTTCATTACCTGACAATTGGGGCTATTCTGGAAAACGCGTCGAAGAAGTTAAACTTTACATTCAAACAAAAATAAATTTTCAAAAATTGTTTTTGTTTGCCAAGAATGAAATGAAATAAACGTGAGAATTTCAACGCGTTACTCTTTCTTTTAAAAACGGTTAATTTTCTATGAGAAACAAAAACAATTTTTTTACATTTGCACAATTTTGTTTTCCATGTAAGTTTCACCAAGTCGACGCGTATTTCAGAATAGACACCAATATTTAACTTTTAGCGAATAAGTTTTTTATGGTTCCCCTAATCAGCAAGTATTTAATCGTATTTCTCCTAATAAAGTATGTTTTGAATTCTGTGAAATTTACTTTTAGCTATAAAAGAATAATATTAATCACCAAAATGAGGCAATAAAAAATTTCAATTTATTAGAATGGCGAAAATTGAAAAAATATCGTTATTTTGGAATTAATGCAAAATCTCCTTATATAGTAAAAATATCGAGTTTGGAATTTTGGAATAAATCTGTTTATAAATTTAAAATCGGTTGATACTCAACTAAGTTACAGGTTAATAACTAAGTGCATACGGGTACGAAAAACCGGGTTTTTTACATTTAACTCAAGATTTTATACTCGGCACTACCTAACAGAAAAATAATAACACATCCCAGGTAATTCGACTTCATTCAACATATCTTTCTCGTATATTGCAACAGAGGCGTAGCTCAAACAATAAGTTCTAAGTTTTTTATTTACATACACGAAAAGCAAATTACATGCAGACCACAAGATGCGTTTATCCGATCACTTAAGGAACTTCAAATAAAATTATTAACTTACAAAATTATGTGAAATTTTATTACAAAATTGGGGGGCATTGCCGCCATAAGAATTCCTTTTGCCTCAACCCCATAATTACTAAAAACTGCATGTATTATATATTTTAATATTGCTTATGAAAATCAACAGTCGAAATGCCCCTATTAGCTCCACCAATGATTAAAACTAAAATAGTTCTCTCTGCAAAAAAAAAACCGACTTCAATGCAAAGATCTGATAAAAGAAAAGAAGAAGTACGTGAAATAAGAAATTAAGTTTTATTGGGCGTGCTAATTTAGAGCTCAAGATGTGTGGTAAGTTCCGTAAAAATAGGTTAAGTGGATCCGCTTGAAATATTATAATAAAATTTAATGGGCGTTACTCCGCCCATTATTTTAACTCTCAGTTTGTACAATTAAAAATACCAAAGGTGTTTTATAGGTTTCGCAGCAATCAAATAGGTAGAATATCATTAAGTTATATTAAAAAAAAATTGGGCATGTCCCCGCCCAATGTTTTACAATAGAACCAATGGGAAGCTATAGCCTCTCAGACAACAACAAAAATTTACAATTGGTCTAAAATATACTGAGTTATGAAGATGCACACCTAAAAAATAAAGACGAATTGTAAATCTCCCCCTTTTTTTGAAGTCGGTTAATAACGCAATGATTATAGATTAGAAAAGTTCTTTATAGTTTTCATGAGTCAACATTTCGTACAAATTGGGATTTTAATGTACTAATTTATGACAGTTGTTGTAATAAAACAAACTTTTCCCCTCATGTTAACGCTACACGTAATAGATTAAGTTGTGTTTTTAAATAAATTTATTATTTTCAAGTAAAGAGTATCTAAAACTTCAAGAATCTAATGCGTCTGTATAGAGCAGAAGCTGGCGCAAATCTACATAAATTGTTAGGCGAGTTCATGTGAAATAATTGAGTTACATTTATATGTTGTGCAAACGGTCATAATAATAATTGAATTCATTTCTATACATATGCACGTATTTCACAAAAGTCATACTATCGAAATGTTGAGTTATTATCGCAGTATTCAAAGAGTGCAATATGAATTCACAATCTGCGAAAAGTATTTATTTAATTATTAAGAAGTGTTAAGGTTCTTGTAAACACTTTTTAATTTTGTTTAATCGTCTCAGGTCGAATTAAGAGCAACACTTTGCGGTCACTTTATATAATTAATTATATAATGTACGTAAAAATGTATGTGTGTATGCATGTGTTTAATATGCGGTCCTTTTGTGAATGAGTGTGCATGTGTAAGGATATGTAAAATTATACTGACCCAAACACACATTTCTTAACGTTTTCGTATGTATGTGACCACAAAATTCTGTGTATTTCGTTGCATTTTCTGCAGTAACTTTTCATTTCATTGCTTCTGGTGTAAGAGTTTCTATTTTGTTTTTCTAATAAAAATTAAACTGAAATTATTTTCATTTATTTATGTTGACGTTATTTTGCATATTTTATATTTTCCCAAACTGTTCAAGGATGTAAGCTTGGTTCTATTTTACTATTTAAATCAAAGTAAAATAGGGCGTTTGGGCATTTGTTGTTAAATATGAGAAATTGTTTAAATATTTGAGGAAATCGCTCTGTTTCGAGGCTAAAAGTATAGTTGGACTCTGTGGCTCTGTCAAGTTGAAAGTATTTTTTTAATTTAACAGACCTTAGGACTTATCTTCACATTAAAATTAGTGAATTCATTTTCTTGTTTGTGGCGAATGACACGTGCTCTTTTATTATTAAAAACTTTAAAACATTTCGCTGAGAGGTGCGAATATTCATATACACTTTGAAAAATTAATACCTTGAATGCCAAAAAAAATTACTGAAAAATGTGTTTAGAAATCTAAATGATGACAAAAACGGCGAAAATAGTCACCTGGGCTAATCAAGCTCTAGTTTGACTACCAGAAGGTCACTTATGAATCAAATTAAAAATTTACTGCCTTATTCATAAATAATATGAAACAAATCCTTTATAAAAACTGTTTCCTATGAATAAGTTCGTCAATATTTTTCTTATCAAAGTTCTATAAAGAAATAAAAAAAATCCAAATTTTTTCGATACATTTTATCGAAATGTGATCGTGTTTCATGAACTGTTAAAATGATGTGCAACAGCTCCCTATTTGCTTTTGCTTCGGCAAATTCCAAATTGTTTACTGGGTAATCAACATTTGTTTTGTTTCACATTTTGTTTACCTAAATGTTGGTGGTCATTTCTAATGAAGGACTAAAATTGAGAGAAAAAAATTTAAAATTGTAACAAGAATTTTTACATAATGACGTCTATTTACATTTCGTACGTTACTTTTATTTCTTTTTAATCTCTGCTCACACATGCCCTAAACTATTTTTTAATAAATAAACACACAAACATCGCATCGTTTCGTCAATGCCGATAATAGTTTAGCGAGAAAAATTAACTCATGGGAATATTTTATTATTTCAACGATGATTCGAGCAAAGAAATGAATGCAAGAAGAAGAACACATTTTCACATGGAAGGAAAAAATAAATAAAATAAATAGTTTGTTTGGTTGTTTGGTTTTGCATAGAAAGTAAATTTTCATTCACAAGAATTGGATAAATCTTTTTCCTGCTTCGCTGAAAATAGTTTTTCCAAGGATCGATCAGTTTACATACATAGTTATCGATTTTCACAGAGTATAAACTCTATTATTGTTTTGCCGGGGCATAAAAATCACGCACTACAGATCGCAAATTTAATTATTTTGTAACTCAAACGAATATTTTTATTAAATAAATTATAATGCGAAGAAGAAACTTTCTATATAATATAGAAAATTATAATCTGTGTATTAAAATTTAGTAAATACGCTGGCTTATTAAATCGAAACCATATTGTTATCTTAATGTAAACTGACTTTAGAAGCGTGTATCTTCGAAAATGATGAATTAAATGTTGTAAGTCGAGGCACAAGTATTCGGTATATACATAAATTATATATGTATGTATATTGAATTTTGTTTTTTTCAAACATAAAATAACACTGTACAACACAATGAAATTTTTCCCAATGTTCTACTAAATGATTATTGTAGAGGGGCCTAAAAAAAGATATACGTGTATTGGCATGTTAAAAGTTTACATCTGAAACTCTTTTTACGGCCTATTTAAAGGTGCACACTTGAATAGTAAAAAACGTATGAAATCGTATACCACTTAGGTTTTTGGTATATAGTGTCTTCAAAACTCTTCTTGAAATTGATTTTATTTGCAATTAAAAAAATACTTCAAAACAAGGATATATGTATGCAATTGAAATATTCTGCGAAAATATTTGTCATGAAATTGTACTATAGGCCTAAGAACACACTTGGGTCGAAAATTGAGCTTTCAATGTTTTTTTTTTGTCCTTAGAACTATATATATACAATGTATATTATACATATCACTTTATACATATCTTTATATAAAATGGCCCTAACTTATTATTTTTTTGAAATCGAGATTTTTGTATATTTCGATAAGAGGACATCCAATGCATCGAAAAATGCAAAAATCTCGACTTCAAAATTATATGAAATTATATTTCTTTATTAGGGTAACAATATGTATGTATAAACACATATTATAGTAGCTTAATTTGAAATTTATTTGCTAGTGGTTCAGCTTGGTCTATATACATTTCATTGTTGCTGTAACAAATCATCAGTAGACTTCAACCAGACATTTTGAATAGTCACAAACCTCTTATCTTATGCACTGACTTTCAAGAACTATTTGAAAATTCACAAATATTAATATTTTTTAAAATCACAAAAGAAAAACAAGCATAGTAGGCTTAGAAACTAATACAAAACCCAGCAAATAATTTATATTCGATATGAATCTATTTTATTTTTCTAAACCTTTATACAATTAGAAATCCATTGGATAACAATAAAAGTAAATAAAAGGCAAAATATAAATTATTTGCTGGGTTTTGTATTAGTTTCTAAACCTACTATGATTGATTTACTTTTGTGATTTTCAAAAATATTAATATTTGTGAATTCTCAAATAGTTCTTGAAAGTCTGTGCATAAGATAAGAGCTTCGTGACTATTCAAAATGTGTGGTTGAAGTCTACTGATGATTTGTTACAGCAACAATGAAATGCATATAGACCAAGCTGAACCACCAGCAAATAAATTTCAAATTAAAATATAATTATGACAATATGTCGAATAATAGATTTCTTAAATAGTAGCTTAATAATTTCCCTTAACGTTTATTAATTACCAAATTATCGAAAATCTCTCCCAAACAAAAATTATTGTAACTCAAAACTCTGAGATTGTTTCGAATCATAAAGTATAACTATGCAACCGATGTTTTAGAGTTTCGTATAAATTTAATATTAAATTCAAACTTTAATAAGGAAGCGTACATCTTTAAAATGGTGCTGTTGATACAGAAATATTTGAATTTTCAAGTGTTCTGATTAGCGGGAATGCACTGTATCATTTCATCATTTTCTATACATATGTAGCTTGTGTGTATATTCGCATTAGTTCAAATACATATATGTACATACATATACTTATGTACATAAATATGTATGTATGTATGTAGGAGAAAAAGTAAATAAGAATAGTTTTTATTACTACAGTATGTATGAATTTTCAAATTGTACACAAACAGATGGATGTTTTTTTCAATAATATTTTTCTGCTTCATCCTGTAAGAATCTTCTTTGCATCATTGGCACGTTAGTAATTTACTCATGGATTGAAAAATAAAATTTTTTCTTTTATAATTTAAAATTTTCAGGTAAATAATATTTGACAAACAACAAGCAAATGTCAACAACATCAATGTCAAACAATAAATAAATAATCATCATCATCATCATTCCCATAACAAGCTGCGAAGGAGATTATCCGCATGTCGCTTATTTGTCATAGAATTTTCAAAACCTTTTATATATTCTTATATTCACACAATCACATACATAAATGAATTTTACTAAACATTTACAAATATGTACACACAATACTATACATACATACATATGTACATACATTTATTCTTATGCTTAAGGCTTATTGAACAGTGACATTTTTGACTGAATAAAATACTTAAGTGAATTGCTGGGTCCAACATGTTAAATACAAATTAAAAATGAAAAAAAAAAATTCAAATAGAATTGTTCGAAATATTTGTACTTGATTAACAAAACGTTTTGGAAGTTTTTCATTAGTTCCATAATAGAAAATATTTGCTAATCATACAATTGAAAAGGCATTGTTTTACTTAAAAATTTCAGGCAGCTTCTTTGTTCGTCCTAAGATAATTTTGTATTCACTGAAAGGTCCTCTGCTTAATATATTTTTAATGGGCATTGAAGAATAAACAAGTGCTCAAAGCCTTATTTAGTTTTTTAAATATCATCCAATTTTACCATACGTATGCATTTCTATAATCTGAGTTGCAACTGCATCGAAGTGTTAAGAAATCTCAAGAATACATGATACCGGAGACTGCAAGAATTTAAAAGTTATAAGTTATATCTCGTTTGCCATTAGAACAGCTTATTGATTTATTACGCTCTTTATTAATCCTTTCATATTTTTATAATTTTGTTTTTCGGTCTTTGCACGCTACGAATTGCCACTACGTTCTTATACCCTATATATTACCATAACTGTTTTTCGAATCAATTATAAACAAAATCAGAGTCTCGGAATCGGTGTTTTTTATTGGGAATTATTACAATTTAATTTTAACATTTATTAACGCACTAATAATCCCAAATAATTATTTTACTTATTCAGTAAAATAATTTATTATTAAAGATACATTGAAATTGATTATTGAGGAGGGGCTTAGTTGAATACTGTATAATCACTCAAAAAAAAAAAAAAAGAATATCCAAACAACTATCTTATACCACAAGAATTGAAGTTTCTCCTGAATGGAGCTACTTGGTGATTTCATAGTGATTGATTTTTAAAACTATGTCCCAGACAAGTTTTAGATTTATATCCTTGATCAAGTTCACGCAGTCATGGGCAAAATACTGAAATGCAAAAATTATTTTCTGGAGCTAAAAGTCAATTTAAATCTAGAAATTTAACTCTGCTTTTGAATTGTTGTTGTAATTGTTGCAAGTAGAGTTGTGTCAAACAGACCTTTTTGAACTAGTTCAATAGCGTTCGAAGCAAAAGTTGTTTCGTTCATTAATTTCAATGAACTAATTCATGTTTTTGATCGTACCTGTGTCCAGCAGCTCATTTTAGTTCAAGAGAGCTGTTGGACGCAACTCTAGTTGCAGGCTAATTATCTATCCTTCAGTGTCTCATAAAAGGCAGACATTTCTAGTAGGTGCCATTCACATATTACGAGTTTTTATATATCCATGTCCCCCTTGGAATGCTTTTTACAAAATTTTAAGTATAAATTATATAATCCGTAACTAATTGTGAAGCATCCCACCCCTTGGAGCGTTACGTAATAGAAAAGAAAAAATAATGATTGAATGATATTTCAAATTGTTGTTTACAGGCACATTTATAAATTCAAGTCCCTGTTTTATTACTGGTAAACATAAACACTAAAGGATAATGAATGTTAAGTATTCGCTTCAGAATTTATTATATTTTAATTCAAATTAACATGATGGGAGAAGGGATGATGTGGATGTATGGGAATTATGAATTGCAAAATTAAAAGAGACATTGACATACACTTACTGTCAACTACATACACCCCAATAAATTTCCTTCAATGACTTAATCCTGTAAACTGTCCTTATTGTTACCTGGGGCACATTTGCATATATTATTGTGTTTCATCTTCCCTTTGTGCATGGATTATTTTACATATTTTTTACGAGTATGTTTGCTTCAATTTGGAATGAATGAGTAAACAATTAAAAGTGAAGAGGATGATTTTTGCTTTCTGCAAACCTATTTAATTTTAAATAAATTTAAAATATGTAATTTCAAATTTAATATTGCTTCCATTAAATTTTATATTGTGAAACAACTTTCACTGCCATAATACTCCAGATCTGTGTGAACGTCCTCTCTTTTAAAACTTGATATAAAACCAGAATGTTTATTTTGACAAGTGTGCCAAATAATTTGTTTATTGTAAATATGTATATACACATGCACACATACATATGTATGCATAACCGTCGATTTTTTATCTTTGCTTATATCAGAACAAATCTGAAAGCCAATCTATTTAAATTTTAAACACATTTAATGTTAACTTGTCGACAAGTTAAAACAAATAATTAAATAAAAATAACGCGAATAGAAGTTGTGTGTGCTCATGCCTATTCTTATAAACCTCATCACCTCTCTATCATCACAAGCACTGCATGCAGACACTGGGTCTAAAGTGCTTAACAGCGTACTTAAACTCATGTTGGGGTCATGTTAAATAAATTTTAAAGAAATATGATGGAAGACTAAAAATACTCGTACAACAATGCTAATGCTCATAAATCGTCGACCAAACAAAATCTTGTTCACACATTTATTAATTTTTTTAAATTTTCATATTCTTTTTGTGGTGTTGAAGTGAACTATTATTTTCTTTCTTATGAAATTTTAAAGAATTTATTCTTCAAGGCAGTCAATTGCATGTTTTTTATGCGACGTGAAAAAGCATAAATATTTCAAAAGAAAAGAAAAATTATCAACAAAAAAAACAGTGAAATATGTATGTATATATTTATATTTATTAACAGGAAAAAAACACATCATCATTTTTTAAAATTTTCACAAGGTGTAAAAAATTTAATAAAAATAAAATTTTTATATTAAAACCACGTTTTTTAGAACAGTAACATTAATTCAGACTTTTAATAATACGACCTAGAAAAAAGGGCAAAAGTTTGTTTTTCATAAAGTTATTTATATTTCTTGAAACATTTTTAAAAATCAAGACAGGCCCTTTTCCATTTTCTATGACGATATGTTTCTGCAGCTGCCATATTAGCATAGTGCACTTACAAAAGCCTTTCTCCACCATACTTCTCTGTGGGGTTTCACTCCCAGTTGCTTTCATGTTGGACTTATGTATTTTGTCAAGTGACGTTTTTTGCTAAATTAGGCTGTTTTTTGAAGAAAAATCTATATATGAAATACTTTTTTGCATGTTGACGTAGAGCATTATTAGCTCTACATTTAGTAAAAGCTAAAAAAAATCGAACTGCATTGCTCCGAATTTACAAGCTTAAGTGCTTGGTGACGTAATGTGACAAAAAGTGGAGTTTTCTGTGGAAATGCCCATATATCATTTCAGATTCTGTGGGGGTCTTCCAAAACTCTTCGGCACGCTTGATGAAAAGGATTTTTTTATTTTTGAAAATAATTTTTATTGAAAGTAAAATTCAAAAATAACATAATTAATACGAAAAGGACCCAACTCATAATTTTTTGAAATCGGTATTTTTAGATATTTCGAAAGACCATTACTAGATACACCTCCTGAATATTAATAAAACTAAATTTGTAAAGTGTTTTTAATAAAAATGACGTTTAAAATTTGTTTTTTGTCAATATTGCATCTTTTTTTATTTAGTTTTTTCCTCCTCCTGTAAACTATGAAAAACATGAGTTAGGGCCTTTTCGTATTAAGTTAACGATATGTGTGTATATGTATTTTTCCTCAAATATTTCTTGCGAAACTTTCAAGATTTAATTCCTTTAAAATCATATTCATATTTATTTATAATTTATTTTATTGTTCTTATTTATTTTTTAATATTGTTGTAAAATGTTTAAGTTTCTTGGGTGTAAGTGTACAATTTTAATGGACTTTTAAACTGACATTGCAACAATATACAAAATTATTTTAAACTGCTAAAACAAGCTGTCAACATTTGTTAATTTACGACAAAAGACATGTAATTCAAAATGAAATAATACGCCCATTTCGGTTTCAACAGATGGACGAATTCCTCAAATATGCAGTGTGGCCTTCTCTTCATCCATGTGGTAGTAGTTAGTATAAGACTTGGGCAAAGATCTTTGCCTACAGAACTGTCTATGATATTGAGCAAAGATATATTTTATTAAAAAACAAACATTTATTTATAGTAAAAATAGGCGTAACTGTATAATATGCGAAAGAGTTCAGATGCATACATACATATGTACATAAATGTATATATACATATCTATATATGTATGTATTTATCTTAATTGTTTGCTTTTCTTTAGTTATTTTCATTCTTCTTATTGGCTGACTTTCTCATTTGCTTATAGGTATGCATGTTTAAATGAACATGAGCTCTAGCTTTTAATATGCATACGCATATGTTTTTATTTTTAGGGAAAAAGTTTAGGGCGTTACTTGCCCTTTTCCATATATCACACTTTGTTGAATGTGTTATTGCCCGATCTTTTGCCAAGATCTTGTTTGCTGTCAATTTAATTTAAAATGTAGCACTGGCCGTCATTTAGTCAATTTCAAATCGTTTTTTGGTATTTGAAAAAAAAATTAAAATAAGATTGATCTTTGTATTGCACATTGGGGAAAAAGTGTATAAAACACTGTTGGTATTGGGAAAGATAATGTCTGTACATCGAAAATCTTTGTTAGTACTTATTTATTTGTTATGTAGTTCTTTAACGGCGATCCAAGATGACAGTTATATTTTATTTTTATTTTATCTTTACGAACGAATATGTTTTAAGAAAATAATTAATATAAATTTGTATTATTATTTTGAATTGATTTGTTTTTTACTGTAGTGAAGCAAAGTGGTCACTCGTTAGGTCAGAAACAAAACAAAACCCTACATCGTGGATAGGGTTTAAAATTTCAGCTCCACACCTCTTAGAGTTCTAGAGATCAACATGGTTTTGTGGAGTACATTACCTATCCAAAAAAATGGTGTCACATTAGAAATTTCAAGTATTGATTTTTTGTTACACAGTGTAATGTTCCTAGATATTTTTTTAATTTTTTCTTTCATATTCTTCTTCTCCAGACAATAACAAACAAACCAACAAAATAATGGGTAGAACTGGTATAGCCGTTCACGCTATGCCGTGACAAAAGGAAAAGGATTCATTTTGATATATGTATGTATATTTTAAATAAATACGCACATATATAGATTAGTCTTACCTAACTGGGAAAGCGGGAACCCTCTGACCACTCCTAGACTACCATAGAACGAAAATGCTCATGAACTTCATTGGAAGCACTTGAGGGACCTCGTGGCCACGTTGAACGGTCACTTTACCTTCGGAAACCATGCTAAACGTATGGGTCTCCCAGCTACAGTTGCAATGATGAGGAAGAGGAGGAAAGTATCCTGCATCGTTTGCGTCTTTGTCCCACTCTGGAGGATCTCTGTCTGTACCTCATTGACAGAATATCCTTCAGCAGCTTACCCGAGATATGGGAAATCGAGCTCAAAGACTTGAGCCCTTATATGAGGACTAGTGGTTGGTATAACCATTGACTCCTCCCCCCACCCCCCGCAAAGTTTTCGGCCCATTCTCACCTCTCACCACCTGTACAACTTTTATCTCTTTTCTAATTCTACTCTTCACACCCTCCTCTCACTCTCTCTCTCATACTCTATCTTCGTTTGACTTAGAGCTAGCAAAAAGGGATCATTATAATGAACCCAAGTGAGTTGGACTCTAATTTTCTACTTTTCCTTCCCGGCAGCATGCTTAAATAACCTAACCTAACCCAACCCTGTGTGCGGTATCTTTTTTTACAGACATCTCAATTTGGGACTTAAATTTTGATTCGGTTGGTGCATATTAAGTGACAAATATCTACTTACAAATGCATATAATACAAAAACATACTTACAAATTATTATGATATAGTAGTATTATGATTTAAGTAATTTAAGCAACTTTCAAAAAAAAGTTAAGTCATCTTTTTCACATAATTTTTGTATTAAGATATTTGTCAAGCTTTATAATACTTGTATTGTAATTTCGTAGACATCTTCAATGCTACAGTTGGCCATTGGATGCAAGATTCCGCTTCAAAATATTTGAATGTCAAAGTTGACATTTTAATAGAAAAGAGAAAAAAATTAATGATATGATTTTATTTGCGATGATATTTTCTTTATATTTAACAAAAGCGAGATAAATAAAAAATATTGACATCGCATTAATACGAATATTGGTAAATTGTTTTATTCATTTGCGGATATATAAAATAAATTCGTCCGTATTAAGGAGTGAGCAGAATCAAACATTGATTTCTGGGGATAAATAACTTTATGATGAGACTGAAATATTTATTATGCACATACATATACATATATGTATATACATATGTATCTATTCATGCAAGTATGTATGTATGTATGTATGCACATGTCTACATATTAAAATGCAGCTTTAGTTTGTCAATCATCAGATGGTTTCTTTTGTATTGAACATCAAATACAACAATGATCATTGTTTTGGCAATATGATGAATGATAGTTACGGCCAAAATAAACAAACAACACAAAATCATACATAATACAGTATTGTGTGCAAAAGTCGACAAACTTTGAAATATTCAACAGACAGTTTTATTATTTTCGATTTTTTGCAAAAAAAAAATATATGTATATTAATAAAACAGGAAATATATTTAATCTTATTCCATTTCAGAACTTTGCAGACTTTTAATGAGTGTTTTCAACATTTCCAAGAAGTTTCAAATATACGAAATGAAACATCCATTTCAAAAGGCTCCATTTGTTGCACTAACCTTTTTACTTATGACTGTTTGTTAAATATCTGTATGACTGCAAAAAAAGTGGAAAAAGATGCATATTTTAATAACACTTTTTATACAAACATGCAAATAGGAGCAACAAAAATAAATGGTTCAGATTTGCGTCAGAGAGCTAATGTGACTCGACACTTAAAGAATTCTTTAGTGGGCGGTCAACATTATTTGCAGTTTTAGCCATTTTGGTAATGAGTTATAGGTTTTAAAGGGTTGCAAGAGTAATGAGCTGTACATATTGGACGCATAATTTTATTAGGTATAAAAAATAGTTAAGTTAAATATTAACTCAACAAGCCGTGCCATAAAGAGCCAAAAACAGCTTAAGCAACATACTTTTGAACTTTATTTTTTGACCAAAATCGATTATTTGCAATCGAAAATAACCGAATTTCGTAAAAAAAACGAAGTAAAAAAATGTGTTCGTTTAGCTTTTTTGGCTGTTATGGCTCGAAGTAAAGCGCTTGCCTTCAAATCTGGAAATTGAAAAAGATGTGGTTAGGTAAAGTATCAGAAAATATGTTAAAAAAATAAATTATATTTACTTTAATTTAACAACGCTATTTTAGCTACTTCAGATTAGGAAGCAGCTTTTGCAAACTACGACAGATGCTGTCTTTCTAAACGCATGTTGCATTAACTACAACAATTTTAAATCTTCCTGAACTAGATCATGCATTAAATTTGCAAGTGCCAGACATAAGTAAACTGATGCTGACAATTACAGCAATTACAGATAATCATAAAAAGTTAAATTAATAAAGTTAAATGTTCCTAATGAATACTTTCTCTTGATCCCTTAAAAAAATACAATAAATAAAAATTAAAATTTAGTAGTCTGTTGTTATGTAAACACAAAAAAAGTAAAAACATCAAATAAAAGAAACATAAAATTTCAAGTCAGACGACATGTATTATAAAATTATGATGCACTCCTGTTGCACTTTTGTATGTATGTATTTCCTACATACAAATTTTTGTGTGTTGGAATTTATGAGATGCTCATATTGACTAAATTATAAGCGAGTATCATCCAAGTAACAAACCAGACTGTACGGCACAGAAATTTTCAAACAAATAAATTGTTGTGAATGTTTTTTAAGTATGGAGAAATAAGTACCAGATAACAAATAATCGCAAATCCCGTACTCAACAATTTGGAAATCGGAAAGCTCCCTATTTCATTGCACACCACTGACCTGTTCAATATTCATGAAAAAGAAAGCGACGTTGAGAGATTGCTATTTTTTATAGTCTTACCCGAAGCAATACAAACAAATTTATTTTATATGACAAATGTTACAGATTGTATAGTATATAATTTGATGTTACAAATTGTTAAGTATATAATTTGATGAAGGTAGTAACAAAGGCTGTTGTCACGCAGACTGATAGAAATTCAATCCTCGACAAATATGTAAATACTTCTACCCATACGTGTAAGTTACATTGTTTTGCATCAACACGGAAACGCGTTGAAACAATATTCAATTAAGATTTACGAAGATTCAATTAAAAGATTAATTAGCTTTTAACCAATCACGAAGATTTTAGAATAAACTCAACATTTTTAATTGAATATTTTTTTTTAGTTTTTTTTCAATTAAAAATATTATTACATTTTTTAAAGATTCCATGAAAATTTCTTTTTAAAAATTCAAATAAAAAATAACTGATTTACTTGTAATTCAATAGAAGCATCAATTGAAATATTTTTACAGATACAATTAAAAAAATGTGTTAAAAATGTTAAAAGATTCAATTAAAATATTAATTGATATATTAAAAAATTAAATAATATAAAAATAAAAAAATTCACACTTCATTAATAAATTATTTTCTTTAAAATCATTATTGTATAACTTGTGTCAAGAGATGCATATTTAGTTGTTATGTTGGATAGTTTTTTAATCCCGGGACTATAGTCGACAAATCGGAAAATATACGTCCGAGATTGTATTATTGTATGGAATCTTCAAAACAACTGGAAAAATTGCTAAATCTGGCAACCGTTTTAATAAACTAAGGAGATCTGTTTTTAATAAAACGAGTACGTTTCAACACATTTCTATGCGCGATTGTAGGCATAGTCAAATACATCGTCAGCAACTCATTAAAGATTTGTCTGACTGAAGTGGCCGTATAAGTGGCACGATACACAGTGTATGATGATGATGATGATGATAAACATGATTTTCTTATTGTTGCTTTTTATTTATTACTCAATTCTAATGACTTTAATGAAATTTTAATTCGTTTTGAAGTTAATTTATTACGTACGAAGCTTTTGCAATATCCATGCAATACTAAAAACAGTTTTGTGTGGCATTAATATTTATTGGCTTGTCGTTTCAATAGATTTTTTTTAAGTCTAAAAAGATAATACAAGAATTCTGCAGTTTTTATTAGCAAAATTATACTTTTACTTTATTATATTTTGTACAAATAAATCTATTTGAGTAAGTTTAATTTTTATATGTTTATACGTACATATGTTTGGTTTTGATTAGGATAAAATTCGTATCGCTTTATAAGCCAAATTATATGTGATAATTATTAAGATAAAAAAACACCAAAGTTAAGTATAAATATTCTTTCAAACACTGGAAGAATGGAACAGTTTGTTGTTTTCAATGGTCGCCACATGCAATTTGACTTACAGAGCGATGCAAACTTTATTATTATCAAAAGAAAACATGTAAATTCTTGTAAATTATTTTTTATTTTAAAATATTATTGATTTCTGAATAAATCACTATTACTGTGAACGTTTGCTTTATTAAAAAAACCAACTTATATGGTAAAAAATTTAGGGTCTAATTGTCTACATAATGTCATGTTTCAACTTGATATTTATATGGAAACAAGAATAAAACTTTAAAACGTAAGGCCCTACGTAGGGTAGTTTTACAAATTAAAATATATGTAATTTCAATGTTTTTCCTAGTTTAAAAGGCCGTGACTGTGGGAAAAATATTCAATTTTATTTCTGAATATGTTACATGAAAAACATGTAAATATCGCTCATTTGCTTCAATAGTATTATTTCGTATTTTATCTTGTGTAAAAATTTCATATAAATAGCTTGTACCATCACCTCATGGGAGAAGAATTTTTTTTAATTTCTCCATTGAGTTGTATGCAAATTGAAAACTTAAAACGCGTTTTCTGCAAAACTGGTTTTTTTGAGTTGTGCCACTATTGAAGCAAATGAGCGATATGTTACAAATTTTACCCCTCCCCCCCCCCCCCCCCCCTTTTGTGAAGGTTTACATACTGCCATTTTTTCCAACTGTGGTGACGAAGGTTTAATTTTGTATGTCATACTTATAATTTCTACAGAATCTTTCTTAAATAGAAAATATAAAAATTATTATTACAAAAATTAACATAAATAAATATTTATTTAAATATTGTGACTTTTTTGGTTTTTTTTAAACATAATTAGTGATATCAATGTGTGTTTAAAAATCATAATAGTGTGCGGAAAACCCCTCAAATAGCCTTAAAATCGCTAATGAAGTATATTAATGATAAAATGTAACCGTTGTAAATAAAAATAGCATATTTTGTTCGATTGTAGTAACAATATGTAGCACTTTGAGTGATTTTAAGTAACATTTAAATATCTTACACATATATATTGTAACATATTTTCTTCAGAAGAGAAATCGCCATCAGAGAAACAAGCCAGCCGATTTTGAGCCGCCGCCGGTTACTTTTTGTACCATTCAGCCACTGCCGATGTAGTCGGCTCGCATCGGCTTAAAATCAGCCGCCGATATAGGCGGCGTGCACCGGCTTAAACGGCGGCTTTTTCCAAACGGAAAAGTATTGCAGAGTTGAACATAATTTGTATAACATAACGCAATTCACTGCTCTAAAAAGTTGAGCCTCCAAAAATCTTGCCGGCGCGCCGCCGCCGACTTCAAAACCACCCAGCTGCCGCCGCCGACTTTTTTACTTCGGCTTGTTTCTCTGATCGCCATAAGACTGTGAACCTAGGCCGAGTGGAAAAAAATTAATAACCACAGCTGTTTGATTCAGACACAAATATATTAAGTTAAGCATTTTCATACATAACTACTCGTTATAGACAATTTTGTACAATCCAACATGATTGGAAACTGCTTAAATCAATAAAAACATGTCTGAATCAAATAGTTTTGCTTTTTTGGGCACTTGTGTGCTGGAATATAAATAAACGCTAATCAAACATATATACTTGAATACATGTAATAAATACAAAAAATAGAATGAAAACATGAAAAAATATACATGAAAGATATAATTTAATAAAAAATTTTTTGGTTATTAACTTCTTCTATTCACAGCTGACTTTTTGTAAATTCTAAATATTATTACGAATACCTATATACATTAATTCACTATGAAAAAAAAAATAATAAAATTACTTCAAGTGTGCTTTAGTCAAAATTTATGTGGGAATTTTGTTTTAACTTATACTTCAAGCTTACTCTTACTTATCCGCTTTTCGTAATGTGGACAATTTGTATTTAATTTAATGATTATAAGAAATCGATTTAATTAATTTATTAATTGTAATTGTCTTATTTAACCGAAAAATTATTAAAATCAATTTAAAATTATATTGCATGAATTCAACATGTTAATTGAAATTCATACTCGAGAGCAATTACGTCTATAATTAAATTAATCAAAACATTAACAGAAACATCATATCAGACGAATGAAGTTAAAATTTAGAAGTGCTGACTGATATATATGTCATTTGCTCTGAATAACAATAATTTATATTCATTCTAAATTTCGCTTTAAAATTGACAACAAAAACAAAAATCTGAAATTAGAGTTTAACAGCAATTTTGTGTGTGGGTGTCAGTATTGACAACAGAACCAATATCGTAATTAAATACTAATGAACAATTAATTAAAAATATGACTTCAAAAAAATATTAACATATATTTCGGAATGTAATTATTTGCCCAAAACTATTAATAGTGTGTATAGGAAATGTTTTAGTAAATAAGGCCTTTAGCTATTTATTGTTAATAAAGCAACTTTTCCCAATTGTTAATAAAACCACTTTCCCCCAATTTTTTTTTCTGATTTAAAAACTAAAAAATTTATTATTATGAGAATTATATGATTACCAAATTACAATATTTTAGTTAATATTTTTATTTAAACTGCATTTGGGCTTAGTTGCAAAAAATACAAAATAACATAACATGAACGTAAAAACATCAACGAACATACAACATACATTATGAGACAACAACTTTAATAATTATAATTTTTCTGCATGTGCTTGAATTTTTGGAATGAGTTTGCACAATTTCATTCAGCAAAATGTCTATTAATTAATACAAGAATAAACATATTATTCTCTTAATAAGAAATATCATTACATTTAAATCAATAATGACCGGAATAACACTCACTCACTCATTCATCCATTAACCTTCATTAATTAGTTAATTTGAGTCATTTGGCTCGAATCATTTTTAAGATATTTCAAAGACTTTTTCCTTTGTAACTTCAAATAAAGAACTACTCGTGAACAAAAATATATTATTATTTAAATACATCCGTTCTGTTTTCTTTTCTCTTTAGCCGCATTGTATGAGTCAATGGTTTTATATTAAATTCTTAGATTTCTTTCACTGAAAGTTTTGTTATTAGTCTACTTCAACATGTTTTAATTTCAAATGTTAATTTTTTTTATCAAATCATGTTTTATAAATGTTGCATTAAGAACTATTGAAAGATAATGGTTGTAATGAAAACGCTCGAGAACACAGCCAGAACAGAAGAAGAGTGCATTCTTCCCCAAAATATGAAGCAGTGCTGACATACAACATAACAAACTTTTTTTATAATAAATACAAGCTGCGAAGATTCTTTAGATTGTCTGCAGAGTTTTCGTTAGAGTTTCCGTTAGGAATCAATCCCAAGACCTTCTGACTACTAGGCTAGTGCACTACCTACTAACCGAGATTACTAACCTAGCAATGTTAAGAACATGTGATGGTAACAGCTGTGTTTGATGTGTAACATGGACAAAAGTTGTCCTTTACACACGCTAAATTGTGCAAAATTCTATGTTGAATGCTGCATAGTTTTGTGTGAAACTGTTTTCATAAATTATCCATTATGTCTTCAATGTGACACGAAACTTTTAAAAAATAAGAAGAAATAAGAATTTCAAGTGTCTGTGTGTGATACGATCTGACAATTTTAAAGAATATTATCTGAATTCTAATTGTCCTTTTAACACAAAAGGTCGGTCATTGTCACGTTATGCATATGGTTGCATTCACTACTTATCCGCGCTTGATTTGTTAAGTTTTTAAAGGTAATTCTATTGATGACTTGCATTGTTTTGTATTTTTTCCACGACTAGTTTGATACATATGTACGAACATACATACATACTTACGATCATAGTGCATACATTAATTATTAAATTTTTATTCTGTTTCATATTCTTCGTTTGATAAAAGACCGCTCCGTTCGCCTCGTCCGTTTCAGTTAATAAAGTCATAGTTCAAACCTTTCTGAAAGAATTATCGAGTCATTTCCCTTTTTAAAAGCAAATAAATAAAAGGCTTAAACGCTTTTTGTAAATGTATGCATCTGTGCATTCGTGAATTCACATTCGATTTCGAAAAAAGTGAATTATAAGTTTATGGGCTTAGAAGAGCGTGTGAGTGCATGTGTGTTGTTGTAGTGTCATTGCAGTCTGACCATGTACGAACCATTACATATATATTTACATATGTATCTACTAGTATGTACATATGTATGTTTAAGTAGGCATGTTTTGTAGTCATGTTACGGCTGTCATGATTATTTATTAGCTGACATTCGTTAGTTACACGTAATAATCAGTGTTGTTTTTTTATTTTTCTAACAAGTTTCTTCATTTCAATTCAAGTTAATAATGTACTTTTTGAAGTTGGCCGCTTTGTGGCTTGTGAAGGATATTCATTGTTAATTGGGTTTTATTTAACATTTCCATAATGTTTTTCTTTTCCTACATTTGTTGCATTTGTCTCGAACAGTTTGGTTTTTATTGTTCATTGTGAAAGGTGTTGCACATATAAAACTAATAACACTTGCTTAATGTTTTTATAATGTAGTTAATTTCCTTAACAATTATTTCGAATGTTGCTGCTATTTTTTTAAAGCCTTTTAGTTTTATTGGATTCACTTCACTTGGTTAATGACAAATCATTATCGTTCTCTTTTACAGCAATTAAAGTTAATTTATTATCTTGCAATGACTCCGAAATACATATACTATACAAATAGACACATACATATGTATGTATATACATAAGATAATTATTCATATGAACACACGTTAATGTGTCCGTAAGGGAGTTGTTAAAAAGGGTATATTTAGATGGTGTCCAGAATAATGATGTTCTCCAAACTATAAGAAAATAAGTTAAGTTTAATTTGATTTGATCAAAATGTTGTGTTGTTATTAATTTACTAGAGTCTTTAGTTAAAACTTTTAAATAAACGGATTTATTGTAATAGACTGCAATCTAATTATAATATACAAAGCAGCATATGTTATGAAGTAAAGTATGTTACTCCATAATTGGCTGTACAATAAAAAATCATTTATCGCATTCGATTTCATTAAGATAAGAGTATCATGTTTATCACATGACAGATGGACATGTGACAATTCTCCTACCAGAATATTTTAACTCTTCTAGTCCTTCTTAAGAGAACGTAGCTAATTAATAATAGCAAGGAAATAATGAATAAAAGTAATATATTAAATTATACACATACATACATATGTATATGTATACATATGTTTAATTTTCCGTTATTCAATCCTTGAAAAAAAAATTTTTTTTTTAATTATTATTATTGCAGATACGCAGTAAGAAACTATAATTGTTTATAATCATCAAATTCTTTTGTTCAATACATGAAATTTTTCAATTTTGTAATTATTACTAAAATGATATTAATCATTAGGATTGAAATAAAATATAGCAAAGGTATTTTTCAATTAATGTATTTTTTTTTTCTAAAAGATAATTGAAAATGTGTATGATTGAAAAGATAAAAAAATTAATGAAAAATCAATTAATCAAATGATTAAATTAAACTACTCAATAACTTAAATGTTGGCAAAAACAAACTTTGTAACTGTATTTGTATTGAATAATTTAACAGTTTCTTATTAATATCTAAGAAAATTAATTATGTAGTAAGTTTTATATACACATACACACATACGTACATACATACATATATACATTGTGACACTACATTAATGTGCAATTTAATTTTTCAGATTTAAATAACAAGTTTTTCCTGAAGAAGTAGGAAAAATGCCAACGAAACGTCAAGTAAACAATTGTTTTGTAAAACTCTAAAACAAAATCCTGACAAAAATAGCCTAGGGAAACCCCCAACAATACGTAAGCTGGGATTGATTGGTTTAGCTAGTCCATATGAGTTGGCATTAGCACTATCGATAAACTTAATATCTATATTTTAAGACTTTGAAAATATAATAAATAAATATCAAAAAGTAACCCGATACAAAGCTGAAACGAAACTGAATAAATATTTTTCTTTCTCATTAATAGAATGATTGAATCCATAAATATTTAAATACAATGTTATTTGAAAATTCAGCAAAAATTTACTGAAAAGCAGAAATATGTATTTACATAATATATTTTCAATAAAGAAAATTATTTTAAAAATCAACAAACGACGCGGGTGTAACTGAAAAATAAAACTGATGATCATTTTTTTGGGGTATAGCTAGTTTATTATTCATTAAAAAATGTAATTCCTTCGTCAAATATGTCCATGAAAGTTATTTTTTTTAGTGCTTTTGCGTACTTAACTATATTCTTCGTTCTTTTTCAAGATTTTCAAATAAGCGGGACTTTTAAAAATATACGGCTTATAATTTGTAATAAAGGACTTTACTTGTGCAGGGTCTGATGCTGTAAATTTACTTCGTAGCGCATTTCGTTTTGGCGGAAAAATTATTTTGTTGTGTAGAATTTGCAATATAAATGTGGTTTACTGTTTTCAAAAAACTCAATATTTAATGCTAATATTCCTTATGAGTCGAATATAACGAATACTGATGGAAGAATGATAATAAAATAGCGAACTACTATGGGACCTTAAAAACGGGGAATACGAAAATGTGTGGGAAGTAAATTTTTTTTGCCAGACATCAAAAAGAAATGCTTTAATTGTTATAGTTTACATTCTGAGCAATTTTATTTAGTGAAATTTTATGATTAAAGAATATTGTAAACACATGATGTAACCCATTGATGTGAAAATGAAACACACAACCATACATATTGTAGTCATGTGCAGGTTTCCAAAATTTATAAAATATGCGTACCTACTCATATACATACATTAATTATGCACGTATGTGTGTATGTACATCTCCTTTTGTATCAATTATGACACATTTAAAATCACAACCCTAAATGAAAAGAAGTAAAAGTGCGATATTCGCCAGTGCCGAATCTTATATACCCTTCACCAACGCACATATGGAGTATATATGTATTTACACACCTACATAAATAATTGTGAAAGAACAAAAGTTTTTTAAATTATTTACTCCATTGTAATTCATAGTAACCAATTGCTATTTTTCGAGTAAGCCTTCATTCAAGAAAAAATCGGAAACATTACTTGTTTATGAAAAAAAAAATTAGATGGATTGATTTTTTATAAAGAAGTATTTTGATTATATCCTAAGTCTACACTAATAGAAAAATAACGATCTTAATGTAAAATAAAAATTGTTGGATTCAGATTGTAAAAATTTTAAAATTGCAATCTTGAAATTTTTTATGTTCTGAAATTTAAGCATAAATTCTTAATTTATAGACTGAATTTTAAAAATCAAGAACGTATTCTTAAAATCAAGAACGTAATCTTAATTTTAAGATTTCTAAATTTTTAAGATTATAATCTTAATTTAAGATTTTTATTGAGAACAAAATCTTGAATTCAATCTTAAAATGAGATATTATTCAAGATTACAATCTTAAATGCGATCTAAAAAAAATTAAAATTTTATTCTTGAATCAAGCATTTTCGCATTTAACAGACTATTATGATTGAAATAATTTGGTTTCAAGCGCAAAATTTTGATTTTAGTACGGTTTTCCCTCAGTGTAACTACTCCCCGTGCAATTTTGTCTTTAACAACTTTGCATTTCATAAAAAATAATTTTCCGCGCCCATCTTGTATTGTTTATGCTACAAAATTACCTCTTGGCCGATATCTTTTGGTTCAAGCTATCAGTTAAAAACGACTGTAATTCAATCACAAACAATTTTGTGGTGGACTGACGAAATTTGTGTTCACACTATCGATTAAGCAAGACTGTCACTTTTGTTCTGTAGTGTGTACTCTACCTAAGGCAACTCGAGTGCCCATATGAAAAGAATTTTCATATTATGATAAGAATTTTCATATTAATACCGATACCACAAATTTGAATGAAATAAATATATATAATAATTAATAACTGCAGCTTAAAGTAATTTAAAAGAAGGATTTTATCAGACGTATAGAAAAATTTTCATTACTACAATTTTATTTCAATCTAAAGCAAGGAATAACTTAAAGCCAAGTTCATCCTACATTTTAAGAAGGTAAATTGAATTAGGAATTTGCATATTATAAAAATGTTTTAACTCTCAATTCAAACATTCCATTACCAACTTTGGACGTTCACTTATATGCCGATATTAGGAAATAATTTTGTTCTCACAAAATTTCAGTTTCAGGAAAATAAAGTGCAAAATGTCCTAACAAGTGTTTGAAAATTTTCAAATAAAATAACGTCGAGCACGAATAACTCTTACGTGTGTCAGCAGCTTTCGTTAGTTTTATAGCCCTGGAACGGTGTCTTTGATTTTGATAATTTTTAATATGAATATTTTTAGGAGAAATTCTTATACATCAGCCCAATAGCAATCTCCAGCTTTTCTGGAGTCTTCGGAAAACCTATTTCAGCTAAGGACAGGCGGGACATCATATCGCATCGCATCGGAACCCAATTCACAAGGATCCAGAATATAGACATTAAATGAAGTTGTAAGTGAGTGTTGTGGAAGTTACACACCGAATGATAAACCTTACAATTTTTAGTGAAGGGTATAATAAAGAACAATTTCATTCTGTTGATAATACATACATACGTACTTGTGTTCATGTATGTAGGGACATACATTTAGTATTTTTGTACATACATCTGTTTGTATCTTCTTTTCTGGAGTAGCGACTTAATTAAGACATTTTATCTGGTAAATTAGCGGTTCCGATATACATACTCGTATTATCTACCATCAGAATGGAGCAAACGAGCTCTGCAACACACATGTTGCTGCAGACTCAAACATCATGTTAAAATTACTTGCGTTTGTCTTTTATTTGTAAAATATATTCAATACGAAATCACTTTTGTGTGTCAAAGAAGCTGAACTGTAAAAAAAATTAAATACGGATGGGAAGAGAAAAAATAAGAAAAGCGAATCTCTTTAATCTTAAAACTTCATCATCAAAGTTGTTTTTCAATCCGTTGCAATTACAGATGTGACAAATGATTTTCTTGAAATATTTTGACATTCAGCGTGCGGTTTGTGTTCAAATGTTGAATGCTGTTGAATTTAATCAGCGATAGGAAATGTTGACAATATAATTAAATTCAAATTAATGTTAACTGACAGGTGTGTAAGATGTTGGGAGCGTTTGCGTGTGTACAAGCATTGTGCGTGTGTATAAAACAAAAATCAAGGATTTATACAATTATAAAGATATTTAAATTAATTTCAGCTGTACGTAATGAAAAACTATGCGGTCTGTATTCGATTAAAATGAGCAATTTTCTCTGAGTGTACGCTGCGAGGCCAGTTTCATTAATTTTATGCATTTTGAGGTTCTGCATTCACAGGTTTTAGGTTTCTCTTTGGGAATATTAATTATGCCGTTGTTTGCTTTATGCAAATTCACATAAATCAGGTTTAATGTAGCATTTTGTTTTGTGTCTTTTCAACGCATTTAATTGCCCCTAATATATGTATGCAACTTCTTTTGTGGTGTGGTTGCTGCTTATTTTGTGTTGTATCTTTTCGACTTCTAATTGAATTTGAATTGTTGTTACTATTGTCTGAGGTCAGCAGCAAACTGTCATGCTCTTGTAAGCTAAAACAAACAAAATATGTATACATATATATATTTTTCAATTTGCGTTTGTTGTTTGTTTCTTGCACTTCTTTCTTTACTTAAAACGACGTTCATTAAATCTTTTTAACGACTTTTTGTGGTACGTTTAATTTCTTCCAACATAAGACTGCACAAGCAAATATTTTTTAAAAGACTTATGGTAATTTCGCAAAAAAACAATTCTGCATTGAAATGATTACATTTACGTACATCATACATACGCACATACATATGTACATACATACCTATATTAGACCGTATTAAGTTGTAACCGAATGAATGTGTGTACTAGTGTCCTGCACAACACCATTTATAAGACCTTTCAAGATATGAGATATTTTTCAAATGCTTTACTACAGCGAAATATTCTAAAACATACACTAAACAACACTGTTGGCAAGACAAACAACTGAAACAAATGTCTTGCCAAGAGTGTTGTTTTAGAATATTTTGCTGTAGTAAAGCATTTGAAAAATCTCTCATGCCTTGAAAAGTCTTATAAATGGTCTTGTGCAGGACTTTAGTGTGTACACGTGTGTGCCAACAATATTATAAAGAAATTTAGTGGCTTCCCCTTTTAAGTACTAATAGTCGTATTTATAAATAAAACAGTCAGGAATGAAAGCACAAAAATATCTCAATTTGATTTGACGCAATCAAGTCAAAGATTGATCTTGTCGTCATTCGTTTTCGTTTTGTAGACAGGAAAAATTTATTCAGCGTTTAGTTAGTCTCAACAAATTGTTTCTAATAAAGGATAAGTTGCAATCAGAGTTGGGGGTAGCGCACTAAATTTGTATTTGCACATATCTCACTTAATGAACTAAAAAAAATTAAATTTTCCGAAGAGACAAAAAAGTGTTTACGGTAACATTTTAAGAGGATTTGAAAATCCAAATACATCCTACTAAACCAATACCATTGTAAAATGTATTTACATTGGCGGTATTCGGTGTTCGATGCAAATTGTCTTTCGTCATTGTAAATGCAAAATATCGTGGCTTTTCTTTAAAATCCAACAACTAAATACACACACACTCCAAAGAAAACCTATGATATTTTGTAATTGCACTTACGCAAGACCATGTGCATCAAACATCGAATAACGCCATTGTTTGTATTTTAAAATCTTGCCATTATTTGGGAAGAATATCTGTTTTCAAAAGAGTCACAACTCCAAAAAAAATTTGCAATTTTATCATAAAAATCGTCACATTTCCAATTAAAATTACAAAATAGTAATCGGAATACTTTGAAATTTTTACAGTAGATGTTGTTAATTGATATCTTGTAAAAAGTGAAATTTTAAAAATTTTGAGTTAATAAGTGCGATATGTAAAATCTTTTGTTATCATTACTGACGAAAAATTGTGAGTAGTTTATATTCATAATTTAAAAAATTTAGCACTAATATCAGTAGAGCACTAAAATGTTTCAATAAATTAAAAATAATTTATCAAGTTTCAACTGCATGCCATAGCTGAAAGTTCACTGTGAACTTAATTGCTAAAATCGTATGAGAAACCAGTAAATAGCTTCCTCTGGTAGTGTCAGATTTATTTTCCTGAGACTTCACGCTTATCGATCACTTTGTTTAATTTTCTTACTATCGAAGCCTTCTAATCAAGTTTATTTCTATACTAACGATAAATTGGGTTCTGTCCCCATTACTGTTAGTTAAATTAATTTTGTAATTTTTTTTGAGCTTTGTTTCTTCTCAAAATATATCTTATATTTCAAATTTTATTCAAATAATATTAATTATATGTGCTCAGTTAGTAAATTTATAGTAAATATATGGTTTAAGAAAAGAGCAAATATGAAATTGTTAGATTTATTAGTTATATCGGCTGTCTACACAGCATCAAATTTGGTGCACAACAACC
The DNA here is from genome assembly GCA_905220375.1 of Tachina fera. Lineage (NCBI taxonomy): Eukaryota > Metazoa > Arthropoda > Insecta > Diptera > Tachinidae > Tachina > Tachina fera. The sequence goes on from LR999963.1 coordinate 191,296,160, forward strand.
AATGCCGGATGTCTCTAAGCGAGTTACTAAGTCATTCTGACCTTGTGCTACTCAGGCTTCCAGGACATAACAATGTGTTCTGAAACATTACCGCAGATTAACTAGCCAGACCTGGAGCTCTAATGCACTTTAGGGACAACGATAAAATGGTTGGCCTGCTGAAAAAAATACTGTTAAAATGCTGTAAGTCCAAATTCGACAAGATCTATTTTAGACCCAAAGACCAACTTTTCTAATGAGCTCGATAATGAGACCAATATGGCCCCTATGAAACTGTAGTAGATCAGCAACCCTGCAGATTACATCTCGCACTTGCTTTAATTACAGTCCACTGTTTGTAGATTAAGTCTACCATATAACGATTTCTATAGAAGTTATTAAAATGAGGAGGAGGAAGAAACTTTAGAACACCTGATCTGTCTATGCCTCGCTCTATCTCTTTTAAAATAACGCCTATGCCTCCTCAAACAGCGAAATCAGACTGATAAGCTCTATTCACGTTTCTGTTCCAGATTAAACAATGTGACCAACTAGGACCCGGGTGGGCTAGCTTTGGACATTTTGGTATGAATAGGATATTAGAAGCCTCCCTAATAAAATTACACACTTATAAAGTATTATTGTTTGATTAAAAACAAATGTTTGTATGCATCTATGTAAGTGTACGGTGATTGCTGCAGGCACTGCAGATTTTTCTCTGTAGCAAATATTGTAAAGATATAAAAAGGCAAACAAGAACAAAAGCAAACATACACATACATAAGCTTAACGTGCAGTTGTAAATACATATCTAGTTTGTACATACATGCACATGTATCTGCATGCAACAGTATGAGAAATGTTTTTAAAAATTTTACACAGCCCGAAATAAATCAAGAATTATTTATTTTGAAAATGAAAAGAACAGCTCAACTATTTATTTCATATACTCCTATCATAAGTAAATCCATGTTTGAGTTAGTACTTAATATTTTGTTATTTTCATTTTTATCTCAATCAGCCAAAATTGCAGTTTATATGTCTTGTTATAAGTTAATTCGAAGTAAAATGAAATGTTCACTCTTTGCAGGCTGATCATTCTTACATCGTTAACAATTTTCACTTCTTCCTTTTATTTACTTATTTAAGCCTGTGTTCATACATATACATATATGTATGTTGTTCAATATGCACCTGTCCGAAAACTGGGCGTGGCTAAAAATACCTTGCTGTTGTTGCAAATCGCCCCCTATTGACAGCTTAACAAAATGGAGTGCAGTCTTGCACGCAAGTTTATTCCATCATTATTTTGTTGTGGCTTTAGTTTTGTTGGTTGGTTGCATAAACATTACGCTGTTGCCCATGTTTTGTTTGCTGCTTTGGAAACGTTTCTGAATTTGTTTACTTTTCTGCAGCTTGTTTGTTATCTATGGTTAACCCTTTGACTTGATTTCAACACAAAGAAATTCATCGAAGCAACGAAGCGTTAAAATTGCTAGACGCCATTCTTGTTGCAAGCACTTTGTTGGTGTTGCTGCCGTTGTCATGTTGGTTGTTCCTCTGTGCATGTATATTTGTTATAAGCGATTTACTATTGTTGATTTTTATTGCTTATATGTACTTTTTTCTCACTCTTCTACTTCATCATCACGCGAATGAACAACTTTTTTGTTTTCTTTTGCAAAAAAAAGAAATTTTAATGTTAATGTTTCTGTTTCTGTTTCTGTTGATATTTTGTTACACCCACTTCCTGTTTATGTTAATTTTGTTTGTTTAAATTTTTGCTGCGAATCGTTCCACACACAGTCATATAATACATATATCGCTCCTTCATTGCAACAGAGACATAACTCACAAAAGGTAATTTGTAGAAAAAAAAGTTTTAAGTTTTAAATTGCCATACAACTCAATGAAGATATTAAAATATTGTTTTTTCTTAAGAGGTATATATCCAAGACTTGTACATAAAACCTGTACAAAAGATTAAACACGATATAACAACTTTTTCTATATTATTAAATCCAAAAACGCATTTAATGAGATATGTCTATGTTGCAATAAAAGAGCGATATGATCTGTTAAAATAGCCACATGTATGTATATATGTAAGAACGAGTATGTATGTGTACAAGTGTTATGTGTATTATGCAACATATGCATGTGAATTTATTATTGAGTTCGACCGAATTCATGGTTTACCCGCGCAAAAATTTCAAATTATATACTTCCATATAATCACAATTAAAATTATTATAACCTGTCGCTCGATTATATTACATGCTTACATACATATATATATATATATTTTACCTTAAAACATTTTCTTGTACATACATACATACGTAGATATGTATATACATATGTATATAAGGCGATGGATTGTTTTAAAGTAAACAAAAAAACTTTAGATAAAAGAAACATAAAAAAGGAATGAAACACTTTTCTGTAGCTCACGTTGTACATTATTTTCATATGAAGGTTGTTCATGTTGCATGTGCAAGAGATAAACAACTTTGTAGGCGTTGCATTCTCATTGTTGTTGTACTTCAGATATGTGCTGTTTGGGATTGAGTTTTTTTTTTGTGGAAGCAAGTCAGTCTACAACTTATTCTATGCATACGGCAGTGCTCCAGTCCAAATTCCGATCTGGGTTATACAGTTTCTATATTTTCACAAGACCTTTTATTCAGTTGTTACCACCTCGTAAGTTTGTTCTAATTAAACATAATATTATGAAACTTATAAAATCTTTATATAAGAAACTTCAAAAATCGGTTGTATAATTTGTGGTTAAAAGTTGGTGCAGCCGACGCCTATCAAATTTACATACTTATGTACATGCGAGTACCAATGTGTATTTATAATTTGATTAGGCTAAAGTTCGTATCACTGTAAGCCAAATTACATGCGATAATTTTTAAGGAACAAATAATACTAAAGTTAATTGTAATTTTTTTGACACACAGTATGTTTACGCTAGTACGCTAGAAAGCCGTACACAATTATACCCATTATTTTGATATCACTACTTTTATTGACCGATGTTTCTGAAATAGATCTTTGGCATACATACATATATTTTTTGGGGGATTCAAACGGTATTTTAAAGTAAACGGTATTTAAAGTAGTTGCGTTGTTGTTAACAAAAAAGTATTCACTCAAGACAGTGCAGTGATATTTCGTTATGAAAAATTTACTATCTGGAGTGAACAAAACTATGAGTAAAATAAAAGTTAGTTCTTAAATATAACATTAACAAAATTTACTATTGATATTAATAATATATTTTTGATATTAATAATATATTTGTTTTGAGAAATATTAAGCATAAGCGATTTGAGGTGCAATGTAACCAGTGGGAATACCAGGTTTGCATGTCCACATGTTCAGAGCTCGTTAATCCTTAAAAATGCCAGGATTTTAACGATCTATGTTTCGAGATTGTTATCCTTAAGCTATACGGAAGAAGGTTATGATTGATTAATGTTTGAGAATATATTCTCTTCGATCTATAGGAAATATTTGGAGCCAAAATATGCTTTGCTTATTTGGAGTACTTATTATAATGCCGAGTACACATCTAATATTTCTTGTGTTATGCTTTTCAAAATGTGTGCAACGTCGTCGCCATTATGTATCGGAAATGACAAACGTTGCAAACGTTGCCACAAGTATACAGTATTGCGATGTCACGAAATGTCATAGTGTGTACTCGCCATAACGAAATATTGAATTGTATTTTATATTTACTTCATGTAAATAATTCTATTGACATTTGTGATCCAACAAAATATGTAGTTACAAAAAACCAATACAAATCGTAAAAACGCTTTACAATTTTCAACAAAATGTCAATCAATTGTCAAAATCAATTTCAATAAGGGTTAAATGATTGTTGTTTTAAAAATTAATACGTAAAAAAGGAACACATTCATTCAGTTAATCAAACATTGTATTCATGATGTCGTATAGTTTCCCTGCTATACGCATTATATCCTCACATTATTACAAAATATACACACATACATACATATGCACATGTATGCCTGTATGTACATTCATATGAAATATACAGACGTGAAAAGAACTTTTATGTCACACTTTTGGTTGTTTTTGGTTGTCATTACATTTCAACATGGATTTTGATCTCAGACATTTGCAAAATATTTTACAAAAGTTTGTTGAAAATTGTCATCTAATTTAACAAAATATGAGATAAGTTGCTGCCTGATTACGTCATTTAAAATTCAAATAAAAAACCCTAGACTTTGATTTATCGAATACAGACATACACATACATATGTATGTATGTATGTATGTGCACAAATTTGCACAACATTAATCATTAGCATATGATTCAATACGAATATCTGGCGAATGGTTTTGGGAGTTCGAAGCAATCTAATTATTATTATAATCACATAAGTAGATGCACATGAATTTATTATTGTGTGTATAAATGCTATAGTTGCCACAAAACCCATTCTACCACATGCAGACGTGGTAAGTCTGTCGTCCTCTACTGTGCCTTTTCAGTTTAATTGTGCCGTTTGCTCATTTTGATAATAATGGGGCAAATAACATATCGGCGCTGATAGCAAACTTTCATATTATATGTACATATGTAGTTGCTTTGTGTTTGTATATATTTTCTCAATACATAAAATATTTTCATTTAGCCATAACAATTAAAGGATTAAAAACATAATCCTTGCAAAAAAAAATTCAATACCATTTTTTCTCATGCGCAATATTGAAAATATAATTAAATCAAAATTTATAAAATTACTAATGTTCAAAAACTTAATCATCCCGGATAATATTTATATTCAGCTTTGTGTGAAATGTACACACAATCACACACACACGAAATATCTCTCATTAAAGCTCTGAATTTAAACCGACAAATACAGGCATTAACGTTCAATATTTTTAATTCTTTATAAGCACATTTGCTTGCTCGACTATGAAGGGATTGCGACAATTTCAGCTCTAATCAAAATTCAAAATTATTTGCTCTTGTTCCTACATTTGGCAACTCGTGCACAAATCTAAACGAATATTTTCATACACCCTCATCTGTGAGGTTTGTTGCGTGTGCCAGTTTGAAAATTAGCATTGAACACTCTGCCCAATAATAACAACAGCAATAATAATAATAATAACGACTCAATGCTTGTCATACATAAGTATTCATATGACCGCTCATCCCTTTTCCAAACGATATTCTCGGCTAATATTGCACATTGTTTAGCAGGCGTTTTAATCCCTTAATGACAGACAGTTGGGCTTTGCAGAATTAGTGGCTTAAGCCAACAGAACTAAAACTATTTTTTCCACATCTAAACTTTTGAAAGTAGTCAAAGATGATTTTGCGATCGCATTCTATTTTATATTTGGATGTTATTGTCCGACCGAAGTAAATTTTTCAAGTCGATGATAAAGCTGAAGCTGAAGCTCGGCTATATTTTCTATATTTGGATGAATAGAACCAGAAAGAAATAACTTTGGTATTTTTTAGTTCAATTAACTTACTAAATGAAAAAAGTAGTCATCGCTAAGTGTTTTGTTGAAAACAGGGAAAAATTTATATTAAGCTAATGAGAGAAGACGTTCCCTAATTATCATGGCATCGTTCGAAATTCGCTGTACGCCGCGAAGTCTGCAATGACTTTATTCATATTCCTTTCGCCGGCGAACGATGAAAAATCTATTTTCCCTTTTTATCTCTCAATAAACAACTTTATCAATTATAAAAAAATTTTTTTTTTCGTCGTTTCTGTGCTGCATATATTGCATTAAACACATTCACCACAGCAGGCTACACGAACACACGACTTAAAACGTCGCTAGCAGCATTTGTCGCCTCAGAGGAAGCAGCACTCCAAATAATTAATTAGCCATGTGCATCTCATATTTAAGTATAAATTCATAGTTTAGTATTTTCACCTTCAAATATTTCACATTTATAAAAATTAAATTACTCTTTCGAAGTGTACTTATGTATATGACGTAAAAGTATAAAAATTAACCAATTTATGCTTTACATAAATTTTTGGATATTTTTTCTGTTAAACAAAATTAAATAAATGTACGATATCATTCATTCAGTATTTTGTATTATACTGGCAACACTGAATTTTCTTATTGTAGTCAAAGAAATGTTGTTAATTTGGACTACAACTACAAAATCAACATAGACAACAACCCGCCGCCCTGTTGCCTTGATGTCTTCAAAAGAATCACTCTCATATGAGCATATGTATTCTATCATTGACATGTTGTAGTCGGTAGCCTGCTGTGGTGATTGTGTTTAATGCATATGACGAATTAACTCAGCGAATTTTTAATTACAAATTCGTTGAGGTGTACGAAATTCGTAGTTCAAACACTTTTTGGCTTCAGACCTTATTAAATGTCTCCTGCTTAGGAATATTTTTGATTCAAATTCTATTCCTATCTAACTGTTAAAGGAATGCCTTGGAGAAGGTCTCGGCTCTTCCGTATAAAAGGTAAAATACAAATTCCACATTTCTTTCGATAAGAACGGAGAGGAGAAGGCTTTAAGAAGCTCCGGTAAAAGAACCGAGATTAAAAGGCCCTAAAAAGATATGAGTATGGAATAGAGCAAGAAAGCCTTGTGCATCCAAAATAAACAGTACAAAGGCCCTTTAGGAGGCACCCGTACCCTTTTTTCACTGCCTATGAAAATGTGTAATTGAGTGACAATAAAATTTTTTTAGTCCCAAATTTTTTCGTCTTTGTTCCTTTTTATAAAATTCGATTTCCTTTTTTTGTTGGTGTCGAGTTGTTTTATGGCTGATTATTTTTGCATGTTTTTATAACATTTGCAAACAGAAATAATTTCCACTTAAAATGAAAAATTTCAGGCGATATAAAAATTGAATTCATTTAAACAGTGTAATCAAAATACTACTGTTTACTTGCCAAATGAATACCTTGGCCAAATTAAAGCACCATGCCTTTCTTTTGCAGTCACATTTAGGCAATTTTTAGTGCTTGAATCATTTATTTATAAGTATCAAGCCTAAACATTTGTACGATAATTAAAACATTCTTGTCTTTCCTTCATTCCAGTCAAGGTCCTTTATGTTTGAGTATTCTCTCGCTCTCTCTCTCTCTCTCTCTCTCTATCTTAATCACACGCATACATATATGCACGTAATAGGAAAGGGTTTAGAAATTGTGAAAATATAAAAGGTATTGTGAAAATATTCATTTTATAAATATTTTATCACATCTGAAGCTGGTTGTTATTATTGTGTTTATTAAAAAAATTCCCGTTTGTAAGAGAAAAAAGCATGCAAATGTTTGTTAGTTATACTGCGACGTTTTAAAAGTGTTAGTGCAGGAAACAGAGGAAAGAGTGACCTTTCCCTGCTTAAAAGTTAATTTAAGTAAATTAGATGTGCTCGAGTGAGTGTAACAAAGGGATTGATTGTGTCAACTGACATTTGTGTTGTAAAACAACGAATTTTTTAACGTTTTACAAAAAAATGTCAGCTAATAAAAAGTGACAGCTGCTATTAGTCACAAAAATTTGTTAAACGAATTTATACATCTTTAAAAGTTGCCAATTTTTCCAACTTATACTTAATTTCTTCAATCGGCGGTACAGAATATGTAGATATGTATTTTTATCTAAACGAAAATTGTTTCTGTATAATACCCAGAAAATTTTACACAATTTAAAATCGTATAAGTTTATTTATATGTAAATTTGAATTTAAATTTAACTAAAATATCGAATTTTGTGCCGAGTACGCAGTATGGCATTTTGTGACATCGCAATAGTGTGTACAAACGAAACCTGCTATGCTCATAAAATTTAGACTTACCTTAGTCGTTTAATGTTACGACGGAACACTATTTCTTGTATAATCCTGAAGAATTGAAGTTCTGAGTCTTTTATAATTAATCAACCTTCTTAAAATCCAAAATAAATTTAAGTGAATTATTATTTATATATAAGGTTTGTTCATTTACTGAAAATTATTACAAATTTGTAACAATTGTTACTAGAAAGTGTTCATTAACTCAAAAAGTTTGCAAGGAGAGAGCGTCAAAAGAGAGAAAAAAATTGAGAGACAGACAAATTCCTACAAATTATTACTAGTAAAATTTTTGCTTGCAAGAATTATCCAATCAATTGTTTTGTGCTTTGTTGTCAATTAAATTATTTAAAAAATATTTGAAGAAGGAAAACTGAAAAAATGTGCATTTCTTTGTTAAAAATATGTATGTATACGTATGAAACAAGAAAGCATGTTTTCTTAATTTATTGTTTTTCTTCCAATAAGCCAGCCACATAAATTAAATTTTAATGCAAAATGATTTTGTTTGTTTTTCATATATGATCAGAGATGGAAAGTCGAATTCTTGTATTTGTAAATGGAATAAAATTAAAAAAGTTTAAAATTGCATAAAAATGGTAAATATACATGAAACTGCTTAAGAATTTCATATTAAGTATCAGTTTCTTAAAAAAATTGCAATTTAAAATATTATCAAACAAAATATGTATATCAGGAAAAGTACAATTGTGTCATGATTTCTATCCATGGTTCTGATATGAATAAAATTTTCTTTTGTAAATTTCTGCTTTACTCTTTCGTTGCTAGTTTCTGCTGGGAAAGTAAATGAACAGACCTATAATATAAATCAATAGATTTCTTAATCGTCTGGGAATGAACGTAAAGGGTTAAGACCAAATCATTTCAGTTATACACTGTTTTCATATTCTACGAATGAGCCGGCTATCTTAAAACGCTTACTATGTCCATGGTCCTTCGAACCGTATTTTAACCAGTGACTTTTGCTACATTCATGTGCAAGTGCAAATTTATAAATATTTTTGCAAAGGAAAATGTTTCTTTAAATACTCGTAACGGTGATTATTTGGAATATATAAAATTCGAAATACGAATGGACAGTTTTTTTGTATTTTCAATTTTTATATTATAGCAATGCAAAGCAAACTTAAGCAGACTCCAGATATTAAATTTGGTTTGTTTTGTAAAATTCATTAAACGACATTACATTACAGTAATTAAAGACTTTGGCCATTTCGATTTTCATGGTTTTGGTGGGCATAAGAAAATGATAACTTCTTTGAATTGAACGGTTTATTGTTTTAACATCATAAACCATCCAAATTGAAATTGTTGGTAATAACATCACAAGCCACACCAATTTTTCTTCAAAAAATTTTTTTTGCTGTAAAAAATGTATTAAAACTATTTGAGCAGACATAATTTTGCAAATATTGAAGAAATTATTTAATAAGTTCGTTTTTGTACTGATTTTACAATTTTGACTCGGAAAAATATTGAAATTTTTTCTGCAGTAGCATCATAAGCCGTATTCATATTTTTAACAGTGATTTCCGCTATGGCGCTGTTGTCCAAGGATGGGTATGTGTGGCAGCAGTCATTATAAAAGATCGGTTTTTTTCACATTGAAGTCGATTAGCTCAAAATAATTTTTTGTCGCATATGATATTATCACAATAAGCCCTTCCATTTATTATAATAATGTGTGCTAAATTTAGGTAGAATTTACATTTCGTTTGTTCTTCGTCACTTAACTATTTCTCTTGTTACAAAAATTCTCAATTTAGTACAGATTTAGCTTAAGACTTTATTATTAAAATTAATTAAAATAATCATTAAATGCTCCAACATTTACATAAAGTCTATATGAAGACATAAACTTTGCTGTAAAACGGTTGATTGTCTAATTAAAATTTAAATTAAATTTAAGATGTATGTTTCGAACTCTCGTCCACATAATGATCGTCCCTTATAGACATTTATTGAATTTTAATTTCCCTTGTTAAGACCAGCCGAGCAGAAGGTTAATAACAACACTTAACAGCAGCCACAACTCTTTGGTTTTACTCAGTAGAAACATAACAACAATAGTATAAACAACATGTCCTTTTTGCAAATTACACTACGTACGGTAATAAATATTCAGCAATTCCAATGAACAATTCCCATCGAGTATATTTCTAAATGGTTGATGCAAAGAAGAATTAATCGCTCTTTTACTCAAACAATGTAATAACTCAAAAAATTTAATTTTTGAGTTAATAATGCAGAATTAATCCTTAAATCTTTGTTTATATTGTCTTAAAATTTTAAAAAAATATCTTGTTTACTTAATTCTTGCGAGACATTTTAAATTTTGTTTTTCCATTAAGTTGTGTGTAAATTTAAAACTTTTCTGGCAAACTAGTTTTATTTAAGATATGACGTTGTTTGGGTAAATCAGCAATATGATGTTGTTTTCTTAAACTGAAAATAGATGAAAAATAATCTTTTTTCATAAATATTACTTTCCTTATACTTAGAATATACAATAGAAACTTAACATCACAAGTATGTGTCATATTTACTTGCGATTAATATTTTAAAAATATTCAATAAATAATTTTGTAATTAAACTTAAGAATTTTTCGAATAACACTTCATCAATCAACCAATAAACTAACAAGGATTGCAACTTGGGAACATTTTTGATTTAAGTTCATCCTCCATACATAATATATGGAGGAAGGACTGTGTGTTTGCTGGGCATGCATGCGTTAGAGTTAACTTGGCTGAAAACGGCTCTAGGCCATTCGGTCATGCTTTACAAAGAGTTAAGCTATCTCCATTTAAAGTGTTCCGCATTAATATTTAATTTTTTCATTATATGTATATTTAAATCATAGACGATTCAATCTAGAGGTCTGCTCTGCAATTCGAAAAAAAAACAAGAAAATTCATTCGAATCTGAAATTTGAGCTCGAAAGAATTTTCTTTCGCTTACTGATTAAATTCGCTGTTTAGAAATGTTTATCAAGCAGAATAAAATTTATTTAGACTGGTTGTTTGCATCCTGTACATCTTGTCTTAAGTATATATTGCATTTTTCAAGAATTTAAAGAAGTGCTCTTGTTTATCATTGATGATTGAATTAAGACTCTTTCGACATAACCCTCCCATATGAAAACATTTAATAAAATATTTTTTAAATTCGCTAAATCATAGGCAAATGTCTGCACGTCAAATTAACCCACTTTATTTCAAACCATTGTGCACTAGAAATTCAATTAGGCACTTAGCAAGTATAATTATTCCAGTTACAATAAAGAAGAATAAAACCTTTACTCCAAGTGCAAGTGTCAAAAACATTACAACAATTTGCCAACATCATCTTTCCCACTGCCGCTTTAAAGAGAATTCATTTATTTCACTTCAAAGTTTTGTGAATAACTAAATGAGTAAGCGATATTTTCCTATATTTCTATACTCGTATTATATGTAGAACAAACGAAATTTCTAAATTCAAACGCCTACGAATGAACACTTTGTCAGTCTTAATTTAACCACGTCACAGACACACGCACACACACACATAAACACAACCCATCGTCTACAGCACAAATGCATTCAAGTTAACAAACACATTGTTGATTGTATTACCAAGTTCATACATGCATACATACATACATATGTATGTAAATATATATGTGCTCGTACTTATAAGCGTATACATAGATGCTGCTACTGAAGTGTTTAAACCCTTTCGGGAGTTTTAAGTTCCAAGCATTCGTTTCATTATTTGTGTATAATAAAATGGTTGCTCTCGTTGTTGTCATAAACAAAACAAACATGTAGAATTAATAAAATACATAAGTTTTTAAATAGAATCCTTTCGTGTGTGTATGACTGTATACTGTTTGTTTGTGTGCAAATAATTTCAATGTGTTTTGGCATCAAAAATTAAACGAGGACTTGGAAATATGTAGATAATTGTTTTTGTTATTGCTGTTTAAATGACGATTTCAATATCCTGCATTTACGTTTCCTGCCTTGAGTTTAAATTAAATTTTTAATTGCAAAATGAAAAATGAATGAAATTTCAACCATTGCAAACACAAATTAATGAATGAATGAACAGATAAATTTAATACATTTATTTTGACTGAAATACAGATTTTTCCCATTCAACAGACCTTTACACAAATTATGTGAGTAGAAATTATCGCTACAATAACAACCCCCGGATTATTTGTTTGTTTGTGCATTTTGTTTGTTTTACTAACAATAGCGGCGGGTGAAAAAATTATGGAAAATTCGGTGTCTGTAAAGAAAATATTGAACGAAAAAATCCTCAGCATTTTTAAAACCACAAATCCACAAGGCTAAAAACGAATAATGTCCTTTCTAGAAAAAAAAACATTAAGTTCGAGTAGAAATTTAAGATTTACTTAAAAAATAAATGTTTTCTTTTTTCTTTCTTTTGTTTGCAAAAGATTCGTAATAGACATTCTGGTAACTGAAACAAATAAAACAGAGCCAATGGATTTTTAATTTATTTTTTAAATTTAATGAAAGTTGTTTTGAAATGCATTCTCATATTTTGCGTGTATTTCGAAAGAATATTTATCCAGAATATAGCGAACCTCGCATATCCCCTAGGAGTTCGTTGTAACCGAACTTTATTGTACAGAAATGCTTGTGCATCTACATATGCATGTAATAATTTTGGGCCAAGATTCGATTTATGAAATTTATATGTCAAACAATGCGAATCTTCATATTGCATATCGATATGAATCTTTTGCTTACGTATAATTAAAATATATATTTTACTCAATTCCTTTGGAACTCAAAATTTCTGATACTGAAAACTAATTTATTGCAAGTAGCATTACCAATCGAAAAGCCAGTGGCTCATATGCTTGCGTAATTGGCGATATTCTAAGAACTTCTTTAGATGAATTTTTAACACGCAAAGTTTACTTTGCAAGATATTGGGTTTTTTTGAAAAGGATGAGAAAAAGCTCCCATTCTCTTTTCCCTTCTCGCCAGCAGACTCAAGACTTTACAAATTAAACTTTGCATATGTAAAAGCCGTCTTAAATCTGAACTTGACGATGCAGCAAAAAAATTAAAAATTATTCGAAATTTTTTTATCCAGCTGCATTTGATGTTTCAAAATGAAAATTAAATATGTGACCGAGTGCGTGTGTAGGAGAAATATAATTCAGTGCAGTCTGATTTGGTTTTGTTTTCTTGCTTTCAATCTATGTTTGGTTATAGCAAAATTAGAAAGAATCATGCGGACGTCGAGGTGGTGGATGTTACCAAACACCAAAGTTACTCATCTTATTAATGGTTTACCAAAAGGTTCGCACGTGCGTTTGTTTGCCTGTACATAACGAATGACAACCGTAGCAGAACTTCTAACACGTTACATTTGCTGAAAATATTTGACAGCACTCGTATTGCATTTTTAACACGTGTTGTTTGTTTCCCTGCCATTCCCTTTTCACTATGACTTGCCAATGATTCCCAGTTTTTTTTTAATTATAACTTGGTTATTGCTTTTTTATGTCATTTTAAATAAAAACTTTATATAACATTGAATTTGTTTTTATATATCTTTGTACTTACGAGTACGTGCATATGTATATATGTTTGTATGTATGTATGTACGTAGGTATGAAAAGATTTATGATGTTATAAAAATGTTTCGAATAGCGCTTTTCTGTGACGATTTATTAACTTTTTTACTAACTAACTGAAATTAAAAATCATATAAAAATTTTTTAGATAAAATTGCTTTAAAGCTTGGAATATGTTCAGCTTTGCAGCCTCAGATAAAATGATGTATTACGGGATATTAAACAAAAATCGGACAGAAAAATTCTTATTGCTTTTATGTTCCATAAACTTTGTAAGTCAACATTTTTTATTTGGACTATGCTTTCAGGAAATTTGTATAGTCCGTCACATCAACAAAATTAGTCAGCCTCCATAATTGCAATTTTTTCTACAGAAACATTTTATTTTATAGTGAGAAATAGCAAGAGAGCAATAAAAAATTTATTTTTATATTTCTATTGCAACAAAAAATGCAAGTCTGGATGGGGACTAAGAAATTATAAATTTAATAATATGAAAATGTTTTGAAATCGACAAAAGATAAGGTTTAGAAATAAGATTTTGATTCATATATACATACATACTTTTTAGAGGCAATAATGCCATCCCAAGTATCAGTTCTGAAAATTATTATTCAAATAGATATATGTATGTTTGTAGTTAGAAAAATGAATTTAGTAATGTTACTGAGTCCTTTCTGGAAGAATTCAACTACAATAAAGTGAAGCGAGATATGTATGATAGAAATTATGGAATTCTCAACTTTATTTGCAAAAATAATATACAAGTGTCCTGATAATATAAAAATATTCTAAACACTGGCAATGTATCATTTCGAAACCCATGTAGCAAGAAACCTTTATCAACATAAGAAAAAGAACAACTGAGCAAATCGAAAAAAAACAAAAAAACTATTTTGCAACGTATTTACGACAAACAACAGTTAAATAGTTCAACGTGCTTGGGACGAAAGACTTGTGGGTAGGCAAGTCCTTTTGAACCCAACCAACAAGAATACACACAAATGCACACAAGCTCACACTCACGCACACACACAGAATCTGGTGGTAATCATGTAGAAAAGAGAAGGATAAAAAAGCACGTGTATCTTTTGTTTGTTAAAAATTGTATTTTAAAGTTTAGAATTTGCCAAACACAAGCTTGTCCTTGTTGTGGTTTACGTGCAGAGACAAAATAACCTTTTTATATTCTGGGATGCTGAGAAGGATCATTTGGTCATGGATTCTTAAATAAAGTTAAACATTTGGAAAGGTACAGTACAATAGATATAAAGGAAATCTCAACAAGTTATTTCTCTAATGTTCACTTTAGTTCTATTATATAAACTTAAACTTAAATGAAAAATTATAAAAAATGTTTTTCGAAAGCTTAGACAGCTTAGAACTAAAATATGTTTGTTGTTTGTATGAATTGGGCTACGAACTACTCCCCAATCCTCATAATATAAAAATTTAACCTTTTGCAAATACTTTCTGTTCCCAAACTTCAAAAATGGCTGAGTGGCAGAATTTAATCTAAACGCAGAGGTAATCATTGAAACATACGCCTATCTTGAGGGGTTTGAGAAGTCCTATTATTTAAAGGACCTTAGTGTAGAGCATGTTAAGAAATAAAACACTTTTTGGTAAGCAAATTTCATTTTATATAGGAAGTTTCGCAATTACCCAAACCCCTCGTATATTTATGGAGTCACTCACTGCTTATTGACACTTCCTCAGTTTTGAAAGCTCAGAACTTCCAAAATTAGTCTAGTTCTGAACGTCTGAATGTCCAATATGTACTATTATATTTTTGTTATGTTACATTTTTTGCACATCCTTAGATTCTGGTTTCAAAACAACTGCACGATGATGTCCCGGAGCTGTAGAAAATTAAAGTATAATAATAAGAACTTTGGAAGGCATGAAATAAAATTTATTTTATTTCTTTTTCCCTACCATGAAGAATTGGTACATAAACAATGTTTTCCGCTTCGTTTTTATTTCTTTGCATAATTTAAATAATTTTTATATTCCACAAAATTATTACAACAATAAATCTAATATATTTGTGTATTAGATTGAAAAGATTCAGAGATATATAAAAAAAACAAATGTAAGGATGTTACTTTTGAAATACTTACGAACATAAAATTATATAATATGCAAAATAACCATAAATATGAAAATAAATTTCAACCCACTTGTTGTTCCAAATAAGAAAGTACATAATAAAATTTATAAATCTCATCAAAAATTTCACGTTTCGTGAAGTTTTGTCTCTAAACTTTTTTCATTAAGTTGAAAAGCAGACACTGGGAGGAATGAGTTCATTGTAACTTATGTACGAGATCTATCAAAAATTTGAAGATGTGAAAAAATCTCGCCAGATACTGAGCAACGTTGAAGTTTATAGTTATAAGATTTTAGAAGGTGTTAATGCACGCCGAATAATATAAAATTCAAATTAGCAAATTTATAATATTTGCAATTTTAAATATAACTCAGAAGTAAATCTTACCGAAATAAGTATTATTTTACGCTTTTTCCAATAAATTTGTGTCTTTATACATCAGTATATATTCATTGTATCTCTAGTATCACATACTTGAGCTATCAAGAATCATTCAGATCTTAGTCATAACTGTTACAAACTAAAGTCCACGCTGTGAAATCCATTAAATATTTACAAGTCTTCAAGTAAAATAGGAAAATTTTTTATTATTTTTATAGTGTTTCGTTGTGACTAATTGTTTAATAGCAAAAATTACAAGTCTTCAACTAAAATATGTTCAAATAGGAAAGTTTTATTGTTTTCATAGTTTTTTGTTGTGATTAATTGTTTAATAACAAAAATTAAAAATTTCAAAAACCCCCGAATATATCTAGAATAGATGCGATATCTTCTAAATTGCTGGACTTATTTTCTTCTAATAACTTTCTGGATCTAGTCACCTTTCAAACAGAAAAAATTAAATCAAAATCGTTCCAGCGGTTTGGCCAGTACGTGGACACGGACAGACACACAGATACTTAAATACACAAACACGCACTACAAATTTATAACACCCCTTTTTTAGTCGGGGGTTAAAAAGCAGTCCTCTGATATCTTTAGGTACCAAGCAGCCACATATGTATACCAATCAGCCATGCTGAGGCTATTGACTGGACTTAATTTTAAATAATTGACCTTGAATATATCCATCGCAAAAACTATTCAAATTTACTTAACATAAGTACATCAGAATTGGACAATTCATATTAGAAGTTTTTATGTACACTGAAAGAATTTATGGCTGAAACTCTATGAATTTCAACATTAATCTAAAGAAAAATTCATTAAAATTCAACCAACGTCACGCTTCGTTGGATTAATGAAACCAGTTTCGTTAAAATTATTTTATTGAAAACTTCATCAAATTTATTTAACAGTGTAATTAATGCAGTGCTATAACTTCATCGAAACAATAAAATAATGTCATGAAAATAATGAAATAATATAAATATAAGGGTTTTTTAATAATTAGAACATATTGTTGTCATAAATCCAATAAACTATTCTAACGAATCCAGAATATCAATGAAGCAACTCCAATGAAATTGTTTCACAATATTCATGAAATTTTCATTGGATTTGTGAAATTATCATTAGATTTGTGAAAAATTTTTAATGAAATAGTTTCATTGGATTTATGAAGCAAATTCTTTCGGTGTAGAAAATATTTGAAAAATTCTGATGTTTTTGTTACACTTGTCAATCTGATTTCCACAACTCACACTGAACTCGGTAAATGTTTAACAGCCTGTAACGCGATTTCGAGAGAAAACTTTCGATCACTTACTAGGCACATTGAAAATAAAACAAATTTTATTATTTTAATTTTGTTTTCATTGCATGTTGTCATTGTGGAACATTTTAACTCATAATTTTTGGTTTTGTAGATTCTTAACGATATAATGCTTCTATATATGGATTTTCAAGAATTAAATCAGCAACAGTTACCGAGTTTGGTCTTTAAAAATTCCTATTTATTTCAAATAACATCTTAATTTATGTATGTATACAAAATCAATATTTGTTGGGGCGTTCTTTTTTCACATGTAAATAAAGTGTGTTTATTTTAAATTCCAAATAACTTTTTTCTTACTTCTCTTTGCCTGTTTATTTATAAAACAAATCCTTTAATATGCAAAGCTTTTGTTGTGAATTGTTGCCATTTTTTATGTATGTATGTATATATTCCGTACGCACACATACATATTTACAAAAATATGAATGAAAAGAAAAGGACTCACTCACTCACCACTTGAAACGCAATCAACAAATCCTTAAATGCAAAACAAAGCAAAGAAAAGCCAAGATTTACGAACAACGAAATAAAATCAACAGAAAGGCATAATGCCAGAAAATAGTAACCAAGAACAAAAAAAACCTTTACTTCTTTTCCATAATAAATCGGTTTTCATATCTGTAAGGGAAAAAGCCCACATGTGCTTGTGACGCACATATTCAGCCAGCCGCTGAGAAATGATTGAATGGCAGGCACCATTGAGAATGCGTCAGCTTGTGAGTGTAACGTATTTAATATGTGCTTGTATGGGTGTCTATCAGCTTGATTGAGTTCGTACGTTAAGAACTTAATCCTATTTCGCGGTAAACTGCATAAATAACTTACTGACTCAATCACAAAATGATAGTTGCGGATAGGGAACTCAAAACAGACCAACCATGAGGAATTAAAAACTTACAAAAAAAGCAACAAGAGCACGAGCATCTAAAAATTAAAAAAATAATCTCAATGCCTTTCAAACGCGATAACAACACTAACGGAAAATGATCTATGACAAAAACAAAATAAATAGCAAGTTATTGCAAAAAAATAAAACAATTCATCGCTCCCATGAAATTTTTACTCCTCCCAAAGTAAAAATTGGTAACACGGAGTTCATGAGAAATTTTATTTTCGCTATAAGTTTTGAAATTTTGAGTGAATGTAAATGGTGGGAAAAATGTTTGTTAAGTTTAAAAAATTTTCTATTATAAAAAAAAAATTTTTTAATTTTTTTCAATTCAATTCAATTCAGTTTATTGTGTCTAATGATATTTACAAAATTTACTTACAATAGTATATATATGTACATTTACAAAGAGTTTAAGGATTTTTCCTTTTTCTACTTAATAATACAATTTTGTTTCATGTTATCCTTAATTTTAATATAGTATTTAAGTTAAGGAGAAACTTTTCAAAAACCTTGTGAAATTTTTTTTTTTATGATAAAAACTTAAAAACTACTTAACTGACTAATCTAAAGCGGGTGCTAACTCAACTATATGATTATGTTCAGAATGAAAACATCTAGTATTGAAATTTTCATACAATTTGTATATCTTAACAGCGACCAAATCGACGTTTGCGATTTGGTGTAGTCTTGCTGTAGAATAATGTGTGGGAAGATTAAGGATTAACTTAAGGAGTTTATTTTGAAGGATTTGTAGCCTTTTTATGTGGCATTTAGCACTTTTTACCCAAACTGGGGCTGCATAGTATATAATTGCCTGAAATATAAGTTTGAAAATTAACATTTTATTTTCAATACTTAATGATGAGTTTCTATTTATTAAGGGGTAAAGAGTTCTAATAAGTAAGTTACATTTATTAACGATATATGATACGTGATGTCTATAAGTTAATTTTGGGTCTAGAATTACACCTAGATACTTTACGTTGTTTTCCCATTCGATTTCGGTATTGTTTAAGCGTATACCATTTTGGGGAATAAAACACGATTTCCTTTTTCTGGTAAAATAAATTGCTTGATTTTTGTTATAATTTATTGCTATTTTCCATTTTGTAAAATACTTAAGTAATATTACAATGGCCGACTGCAGGTTTGCTAATATTTCTGAAGAGTAAATACCTGAGCATAAGACTGCGGTGTCGTCTGCAAACATGGATATAACACAGTGGTTTATAGTAGGTATATCAGCTGTGTATATATTATATAAAATTAGAGATAAACAGGACCCCTGAGGACATCCTGCATTTATTTGGAAAACGTTTGAGCATTTCGAGCCTATGAACACTCTAAACGACCTTGAAGATAAATAACTTTGGATTATTTTTATAATATTTGGTGGGAAATTAAACTGTATTAATTTAAATATCAAGCCATCGTGCCATACGTTGTCGAATGCAGCCTTTATATCCAGCAATATCATACCAGTCGAACTTTGTTGGTTAAAGTTAGACTTAACGATGTTTCTTATGCGTATTAACGGGTGTAAAGTATTATGTGCTTTACGAAACCCAAATTGTTGGGGAGGTAAGATATCACTACAGTCTAAGAAGTTAATAATTATATCTTTTAAGACTCTTTCTAAGATTTTACTTATAGAAGATGATAAGCTGATTGGACGATAAGAGGATGGGGAATCAGCAGGCTTGTTAGGTTTTTTGATTGCAATAACCTTTGCTTCTTTGAATTCATTTGGGAAATAACTTAAATTAAGGCAGCTGTTTATAAAGTGTGTCAAAAACTTTATACCTTTTCTTGGTAGAGCTTTAAGAATTGTGTTATTGATGCCATCAGCACCGGGTGACTTTAATTTTAAATTAAATATTTTAAGTGTAAGTTTGTGTTTTAAAATGTTAATAAAACTTTTGCATGTGAACCAAAAAAGTGTAGCGAAAATAATCATAAGGAGTCATGACCATTGACCACTAATCTTGTTCTTAAAAATATATTTATAAACTTGAATATTAAATTGGATCTAAAATATTGCGATTACATGAAGTATTTATTCAGTCCGACTGCAAAAATAAAGTGAGTAATATCAAAAGGAAAAGTGTAAGGAAACGTGTGAAAAGTATTGTTCATGATAACGGGAATTTATTCACGTTTGGAACATCCGCGAGAACAGAAATTGGTCGAAGCAAAAATATATTCACGATAATGGTGCAGATTGATGATATATGTGAAATTAAGTTTTTTTTTTGTTGGTTATTGATAATATTTTGGGAGTTGGCATCATATCAAAACCCATATGTATACATTCGTCTGTACGAATACACAACCAATTTGTATAAAACATATGTTGGTCCATTGCTTGTAGAAATTTTACTTCACTTACAAAATTAATTATCAGTAAAAATTTTTTTAAACTGGTAGTCCTTGAAAGTGAAGAACGGCTCATTGGCCTCACAAAGCTGTTTTAAAAAGGTTTTTGGTATGCTTCATTGGCATAAGAAATGTTAATCTGACTTCTAAGAGAATTCACCTTCTTTGCTCATAAAAAGGTCTTAAAGTATCAATAATACGTCTGCACATAGATTTAGCTAACCTACAAAACTTTATAAATATGGTTTGCTGCTATCACGCAAGAGTTTCATCTCCCTCTTTCTCTTCTTTCAGTACCTTTTAAATAATTTTTAGCTTCAAATGAAGACTATTATAGCAATTTATTTTATTTTATACATATTTTTACTTTATACGAAGTTAGCCAGATTGGGTGCAGACGGTTAAAGATCAAATACACTAATGCAAACAGTTAACCTACCTAAGGTTTTTACCTCCGAGTTTGCCTTATAAAATTTTACTTACACGATAGATATCTGCACACTAATAGATATCTATGGGAAGAAATAACGAGCATAAGTATTATATACATATGTATGTATATGCAAAAATAAAATAATCTAAATAATCATTATATGTAATGGGAAGTAATATTAAACAGATTAACGGCAAGGCAATATTTGTTGACTATTTTCGTGAGACACCGAAAATATCGTACTAGACTTGGGTCAAATTCATCCAGTGGGTCATTTTAGACATAAGCCTTAATTTAAATTAAGTAGGTTTCATCATAGGTTTGTGTCTAAACTGACCCACTGAACGAATTCGACCCAATTCTAACGTCTTTCAAGTTTCATATTGTTTCGACAAATGCGGTAATTCTACCTATTGGGAATCAGAAGTATATCTTGCCATTGGGTTATAAATTGTCCGATGTAATCACATTCCTCATTTTAATTATTATTTTTCCGGCATAAGTTTATTCATGACGAGCTGAACCAACCCTCCAAAGAAAAGGCAACACATACACATGTAGATCTGCCAAATTTTCTGTCAGTAAAAATATTTCAAATTTCTCCGTTTTCCATCCTGAACGGTACGTTAAATGTGCGTATATTTTTCTCATTTAGGGATGTTTTTTTTTCTCGGAGGTGATTATGTAACGTACATACATTGAACTAACTATTCCCTTTTCACTGTCATTTTTGTTGTTGTTATTTCTCATACAGAGAGTGGAAACGTTAATTCCCTTTAATGACTTCAAAGTCCTTCATATATAAACAATGGAATTAGGAACATTTATGATTTGAAAAAATTACCGCATTTAACATATAAAAAACATTTTAAATGCCAAAAAGGACATTTCATTACACATGCAGCCATTTAGTTATACCCAAGCAAGCAAATTCCCAGCCGTTTGATTTTTAATTGGATTACATATTATTAAAATAAATAACTATTAGTATTTAGTAGTATTCTTTAGTAGACATTAGAGTTGGTTGGCAGAGTTATTGTCCAATTTATTTTTAAATCAGACAACCCCTTTAATTTCCGTATATTTTCTGTCAGTTGAGTTTAACGTTAATGAAAATCCTTTATATGGCAATAGAACGGGCCATTCACAACAGTACTATTTGGCATTAGTTGTCTTTAGATATATTGAGCGTAGACAAATCTCAGTTAGAAAACTGCATTTACGAAATCGTCCGACTTATAAGTCATGAGTTTGCATTTGTAAATAAATAGTGCTCTATGAATTTGCTTCTATGTTAGTTCCACACGACACATATTCTACATCTGGCATGTCAAATTTTCCCACTGCAAAATAGATACATGCCGTGTGAAAGCCTTAAAAGTTTGCTAGTGCAAAGGCTAGAAAAATAAATTACAATCAACCGAATGAAGCTTAATTATGTTCAGAGATATTTGAGTAAGAGACAAGTTTTTTAAACTATTTCAAAATCCTTCTCAAGCGAGTTTATATTTTGAAGAAAGTTTTCGTTTCAACTTATTCTCAATATGTTTGCTGGGTATGTGCTTAAAGTTACACACACGCGCGCTCACATTGTTTAATTTTTCGGTTGGGTTTTTGGTAAAACTAAAATTATTATTAGAGATAAACACAGGGATGCGTTTTTCAAGCAAATTTATATTTATTTGTTATTTATTTTAATTAATGAAAAACAACAAAGTAACAACAACAACAACAATAGCATGGACAGCAAGGACATTAAAACACACCAAGAGCGACAAAGTCTTCTAACTAAATATGTACAGAGAAGTAAACCCCAATTGAAATGTGTCTTTGGCCATGAGCTGAGGAGTAAATGTGTTTTTATCTTTTCCTTTTTTTTTTGTATAAGCTTGTGAAATAGGGTTGAGGCAACAATATGCAAACACTTAATATGGCCATAATCACTCTATGGGTGGGCATTAAGTGCAATTTACATTTTATTTTTCATTCTTACCCTCCCTTGTTATCCGATTTACGTGCTTGTAAGGTGTGTTACAGTCGTTTGATAGAAAAGGTAAAATAAAAGAAAAAAAATATACAACAAAAGAAATATGTAACAAGCTCCATTTACAATTTAATATCATTCATATTCAAATCATGAAACTTTTTATTTATATTTTTTTTTCAATAAAAATTTGCATAAAAATGAAGTTTTTTTATATTTCTTATTTTTTACGGCTGTTTTACTCCAAAATGTGCGGACACTCGAAGGATGGAGCAATGGTGGTGGCATTTTTTGCCAAGTTTTACTGTCTGACTTTTCCAGTCTGCCTGGGACTTCTAACTTATTGCTCAGAGGTACTTCTGTGATCCCAAATTATTACTTTATTTTTTATTTAAATTGATGATCGCTTTTCAATGATTTTATTTTATGCATTATTTTTAACTCCTTATGGCCCTATGCATAAGCAAAAATTGGCATGAAGTTAGCATAAGTGACGAAACTGAATAAGGTGTTAACGACTTCCTCTAAACAATTTGACATTAAAAATGGTGGCATTACCTAATCTTAATCCAATTCTAAATCCTAGCATGCCTCATGGCAAAACTCTTTAAGATCATGTTCAATTTTGTCACTTATGCTTACTTCATGCCAATTTTTTCTTATACATAGGGCCGTTAAAATTTTTCTCTTTTTAATTATTATAAACGTTTATAAAGAACTATTAATTTTTATGAAATGCTTTCATACACATGAACATTTATTAAATAAATTTACTACAAAAATACTGGACTGAAAATTATTTAAAACGATATGGTTTTATCCAGAAACTTAAGGCTCAGTTAGCCAACTGTAATGGAATGTAACTGCAATGGTAGGAAACATCTGATCGATATTGTTATGTGAAAAGTAATGAAAATGGTTATAGAGATGTAATGTAACGTAACCTACTTTTCTTACAAAAATATCGATCAGGTATTTCATATACGAGTATGTTTATTAATTTTATATATTATATATATTGATTATTAATTATATTTCCTATATGTTATTTTTTCATTCATATGTAAAAACTATTTACTAGGGTTATAACGAACTTCTTCTCTAAAGAACGAAGCTGCCTGGTTTAAGGAATTTGTTATAAGCGAACTCAATTTTATATATTATTATGTATGTTGTATGTATATATATGTACTTATATACTTAGCTTTGTGTAAATGTATAAGCAGATATAATCAAAGAAGGTAAAAACAAATAAATATGATGAAGTTTCGTTTTTTTTTGTTTTATCGCAATGATATAAAACCAGAACAGAAAATTATATAAAAGTGAAATGTAATTTGCATAAATATCCTCTAAATGAACTCATATTTTTAATTTTAATTTTACTTTTTCTCTTATGTCTGTACCACACTCATATACACTTGAACTTATGAAAACGTACAACTTATACTTACACACTCGTATATAAATTTTATTTACTTAATGAAGTCGATGAAAAAAATTTGATAGAGGAATTCTATTGAAATATCTACACGACAATGTTTTTGTTAAACACTGCTTTTAAATGCTTGTCATTTCAGCTAGATCTCGATCATT
This sequence comes from Tachina fera, assembly GCA_905220375.1. Classification (NCBI taxonomy): domain Eukaryota; kingdom Metazoa; phylum Arthropoda; class Insecta; order Diptera; family Tachinidae; genus Tachina; species Tachina fera. The sequence continues at coordinate 191,320,730 of LR999963.1, forward strand.
CACGAGCAACCATCCAATACCATTTTGGGAATAGTTATAACCGATTCTGGCGGGGACACCACATTTGGTTGATCACACGGTCCTTGTGTTGGCAGTTCGTATGACGAATGACCAGGCTCCCCTAGAGTAGTACGTAGCTGGTCCTTAATATTTGAAATGTAAAAATTTAATTACATAACGGTGACCATTTTTTTGCATGTTTACAAATTCATTAATATCGTTTATTTTTAAAGGCTTCAGAAATTACTAAACAGTATGGCTACTTCATACTAAAAGCCACTTTTCACCGAAGTATATTTTGTTTAAACCTACTGCCATCATCGAAATGGTTTTGGGAGCTCCCTCTTACATGTGTAAAGAAATAAATTATTTTCTTTTTAATCAGTACAAATACATACATACTATTTAATGAAAATTGTTGGAAACTTTACTAAGATATGAAAGCAAATAAAGTGATATTTAGCTCGCACCTGCCGGTAACGCCTATTCCATATGCATTTTTAATCTTGTATCTTTTGAAATCATATTACGCCCTAAATTCACTATGTTTTAATGATCTTATTAATATAATGACTTCATTCGAAAAAAAAAGAACAAAGAAAAGGGATTTTTACGAATAATAACACAAACACATACAAATGTACACACGACTTTTTGTTACACTGTAGTATGAGTATATTGAAACATTGTACGAAATTATATGTATAGAGAAATGTCATCTTTCCCCTGATTAAGGGTTTCTATCGAGCATGAAAAAATAACAACTTCAACGAACAAACGATTGATGAAAAGAAATGCAAATAAAGAAGTTATCTTTATGTCTGTCCATTGACCACACGTTGCCAAGAATATTTTTAAATATCAGACGGGGTAAGTTGTATATTTTACAATTAAATTGTTTCAAACCACTGAGTTCTTTCACACTTCACATGAGTACGCTACGCTTGCACATTAGCTGTGTAAAACTATTGTTACTTATTCGCACTCTTTCCTTCACCATCTTTACAATACACTGAGAAAAATCAAACAAATATGTAACTTAACTTCACAAATTTTTTAAGTTATCTCTTTTTATTGAAACAATTAGTGTTAACAAAAAATTAAAAGATAAGTTAAGTGTGGTATCCCCCCCCCCCCTCATTCAATTCACACTGTTAAGGACAGCGTCAATGTTGTTTTACTGCAGCAAATAATAGAGCAGTGTAAATTTTGCCTTAAACTTTTCAATTGTTTCGCTGTATAATTTTATTTGAATGTAAATTAAGCAATTGTAAAATATGATGAGCGAAAAATATAATTACACACAATATTCACATGCACATTTAGTATTCTTAATTCTGAACATGATCAGGCGAAATTTTATTTTCATCCATCTGCATTTGTGCAAATACACACACAACACAATACACAACACACCAGCACGTATCTGCATCTCAAGCAAAATTTGCATAATTTCTTTTATTTTACATTTCAGCTGTATGCGATGGTTGTGTTGCATCGCTTATACTTAATTGCATAAAAATTACAAACTGTTTCAAATTAGTTGATTTTCCATACTTCTTTTGTTGTTGTTGTTGTTGTTTTGCATATGTGAGAGCTTTGGGCAAAAATCACTGTAAATTCGCACAAAATATGCAAAAATATTTTCTAAATAATCGGCAACAAAACGCATAACAATCGACAGCTTAATGATAACATATTTATGTATGTGTAAATCACATGAATTTGCACTTTTTTAAGTTATGAATAAATTATAAATTTTATTGCCAGAGAAATGTCAGTTTGCCAGTGGTTTAAAATATTGCGTTTATTTAATTTTGCTCTGAAATGAATCGAATATAAATGCAAGAAAGAAATTTAATGCTTTTATTTGTTGTTAAGCTCTCTTTAGTTCTATACGGGATGTCATTGGCTTCCTGAACTAGGCATGGCCCTCTTGATTCCACTCAATACTATTACACTGAAGATATCCATTTAGAATTTAGAAATTTTAGATTATAGAATACCTGCATCCATGCATGCAGATTTTCCGCCATATTTACCCATTTTAGCTTTTTCTATTACAGAAAGCAAGTTTTATATTTGCAGCATAGGAAATTCTCCTTCAAAAGTAAAAATTTTTTGTATAATGTATACGCACTTTGTTGAAACTGAAAAATTGAGGGACGTGTTCCAAAGGAGTTATTTTGTACATCAAGTGTACTTAAGTAAAAATTTGTAGGGATTATATTTTCTAGCATACACTTCAATTAGAGTTTCCTTTTGACTTTTAAATTTGTAATTTCATTGTTGAACATAAGTCTGCATTAGATTTTAAGTACAGAGTTGTTGGCTTTTAAAATGCTGTTATTTTGAAATATTTGCAATTAAGGTATAATATCTCATACAACAAAACTTTCCAGTTAATGCTCTATTTTTTTTGGAGCTTAAACCGTCTACCATCCCTTCTGATGGTCGCTTATAAATATTCATCAAACAGTGCATTAAGTCGTGTATTGCTCACGAGGACACAAATATTGTGGCCAAATTTCATTTGACAATATTTTACAAATTTATTTTGCATAAATTAAGTTATTTGATTATAACAATTTTGTGTTGATTGTGTATTGTTGCATTATATTCCATGTGTAATGAAAATGCAATATAATAGATAAAGAATTTCATACCACTCTAAACAATAGACTTAATCGAGTCCTTTTATTCCTGAAGGAGTTTCTGCATAAATTAAATATTTACTTTTTTACTAATCCGATTTTCTCTCACAAGCAAAGCAATTAATTGTTGGAAAACATATGTTTGGAAAAGTAATTGTCTTAAGTTTTTAAATTGAACATTTAAAAATATTCTGATGATATTTGTTGCCTTTTAAAACTTGCATTTTTTAATACTGCGTAAGTGGCATTTTGAATATTTTTAATAATTTACAGCTGATTAAAAATTATAAAACCTTTGCGTAAGCGGGAAGATGGAAATGAAAGTATTATTATTATATAAATCAAGAAACAACGTTAATAGGCATTCTTTAGAAAAGGAACAGAAACTCCTTCTCATTACAAACACTTTGTATATGTAACTAGTTTGAGTAACATAATAAACCAGTCCAACCACGGACACTTTTTAGTGTTTTTTCTTTTTATTTCAATAAAATATTAAATTAAATTTCTTATGTGTTTCAGTATTTTTTCGATACCATTTACCACTAAACAATTTATTTAGTAAATGCAAGGTTGTATAAAAATACCATACATATGTTTAAACTACTCGTACAATAAATAAAAAAAATCCATTTATGAAATTATATGAGACATTAAAAATACATACAACATAAATTGATTTTCGTTTCTGCAAGACAAGACGAGCATACATAAACAGTTCTTTACAGCCAGTACATTTCGAATAACTTATTTTAGAACTACTCGTGTTTATTAATATTTTTCCAAAATAAAATCGAAGAGGAAACCCATGAAAAATATGCGCATATCCATAAGTACGAGTACATATGGAAGCAAATAGCACTCATAAAATATACTGAGTTATTTATATAGGATCAAGCTTAAATATTTTACTGAATAATAATAATTTGGTATTACTAGTGCGTTAATAAATGCTAAACTTTAATTCTAACAATTCACAAAAAAAATACTAAAAATATTATTGCCAAATTTTTAAAGAATAAAAATTAAATTAAAGAATTATATTACAATAGTTGAAAAAAATATATGAAAAATATATGTTGGATATAATGGAGCAACAGCGTTAAGTATATACATACACAAACCTTCTAGCATAGACAACAAATAATATTTGTCTCAACCTTCAAATGCATGAAGTCAAAACCTTTAACTGAGACCAATAAATTCTTATGTAAATTAATTTAATTTGTAAAGACAAATTAACGGTTTTCGTGAAAAATTGGAAAAAATTAATATTTGTATATTAATCGAAAGAAAAAACTATTTAAAAAATTAAAATTTATCAAAGTTCGTTAAAATATTGTCCCATTTACATATTGATACCAATCTCCACAAATATATCTGATATTTATAGCAATTATTTATTCACTTTTAAAATTTGCTTCACAAATTAATTATGTTTGCTCAAAAAATTTCATGCATCCACTTTGGTAGCTTGCTGATATAAACAAATTATAAATAAACTGAAACGGCATTTCAAAGAACCCTTATGGAACATTCTTTATTTTAAAGTGTCCTTTATTGAGTTTCAGTTACATTTTCTATATTTTTCTTATAAAATAAATAATGTACCTCTTAAGGTACGGTGTGCATTTAAGGGTTAAGGAATCACAAAGACAAGACAACACAGTCGTCGCACAGAATTAGGGCATTATATTCACAGTAGAATATCATCTGGAGTATTGCTTAGATTGGATGGGTTTGATTAAATGTTTCAAAAAATATACGTCGATTAATCTGAACTTTACTAATAATTAAGGTTCTCAAATTCACTAATCTTTGACATAAACCGGCAAATGACATAATTATCGCTTAAAATATTAAAAGATAGTTCTTTGTCTAGCTTTAAAAAATATATAATTTCTTGCCTTTCAGCACAGTCTATTCTTAAGACTCTGGAACTGATAATATTCAATAGTTCTTTTAGTTTAAATTTATTTTTTATGTTAAAAATGTGGCAATGGTGAGTGACAATTTGCTTTCCGGAAAATCATTTTTAATAGATAAATTTATATTAAAATCTGTTGATTATTCACACAACATTTTTTATCATTTTTATTTCACAAAGAATATCAGATAAACACTAAAAATTTACAGGTAGCTTTCACCTGTTTATTAAGTTTCTTTTAATAAAAACAATTTATGTATTTAGGCAAACACTCCTCACAACGGTATGCACTGAAGTGGGACAATTCTGCTAAGGGCTCTTGTCCATTTTATAAGATCATTGGAGAAAAATGTGACATAAACAAAAGATTGATTTGATGAGTTCTGCTATTTTGCAATTATTCTTTAATGGCTGGACTTAAGTGGTTTTAATAATAAACATTTATAAAATTCATATACATACATACATATGTATATCTACATATTTTGTGTTTTTGTGTGTTTGACTTAAAACAAAAACCTTAATTAAAATAAACAAAATAAACAAAGTTTCAGTTTCTGCATGTCTAATGAATGTTTAGATATTTGCTTACATTTAAACAAATAATTCACAAAGTGAAGAGTTAACAAGAGAAGGGGAAGAAATGACAGTAACTGAATACATACATATATGTAGATATACACATGCATACTTACATATACAACCACAAAACTACAAACACACATACACTTATATACTGATTTTAAAGATGTCGTACCATTTAATATAAATTGCGTTTGTTTCATAAATTTCAACCGATAACTAAAAACGAATTTAAATAGTCACATTCTCGAATTCAACATCAGTTGATTTACTGTTGCAGTCACATGGCTTCATCCTTAGAATTTTTATGCCCCAATTGCAAATGTTAAAGGTTAATCATTCTGCCTTGTTCTCTAAAGCAAGTATTTATTTTTATTTTTTTTTTTGCTACTGTTATTTTGTGCCAAGTTTATTCAAAAATCAAGATAAAGAGTCTTATTTATTGTCAAGTGTTTGATCAAAATCTCTTTTAACTCTTTCTAATACCGTCACCGTCATCATCGATGTACTTGCCGTCCGCATCATTATCATATTGTTTGATGATGGGATTATAGACCTGCCTTTGTTGTCAAAGTCATCGTCATTACAGCTCTTTGTTTCCATCCTTGTTTTAAAAGTTTGTTTGCAGATACACAGTGGGTCACTTTATTCTTTTCGAGTGGGAGAATATATTTAACATTTATTGTCTCAAAATATATCGAATTCTCATACCGAAATGTTAATATATATAAAATGTTTTTAAACATATGTACATAAGTTTACTTTATTTACTCGCACAGCTGATCTGTTGCATAAAATGCAAACTTTCTAACACTCATTGAAAGTATAATTTCAATAAACAGATATAGGTGTTTTCTTATATTCATTCATGTTGAATCACGGCTCTCCTTTACCATGTATGATGACCAGTAGCATAGGGGCCACTTATCCTCATCATCTCGAGCTGAAGAATTCAGAAGTTCAGCACTATGGGTTATCAATAAAAAAGACGATATTTTCTTACTCACAAATTTGTTGTATGCTTATTTTATCTTATTGTTATATACAGGTAAGAAATTTAAAATATCTAACTAAAATATATAACTGCTTTATCCCACTAATTTAATTTCAATATGTTCATGATTGATTCAGGTAAGTGCATATTTAGCATGATGCGACAAGCTACATTAAAAATAAAAAGTTTAGTATATTTGTCTCGTTTTTTTCAATGTTGCCCTTTTCTTGATAAATCCCCTATTTGGTGCCACTTTTTGAAAAATGTCATTGGTCACCCTGGATGCGACATTAATTTAATACTATCGAATTAAGCCAGGAAGCAAATTACGACTTGCGATATCGTATAGATTTTCAAACAATTTTAATTGTGTTTTTATGGAAATTTCAAACGATATCGAATGCCGCAATTTGCCCCCAGTTATGATAATTTCAGTTTGATGCGAAATAGCAACTAACGTTTTACACGATAAGCAATTTTGACTTAACAGTTTGAAATTAATTAAATTGAAACTTGTGATTAAGAAAAATTTATTTTATCGCATATTTAAACGATTTTTTAAGTTAATCTAACAAATAGAAAAAAAAACACACTTCTGTTTCAACATTTCCAACAACAAAAGTCAATACTATATAATAAGATGATCGGACAACGCATTTGGCATTAATGCGTTAATCGTATTAAAATTTTACAAATAACACTCGCCAAGAAGTCCCGATGGTAATTGTTGTTTAGTGTCAATTGCTGCTAAATTTTTCTTATATCTGGAATAGCATCAAAAATTTCAAACTTTGACAAGCGACAACTTTTTTAAAACTAAATTTTTTTAACTATCTTTCATTGTTATAAGTTGGTCATTAATTTAAGAGGTAAAGTATTTGTTTTCTCATAGTATGCATAATTTCGTTTTTATCCCACTGTCAGATGTTGTTTTTTTTTCTTTCCCTCAAGAACTTGAGCTTCCCCAATCTATTATAGTCTTATGATTTCACCGTTGTTTGTCTTTACTGCTACTGTATTATGAAAAGTTTATTTTGCGTCAAAGCGTATTAAGGACCTCTCATCGCTTGCAGTGTTGTTTATTTTCCTGCAATTTTTCAAACTACAGACAGAATCTACTAAATTTAAATAAACTTTTTGTAAAAATTAATGAATGAATTATATACACATGCATACTTTACATACAACATCTGACAGAGACGCAGGAGATTAAATTTAGAGATTTTTTTTATTTGATTTATTTTTATAAATTGAAAATAACCATTTTAGCAATTTTTTTATAGTCCAGCCACGGCTACAGAAATGCATTGTCTACGCCCAGTAAAAAAATTTCATGTTTCTTAAAGCAATATGAAAATAGAACGCATTATATTTCGCATTAAAATGTGTTACTCTTATGTATCAGCAAACGCACATACATATATCAAGCAAACTATTGCAAAAAGTTGATTTAATAGTGACACAACAATGCAAGTTTTAAGGCCAGAAAAATAGAGAATCTACACACATATCCATACATCCACACATTCATCTGGAAAATGAAATACACTTATGTTATTAAACCTCTAAGGAGTTCTTTAGATAACTGCTATGTTTGCATGTTTTTTATGATTCAAAAAAAGCGTGTTTGTGTGCAAAAGTGTACTACTCCAAACCGGGAACATGCCTTGCAAAACTCAGCAGCAATGTCAGCAGGTTGTCATCGTCACTTATGCTCTATAATATTAAGAGTCTGCTTTATATGAACTAATTTTTTTACTTCGTGCTTATTAAGCGGGAATCCTTACCACATGAAGGCCATTAACATCTGAGAATATATAATCACTTAAAATTCCCAACAAATGATTGAGAGTTACAAAACTACAGCAGACCAGAAACCATTTTAAACAAACATCAATGTGAAATAATATTCACTTGAAAACTTTTTGTGAATGTAATATATTTTGGTACCAAAGTACAAAATCAGAAATATTTTTGATATCGTATCAAACTGATGGCGGAGATTTGCCATTTACGTCGACATTCAAGTATTTATTTATACTTTTTTATGAATTTTTTTTCTTTTTTGTTTATCACTACTTATGTATTATTTATAACTATTAACAAGTTTATGTCCGACAGTGGTCGGTCCTAATAATTATATTTTTTAGACTTAAGATTTGAGTAGTTATTGTTAGTTCATATTTGAAGATACAATAAATAAATACATGTATTAAAAAAAAACATTCAAGTATCCTTAAGAGATTTGAAGGGGTATGTTGTCAAGATTAGATAGGGCGAAAGCATCGGTGAAGCCACAAATTAACCACTATTTGAGGGAAGTCAAAAATTGGCTTTTAGAAGAAACTAATATTTCTCTGTGTCCTTATAGTCAACACTTGACCTGTAAAAATCAAAACTGTTATGGAGTATGAAGTGGTATGGAAGTCTTAAGCGGTAATTTTCCGATTAAATCAAGGATAGAAAAGTGAGAAACTGGCTCTACAGATTTTTGCATGCTATGCGAAGATTAAGGGGAGCAAGAAATATATTGAGTAGTGGTTTCCATGAAGAAGTAAAACATATCACGAAGTGTCAGATCGAGGATATCATTCGGATCGTCATAGGTATCAAGCGACTCAATGACAGGTAATGTTCATTTTCATTAATTCATGATGGCATTCACAATGTTGCATAAGTCTCCGAGTGGAAGTGCTCATCACTATACTTTCTAACATCACATATCCTAGGAATCGCTCTATTTCTTTTAAATTGATATAAAATTTATTGACCATAAATTGGAGGTACTTTATTTTGATTGAAAGTGCAATGTGACTCTGTTAATGTAATGCACTAAGTTATTAATTGGAGATTTACATCATAAAATCCGAATTCTTGGAAATGACATGCCCAATATTTAATTAAAAAATTCAAAATAATATTAATCGCATAAAATTTAATTTAATATTAGAAATACACACGTAAACAGAACTAAAAGGAAATTAAATCACATAAATAAATGTTGAAGTTCCTATGAATATAAATATTTACAATATTTATGTTTTTATACAATAAATTCTTGTATTGAAATATTTATTTACATATACATACATACATATATGTATCTATGTATGATCACTAATACAAATTCATTCAAATGTATCATTCATTTTTTTAGTCCAGCTAATAAAACATCCTGGTTGTATTTCTTGTTTTGTTTATTTTGCTTTTGAGATACAAATAAAATTAAAAAATTTAATGATATTTTTGCTTTATGTTGCTTTTCCGATAAAACACAAAATACTCGTACACACATAAATATTTGTACGAGTACATTTATTTGCTTTTTATAAACAATAAACAAAATTTTATAAACTCATTCAACATGTTCATTTCAGTTTCTAGAATTTATTGTTTTACGGTTGTTGTTATTTTTTTATTTCAAATTGACTTTTTTAAACTAGTGACATAGTTAAAAAAGGACGGAGCACCTTTCACCACCCACTCAGAATTCATAAAGATTAATTAAAACATCAACAAAAAAAAATAATAAATAAATATGTAGTTGCTTATAAAAAGAAATAAAATTGAACCAAAAAAATTTTAATACATGTTTGTAGGTATAAAGCGATCATAGTGTATACCTACACTCGAAAAGAGAACTTCACAGCAAGTGCTTAAAGCTCGGCGTCCTCTCAAAAGCTTTTTCTTTATATCCTTGTAGGAAACTTAATTTCAATAATGAGCACAAATCAAATTATATCGGTAACAGCGACTCATTAAGTCTTAAGCAATGATGGGACAAATTTCGACATTAAATTCCACTTTATTCCAAATAATTGAATTCAAATCGTTTTAAACAGAACTCGATACTCCAATTCTTTTGTTGACTTTCAATGCTGCTTTTAATTTCAATTATTTTTTTCCTCGTTTTGTAGTTTTGTAATTTATTACACCACAGTTTTGGTAAAATTTACAGTAGTTTTATTTTTTGTTACTTTCTTTAATTTTACTCTTCATTGTGGAACTCAGTTTTTGTTGTAATGCTACATTTTTTTAAATTTATTTCGCATGAATGTAAATGTAGTTGTGGCATTTGTATCTAATATGGAAGTGAATTTTCATATAACGCGTATGCACGAGCATGTATGTATGTATGTGTGTTTATTATTATTATACGGATATAGAAACATAAGCCGGAAATAAATGTGAAAAAATGAAGTTTTTTATTATATATGGAATGAAGTAAAAAACTCTTGCTTCTGGTTAAAGCGCAAAACTATATAAAATCTATATTCATTGAGCAACAAAAGCCAAGAGGATATTTTTTTATAATATTTATATTTTCATTTCTTCTGTTTTCACCGCCAACATTTTACGGAAATCAAGTGCACTTTATTTCCTAGTCATATATTCTAAAATTCGCAATGAACCAACCAGCCAAATGTTCACCGTAAGTGTTGCACGATGCACGATTGTACAGTTGGTATGTCAGTACGTATGTATGTATGTACGTACATATGTATGTACGTATACTACATATAAAAAAGATATATGTTTGTACATAAAAAGTTACAAACACATGCAAAAGTAAATTTTATGTGCAAAAAGTTTCATGTATATGTACATATAGTGCATAAATAGTTTATGCATATACTTATTTACAAATGTACATCCATGCTTATTCATGGAAGTATATAAATAAGTAGTTTTTTATATGCATACGAGTACATGCATGTTTGTGATAGTATAAATTGAAAAATCAATGTGTCTAATAATCTATACATACACATACATACATATAAGGGAAGATATAAAAAAATATTAAAATTTCTTGATAATCGAAAACTAAATACATATTAATTAATTAAATTATTGAGTCCATGATTATCAAATGGAGCCAAAAATAAATAAATTCAAGGTTAAATAACTACGGACTTTCATCTTTTAGTTTAAAGTCAAAATAAATAATATCAGTTTTATTTATAAAATTTATTAAGGCCTTAAAAAGGTTTTTTAGAATAAATTTCCATAAAAATTTTTTTTTAAAAAGTCTTTATAAAGCCTTAATAATTTTTATAAATAAGGCTGTAATAATCTGCCTTAGCTTTTTTCAGACGGTTTTTAGAACTTATTATATACTCTTATGTGTTAAAAACGCACTGACAATACATAATTGCCAGAAAAACAACACTGTATCAGATATGTCAGGAAAGTTTACAATTTATTGCCAGATGATTGTCATTGTCATTGTCACATGCACAAACTTGGCACATCTGAAAATGATAAATGTCTGACAATTCTCTGATAAAACCGAACGAAATGATATCACAGGATTTGTCAGACATACGACAGTCTGGTAGTCTTACAGTTGACTGAGAATGCTTTTGTCGGTGAAAAAATATTTACACCCATATTTATAAAAATTATATATTTAACAGATTTTCATACAAAATTTTACTTACTGAGCCTTTATAAAGTCTTCATAACTTTTATAAATCAGACATTTAATTATTAGACAAATACTTGTAAAACCGAAAAACAAGCCTTTTTCACTGTGTGGTGTGTTTTCACTTCACTTGAAGTTTTTACTGTAACACATCTTGAATCTTATCAACAACTCCTGTTTATTATTATCTGTAAATTATTCATCAAATAATTTAATACTTACAGAATTTTTGTTGCTTTTATTTAAGACGAACTTGTTTGGCTTCCTTGAGCACATATCAATTTCTTATATAATATAAATAATATCTCTAAAAAATCCGTTGTTAATTTTATCCCAAGCGAATCCAACCAAGTGTTTATTAAAAAAAACCATTCAGAAACCATTTTAACTTTTTATGAGGAAATCAAAAACATTCTTGGTCTCATGATAAATGTAGCCATCCTAATATACATATACATATGTACATATGTACATACGTTTTGTATGTGTATGTATGTACATTTAAATAAGCTTATACATAGTATATTAATGTATGCATTATATGTGTGTAAGTATACAACAATAAATGTGAGAGTAAGTACGTGCACCAGAGTTCCCAGTTCTCTTTTATACCTTATTCCCAATTTTAAATTTATCATCCCAAATCATCCCCAAAACAACAATTTTCTATTCCCAAAAATTCGCATAGTTCGTTGAAAAACTATGTTATATCAAAAGGAAAATGTTCATATATTTGCTTATCTAATTCAACCCATTTTTGTAGCATATGTACACTTTTTAGAAAAAAAAAACTAAATTTTTAATTATATATTTTTCCCAAAAGTGCCTTGCGAAAAAAATGCTTTCTCTAAAATATCCCCTCGGAATTTTGACGAAAGGTTTTTCCCCTCACAAGAAAAATCCCCTATTTGGTGACAAATTACCAAAACTGAGATCTCTGTCGTGTACATAAGAGTTATGTTTGCCAACAACTTTCTGATGATATAAATTTTTTTACTAGAATGAATATATGCATTTGCATTTGTACCTCCTTTGCTTCTTATTTTCAATATCATTTCCAAGTTTTATGCCCAAATTCAAATTTAGATTAAATTTCTCTAAATCATACGTCGTACCTCAAAACAATTTTTTTCTTATAGAAGACCTTAATATAAAAATTATATCAGTATTTTCCTTTGAGAGATACATTTGTATGTTATAGACAGATAAAATACATAAGATAAATATGTACATACTAGTGATTTGTCAAATGTTAATGTTTGATATTCGCGAATACGTATGAGAATAACATAGAGCAGATCACAAATGTATGGATGTTTACACAAAACGTTGTTCATTTCATTGCAATGACAATTGATAACATTACTGAGCCGCGTTGAATAGTAAGTAGTCATGTAAAACCTTACAACTTTATGTTTAATTTCTGCCATAGTTATTGAGAAAACGCCCTTAGCAGCTGCTTATGAAACATTTTTAATAAAAAAAATAAATTAAGATGACCTTTAGCACGTTTGCTTGATATTTAAATTCAAATAAATTACAACTTAGCTGAGAGGTTGGTAAAAAATATTTTGTTTTCTTAGAGCATCCTTCTTTTAACAGAAACAAGGAAGTCGCAGTCTCATACGTACTTAAACCACTTTCCACATGTATTTACATGAAAGTTAATGAGTAATTTTACACCTAAGTGTCGCCTACACTTTGGCGTCTTGGAGTGATTTGAATACAATGTGTGTGCATCTAAGGAGCGAGGGAGTATTTATTACACATAATTGATCTTTTTAACAACAATGTTTTACATCCTTATTTCAACGCCAGCATTCAAATAGTTTACACTATTCTTGAAATCAATTGTAAAATGATGAGCATGTGTTGAAAGCAAAACACCGCTGAAATTTGAAACTATTTTCATGCGTATGTACTTGTTCTTTCGTATTGACTAAGAATTAAACTACATTAAACTGCAATGCACAGTGGGGTCTTCGATGAAATATTCAAGGAAAACCAGTAAAGCCAATGAGGTCAATCATAGTAATACATCCAAGTGCCTGCTTTGGACATTTATTTACGAAAAATGTGTTGCTAACATTTATTCAAATATTATTATAAACTGATAATAAGTCAAACCAAGAGAATTGTAGTTGTAAATACCAAAGGACTAGTTTTTAGGGTTCCGTACCCCAAAGGTGAAAAAAAGAACCCTATTGTTTTCGCTACGCTGTCCGTCACACATTATTTTCTCAGGAACCGTAAGAACTACGGACCTGAAATTTGGACAGAGTATGTAGAACCTTGGCCGCTATTACATGAGATTTAAAAATTAAAGGGTGTTCGAAGACGTTCAACGAAAAATTTTAAAATCCTATGTAATAAACATACAATTCTATGTACATATGTATATTGACACTTGAAATTTGTAAAGTTGGTGTTTTTTTATATAGACTACAACAATTAACATTAAAATATTAAAAAAAATTTAATTAAAGGGTGGTCCATCAGTTAATGCAATTTTGACAACTTGCTATATATTGAAAACCGTAAGAGGTAAACTCTTGAGATTTTCAAAAACGGTAAAACTAAAAAATCTGAAAATTATAAAATCGCCAAACCAAAAAAATCGCCAAAAACCGAAGAAAATCCCCACACCGAAACTAATCAAAAATTTCCAACACTAAAAAAATTGTCAAAATGAAAGAAAAACGCCAAAAACCGAAAAAAACTCCAAAAGAAAAAAAATCGCCAAAATAAAAAAAATCGCTAAAACCAAACAAAAAAAAACGTCAAAATTATAATAACTTCAAAAACTCAAAAAAAAAAATCGACAAAACGAGAAAAAAGTGCCAAAACTCGGAAAGCGCCAATAAACTCAAAAAACGAAAAAAATGCCAAAACTGTAGTTTATATTGGCTAAAGATTGTATTGATATACATATATATCGTGTTCGTACGGAATCCTTCGTGTGCGGGTCGAAGTCGCACTTCACTGAATTTATTTTACATTCACACCAAATTCATTTTCTTATGAATGACAATTTAGAATACTTTCGCAGCTACATTTTTCAGAAAATTGCAATAAGACATGATAAGTACGATTTTGCATTATTGAGTAATCAATGTATTCCTGATGCGATACAAATTTGGGTACTCATATACTATGAAATAAAATTGACATGGCAGGATAACATTTCATTTAAGTTTTAAAATTAATATTTTTTTAATTTGCCCTTTCCTGGCTGAATGGAAGAATTTCATTTTTAAAGGTCTGCAGATGTAATTAACCTTATGCATTTCTATATTTATTTATCGTATACATCACTTTGTTAAATTTTTATATGAAAAATCTATTGGAAATATATTAAATGTTACATTTTTATTTTTCATTCACAACGATTTTCTTTTCTTCCCTTTTTCCACAATTATATGACTTTTATTTACCTTCAGCTTAACTTTAAGGCCATAATCTTCGAGATTTAACTTTGCACAAGCACACCAAACCGAAGGTAAGTTTTACAACATGATGCTTAAAGGTTTTTCTTTCTTTAGGTTTCCCAAAGGACTTTTATTTTTTTTTTTTTGTCATATGTCTACTTTTTTATTTTTTTAAATTTTTTTTCCCCAGCTCTAATGTGCAACAATGGCAAAATCCAGGTATTTTTATGCGCCACTAATTTCTATTCAAGTCACATGTTTTATAGGAGCAACGACAAAACAATATTGGTTTCTTGCCAATTGTGTCCAGCCATTGTTCTCTCTTATGACATTGATAACCTAATAAAAGGTCTGCACTGTAAGATATTTTCTTGGCCTTCTTCTTTGTCTATACATACGTACAATGAATAATACGCAGGCCAGAGGAAGCAAAAATAATGCATTTTGCGTGTACTCGTATGTATTATTCATTTCGATTTTCCTTTACCACGAGTATAAATTTGATTTAAGATTTTCATCCCTTTGGAAATCACGAGTATACTTTAAGGGAAACCACCCAACATTCTTATAGTTAATTTTTCTTATTTTTTTTTCATTCCTCTTGCCGTTGCAATATTTTTACTTTAATTGTAGGGAAAATAGCAAGCAGTATGTATGTATCTCCGTCGTACTTTGTCGTATTTCAAATAAAATTTCTGTGAAGCGCACATGTGTCTTTCTAAAACGTTGAAAAACTCGTAATTTCTCAAACAAATGTTACAAATAAAATGTTTTATTAAACAAAAGACATCATTCTCTCTTGGCATCCATATGGAAAATAAAGAAATGGTGGCTGGTTTGCTCACCGACAAATTTAAGATTCACTTTGTTTCAATCATAAAAACTAAATGTTCGTATCACATGTAACATTTCTATGATGAGCGTAGTGTTTATTGGATTTCCTATTACTGTTGCTTCTCATTTCTACAATTAATAAAACTAATTTTTACTTTTCTCATATATGAGAGACTGAATAGTTAAAGATGTTGTTGTACTTTTCTTCTATTCTTTTCAAATTTAATTGTGTGCAAATGTGTTGCGTGCGACCAGTACTTTGGTGGAATGTGCAACTGACATTTTAATCAAATTTTAATTAATTACGAGTACAAGTACAAAGAAGATTAAATACAATTAGAAAGAGGAACAATTGTACATACATTTTTTCTTTCAAACATACTCAAATACATACATACATACATAGATATGGACATGTGCGAAGCTTGTTTAATAAACTTTTTCGGATAAGTAAACACGAATCACAAGTTTTAAAGAAAAAATAATTCGAATATTTAATTTGTTCCAACGAGCATAACTATTCAATTTTGAATGAAAAATTATTGGAACAGTTTTTGGTCGAAGATACGTACAAATTATTTAAGTACTTTTATATTATAAAAGACAAAACAGGCAACACATGCCGAATAAAATTCTTTGTTGTCTTTTGAAAAAATTTCTTAACTTACTATGATTGCAGATTTGTAACTCTCAATAATCTATTGAGAGTTTATCTATACCAGAAAAAAGTAACGTGAAAAAGTTTCTAATATCAATTAAAATTTTGTAATATCAATTAAAAAATTAATTAAATTTTCACCAGGCAGGCAATTCGTCTGGAAAATTTTTATGAATATCACTCAAAAAACTTGTGGTTTTCATATAAATTTTTCTACTCAAGTAGACCGTTAGCGTTGTGGAAAGAGAAGATAATTTTATTCACTCAAATTAATCAAAACAATAAAAATTTTAATTGAATCAATAAAATTGTTAATTGAAAATATTAATTGTGAAAAATTTTTTTGAGTTTTGTAAAATTTTTTTAATTGTTGTTGAAGTTTACCGTTGTTTTGCATGAGCAGCAACGAAATGCATCTAGATGTGCCAACAACAAATGAATTTTTTAAATATTATATTATATATTTATTATATTATTATATTTTTATTTTTAAATATTAAAGGTATTAATTTCAGTTTTTTTTTTGTTGGAAAAATGGAAAAATGTAATTTTTTTAAAACAAACACATGTAAAAAAATTTATAAAATAATTGTTGAATTTTTTTCCTGTGTTTGTTGTAAAAAAAATTACATTTTTCCAACAGCAAAAAAAACTGAAATGAATACCTTTATTAAAGTTCATTGTTGAAAATTCTGATTGTGGTAAGAATATTAAATGTATAAGGAAGCTTGAAGATTATTTAAAGTGTATGAAAAATTAAAATACAGCAAGGAACAATTTTTATACTTTCTAATGACATGTTAATTAGATAATATTAAGGATAAATTCCTAAGTCTATTTAATTAAAAATCGTGATATACATACATATGTAGAATGTTATTCTGCAAACAAAACTTCATATTTAAAATCTCCATTTCTCTTGTGACGTTTGCTAAGAAAAAAACATTAATAAAACCATCGTAATAAAAGTCCTGAAATAAAATCCTAAAATAAAAATTACACAAACTTATTTTCTTGTGTCAACTTTAATTTAAAAAAACGTTCGTATACTAAACTGGCAACACATCTAAGTCTAGTCTTAACATTTCTTGCCTTCTTCAAAATATTATATTAATTAAAATATATTTCATTATATAACAAGAATTGAAAAATAATGTTTT
The DNA here is from genome assembly GCA_905220375.1 of Tachina fera. Lineage (NCBI taxonomy): Eukaryota > Metazoa > Arthropoda > Insecta > Diptera > Tachinidae > Tachina > Tachina fera. Next base: position 191,338,395 of record LR999963.1, read on the forward strand.
TGAGTCCGATAAGTATCTAAATCTTCGATTGAAAAATTATATGACTCCCATTAACCAGAATGTCATGGTTTCCAGAGAGCACCAATTATCTACAGAAAATAAAATCTGTTAGTTCGCTGCTAACGTCGGTTGGGTTTGCTATAGACCCACGTATTTATTTCACATGACCTAATTCCTTAAGGACTCAAGTCCAGTTATCATCATCATTGTTCTAATAAAAATTCTTAAAAAATAATTTTATTCTTACTTCAATAATAATGGGATGTATGAAAAAAATTTAATAAGAAGACAAATGATCAATTGACTTCTGTTCCACCTTCAACCGAAACTGTCTGACTGTTATTTTAAATTGGCACGTATCTTTTTCTCAATTCATCATATAAATATAAAGAAAATAATTTCCATCTAAAATAACTACTCAAAAAGGTGCAATATGCTAAACAACGCCCATAATTTTGCAAGTCTTTTAACATATTTAAAACACACAAAAAACATATAATAATGGTAGAAAAATCCTTTTTTCATATATGCTATTGAGGAAAGATTTTTTGTAAGCATGTGCATGGAAATATCAAAGAATTTTTTTCCACAAAAATGTATTTATTCATCTTTGAAACATTTTAAAGTAGAGATTGTGTTAAAATGCATTACAAACCACAATCAATCATTTGAGTGTGTGCGTGTGCCTCATCATACTCATCCTCAATATCTATTGTTCAATCCTTTTGTGAGGTTCCTTCTTGAGGTTTTTCCTTACAAAATATATATGTATATACATACATATGTATCTACATAGTTGTAGGTAGTAAAAGGATAATGGAAAGAAAGATAAAAGTTTCTTGCTACTTTGTTCAGTTCAGTTGAATTTCTTTTTTCTTTTTAGGAGTCAGTGAGTTGTGTTAGTTACTTGCATGATATTCCAATTTTACTTCTTACTTACTAATAATCGACACCTTTGTTAATAGTTTGTATAGCATTGTATCCTTGGTCTGGAGGGACGCTACTTGTAGGTGTGAAATTTTATCATACAAAGATTGTATGTAGATCATGCATATCCTGTTGACGTTTTTCTCTAAGGGTTTAATCTTTTCATTATTATTGTTGTTTTTTTGTCCATTATATAAAAAAAATTTAAAAAGGACCGCTGTTGGTTTTTTTCCTTCGTATATATCTATTCACGTATGTACGTACATATGTCTTTCTGTCGTCCCTCATACATACATACATACATACTTGTATATGCATATACATACATACATATATGTATATTTACTGTATAGTATAAATGTAAGTATGTATGCGTATTATCCTCGATAACATATGTTGGGCAAATGTTAATAGACTCATCATTACCACGTGGTTTTTGTATAGTCATACCGTAATTCTTACTACAATGGGATTGGTTTACAATTTATAAGAATTCGTTGTTTGTTGACAGCTTGATTTGTTTAAAAGTCTCATTTTGCCATTTCTTCCGTTTGTCTACTTTTTAAAGGAGCATTCACACATTCATAAACTGTTGTATTTTTATGTGTAACACAGCGAGAAAAAGAAGAATACACATTATCCCTTTTCATTATAAACCCTGCTTTTCACAAATATTTTTTAAGTAATTATTGATAATTTATTGCATTAATTTTAATAGAATACGAGTATTAAGACATTTTTCTAACCAAAGAAGTCTAAAAAATTACAGCTGTTCATTTACAGAATTGCCTTCCTGGCATAAAAGAACTTGAAGGAAATGTTACTGGTTTTCTTTAATGATTGTTAGCCACAATGTCAATTCAAAACACTTTAGGATTCACGTAAATAGCTTCGAAAAATGTAGAAAGAGTATGGTCAAAATTATATAGTCATTCGTAGATTTTTAAAAATTATTTTTTGATTATAGACTACGGGACGAAATGTCACTGGGTTTAATAGAAGCCATAAAAAATACTAGGAAAATGAGTATCCATATATCCAGCCACCAAAATATTTTAATAATGGTGCCTACATTCAAAGTCTTAGAAGCTTAAATTTCAATTCTATACAAAAACTCATCCCAAGATATGATCAAATAAACTGTTTGTTTAGCCTTTATTCAACGTATGGTTCGTTGCTTAAAAAAGTATTTATTGAAATTGAAAAAATGTTACGAACTGTACGTTGAAGCAAATCTTTGGTTTAATTTCTTGAATTAAAAAATTAACTAGGTTATCGATGGAATATATCATAAATTTGCATATATGTATGTATATTGAATTCAAATAACAAAAAATATTTAATAATTTTTAAGAAAGTTAACATTGTTTCGAGGTACTTGTTTACTGATTTTAAGCAATGTATGTTGATTTTTACTTAAGATAAGACACAGCTGTTTTATTCAATAAACGAGTATTTTGATTTAAAGCGCCAGCAATTTGATTTTAATTTTACTTGGCTGAACTAAACATAATAGTTCTTTATTGTGTAACGAATTTATATACGGATGCAACGTATCACTTTAAGAACTCTAAGCTCGACAAACCAATTATCGAAATTCAATTCAACGAAACTAATGATAAATAAAAAAGTCATCCAAATATCCCAGGGTTATGTTTTTACCAACAACACCAAGAAACTATTTTCGCCTTTATGCGGAATCTCATTTAGCAGAACTTCAAAAAAAAACTTTTCGTGTAAAAAAAGATCGTGTAAAAAAGATTTGAGTGTTTAGTATGTTTAATATACTGAATAGCACAGTTGTCTTTAAAAATTCACAGTAATTCGTGGTACTTTCAAAATTGTCAGTAGTATTAATAAAAAACTAGATGAATGTATCAAAAACTTAATTAGAATTTAACTTATGTAATTTCAGGGACTTTTGATTGGTACGTTTTTAAACTCACTGGCCTGCTTTCTTAACCTTTTGACTTATAATTTAGTGGAATTGAATGTATAAATTAAAAAACTTATATCTGAATTTTGGAAAACAAATTCATATATTGCAAACCTCATCTGCTCTCAAATCCAGCCAGTACTAAACGGAATTAATGTTTGAAAATGAAATGATAGTTAACCAAGAACTTCACCTAATACGGTACAAGAAATTTAGTATCTAATAAAGAACTTTTCAGTTTATCATTGTGATAAATTTTAAATTTAATATAAATTTAAAAATAAAAAAATAGAGTAAATATTCGCAAATGATTCTTATTACCTGAATGTGATATACATATTTATAATAATTCATTCAATAACTTGACAAAACAAATATGCCTAAGCTATATTTTGCTAAGCCAAACTCTCGCCCATTTAATTACTCGTATTTTCCCTGTGCAGAATAAAGTATTTACACACTCATACACAGGAAGAACATCCTTTCTCTTTATCTGACATTATAATTAACGCTACGCCCTCCAGGCTTAAGATTTAAAAGAGGAAAATCTCCTGTCTAAATGTGGTTTAATTCGAGGCTGATGCTCCTTATTTCCATTCAAGTGGCAAAAGTGTAATACCCAAGATAAGAGTTAAGTAACTGCAATTAAATTCTAAATGCTTGCAAAGAAAAAAAAACTTAAAAAGAAAAAATTTAAACACAAAAGGAAGATAAGAGATGAAAATGAAAATGCATTTTGCAACTACAGCCTTTCGAAGAAAAGGAAAAGTATTAATACACTTTTATATTTTTCTTTGTTCTTAACGCTGCCAATAATGCCAAACCGTAATTAGCAGGCTTGCAGGTGTTTTGCGGGTTACCTTTTGCATTTTGCACATGATAATAAATGTAATTGAATCATATATGTATAAATCCGAGTAAACAATGATAGTTTTTGGGGTCTTACAGAGTAAATAGTCATATCGTTCTGTATATTGTGCAAACATTTCGCACAAATACGTGCATTTCGTATAATCATACGTTGAGAGGTAGATCAAATTTTAAATTTAGTAAATTCAAAACTTTAAATCATATTTTGATGATATAATTTTCTGTTTTAAAACTCTCTTGCAGCAAAGGTGCGATGTGAAAAATGTTCACCAAATCAAAAACAGAAAAATATTATTATTGCTCATTTTAATGCGGATGCACCAGTGTGAAGTTTCGTTTACAAAAAAAAAATCCTAATCTACGGTAGTGCATTCTATTCGAATATGTTCTCCGCTTTATGCGTGGTAAATTAATATTTAATTCCTCTTTAGTATTTCATGGGCTCTTTCAAACTGAGCAAATGGTTGTAGACATGTTTTTGGTTTTGTAACGAGATTATATTAAGTTTGGTAAAATGTTTCCCGCTGAGCTTTTGAAAAGCGTTGTAATCAACACATGGAAATTAACACCCACCTTATCAGACAAAATAAACAAAAACTAAACTGAAAAGACTGATATGCAGGTAAAAATTTGAAAATTAAAAAATTAAAAAATATAACAATTCAATTTAAGAGGCTAACAGAATATTTTAAAAAGATATCAAAGAATAAAATATCTAATCGTATCTACAACAAACACACTCTTGGATGCTCGTACAACTTATGCAAATCAATTTAGAATGAAGAAATTTTAAAATACGATGGGTGCACAGCAGCAGCAATTCATGAGTACAAAATTTATTATGGTGATGACCATGGTGATATTTTTCTTTTTGGATCGTTACAGCCAAATATTGAATATATTGTGTATACACACACACAAACACAAACCCATGAAATAAGTTTCGAACTAGTGTTGTTACCTGTTATCGTGCCGTCAGCAGCGCAGTGGGTTATTTTTATCACTTAACAATAGATTGAAATCACCTTCTTGTTCTATTTTTTTTTATATGAACTTAATGAAGAATGTGAAAGAAAAAAAGAAAGAAAAGGAAAGCTTTTGTTTGGATAGAGCGGAAAGTTGTACAGAATTTATGAGATAAATTTACATATTTCTACCAGAAGTCTTTAAATCGTGTTCCCTGGCTCGTCCGTTACTAACATTTTGTAGATCGTAGAAACATTTAACGTCTGCAACCTTTAATTAAGCCGTTAACTGTGTTATTAACTTGTATCTTTTATTCAAAATTGTTGTACTTTAATCGTCACCTAATCTTAATTAATAAGATGAGTCTTATCAACCTGCCACATGCTTACTCGCCCATACCCACCGTTTAATAAATTGAATTCATTATTTTTAATTTAAAAAAAAAAGTTTAATTTTTTGTGTTTGCCAACAGTTTTCGGATTTTTGACTGGGGACGGAAGTGTGAACGCAAGCGTGAGCATGAGACTCTTTATGATAAAAACCTTTAAACAACTTCATCTTAACAATCCATTGAACTCTACATTTGGAGACGGTGCCAAATTAATAACAACTTTTTTCATATACTTAGATGGGAGTAACCGAAAAGTTAACCACGATCCCATCTCAACTTTCAACCAGACTATTTACATTTTAAATATCTTGTAATATTGCTTTCGTTTATTCAAAATGTTTTCGTTTTAAATGCATAGAGAGGTTAACATATTTTAGTTATGGTCCAAAGCAGATGAAATATCTTGACGAGAAATAGCTTTTCTAACACTTGTGACAATGTTTTCAACACTTTTAAGGTGAAGGAAGCATATGCATGCCCATTTCAAGAAAAAGTATTCCCTATAAAATAAATAAGTATTTTGTTTTCTAAATTTAAACATGTTAGATTGGTATTAATTTCTTTTTTATAATTTTTTATTGGTCCTGAGAATTGAACATTTCTGTGGACATTTAATTGGGTGAGAAAAATTTTTTATTCAATATACATACATACATACATACATTGCTTAACTGCCTTAGAATATTATCTCAAACGAAAATTATTCGATGAGATTTTCTAGAACTCCTATCTTATTTATAATAGAAATTCATAAACATTAGCCCGGTTCACAATCTTGTGCATTTAAAACTGAAAATTTATGTATTTATGTAATTTTAAAAATTTCCCATCATTTGTGAACAGAGTTAATAAAACGGTTACAATTTTTCTAACTTCTAAATCTTGCTAAAGATAATTCAATATTTTCGCTTTGACCTCCCTAGTCCATTTTTACTTGGTTTAATTTTTTATTTTGTAACCTTTTTAATTCTAATTTCCTTCATTATTTTTGGCTATCTGTTTGTATTTCAGAACAAAATAAAAAATAAAATCAACTGTTATTTTGTTAACAAAAAATAAAACTCAAATGACCTTCATTTCCTGAAGAATAAATGAAACTCAAAAAATAATTTTTACTTTCTTTCTTTCTATTTAAATAAAAATAAAAATAATCGGTAAAATTTAGTTGTGTAATAATAATTAATTAAATAAAAAAATTCGTCCTCAAACTGGATACGACAAAAAGCTTTCGAGTTATTGAACTAATTTACTCGTCCTAGTTTAAAATTTACTTGAAAATAAATTTTTTCGAAAACTTTATTTTCAAAAATTTTCAAAGTCTATCGATACATCCATATGAAAAACAACTTAAAAATAGTCAGAATAGACACGACGAAATCTGATAAAAATTTGATTTACAAAATCCGGGATGAAAGCAGAAGCTTCGCATTTTTGATAATGGCAAATCACAAAAAATAAATTTTACTCCCAGTTGCGAATAATTATTTTTCTCTGAAAATATTTCAGAGCTGTATTTTTCAATATCTCCAGATTCAGTGTTACCACTATTTTAATATACATATTGTCATAATATGCATCGCACTGGCGCTTTAACTTCAGCAGCACATTCACAGTCATGGAGAGTTTCTTCAATATTTTTTTTTTAAGAGAAGTAACACTCCGACAATGAATGCCTACTACTACTTATAGGAAAGGGATAGTGATAGAGAGACACGGGGTGAAGGAAGAGATAGAGGAAAGCTTCATTTTCTTTTACAACTCTACGTTTTGCACGTTATAATGCAGAGTTGCAGCGCCCCTGGTTTCAATAAGGCGCATTAAATTTTTGAAGTTGTACTTAGTAGCCATTTTTATTCGTTATTTTACTTCGCCGATGATTCTGCTACACAATACTGACGAAGGAGGGCGCTCTTATGTTACATTAGAACTAGTATCTGCCGAAGTCGGTATAGTTCAGTGACCAGTGTCTATGCCTTCATCACTTGAACTTTCCTACAGCAACTGATACAAAGGGGCACTAATGCACATCAGAAAAATGTGATGTGTTGTTATTTAATGACTGTCGGATACAGGGATTGAACCCAGGATCTTCGGTTTTGTAGTCAACGTGCTAACTACTTCAGCCAATGCCACCAATGCATTGGCATTAATGATCTTCAATATTTTACTACGAGATTTTTCAAATTTTCATTAGTCCCGGTTCACACTTTTCAACTTCTGTTGCTCCACTCATAATTCAGCTGTAAAAATTTATTTCCCTCTGCGTCTTTCTTACAGCTGAATTACGAGTTGATCCATAAAAGTTAAAGTGTGAGAACCGGGACATACATACATACATCCATTAAGCTTTTTATCTAACGTCTGCTGAAAAGTTGGATTTTGCTTAATACAGCAAACTTTTGTTTAGGTAGCGACATCTGTATGATTTTTACGAATCGAGTTTTCGAAACAGTTTAATATCATTGTTTCAACTTCTTTTTTAGCTTATAAAATTTCTTGAATATATTTTATATTTTTAATATTTTCATTTGGTATACTGTTCTTAATTTTATTCTGTTATTATTTAAATTAAGTCTATGTAATTAAGATTTTCTGCAGCAAATTTTAATTGAAATTTTATCATTGTAATTGCAGCCATTGTATTGAATAGAAATATTAAAAATGTATGTAAATGTAAATAGAAACGAAAAGCTGATTTGAATTACAAGCAGAGACTTTCTGTGATTTTAATTTATGTTAATTTTTTTATGTTTCTAATGTGTTTTGGTTAGTGATGTGGTTTTATTTCTCATTTCGTTGATGTTGTGTTTTAGTATTTCTGTTTGTTTATTATCAAGAGCATTTGTATAAATAATTAAAAATTCATTAAATTTAAGTGGAAAAAGTTAAAATTTATTGCAAAATAATCAGATTGATGACAGAAATTTACCACAGAAAGAAATAACTGGCATGAATGATTTACGAGAATCACATCACTTGCAGACGAATATAAATATTGAAGAATAAAACGAAATAAAATTGCAGATATGAATGAAAATATTTGAAGTATGTATGTACGTATATTATATTATATAAGACCAAAACGAAAACTTGGAATTTTTAATTTTTACAAAAGCGTTTAATCAAAATCTAGTTTTAAGCGACTTCATTCTGTAACTGGCTGATAAAATAAGTCAACTGCTCTGACTCGTTGAATTCGAAAAATTTTTCATTAATTTCACATTTCATCATGGGATGTTTTTTACGGGCAGAGAATTTTCAAATGAAAAAGATTTTTTAGCGCACTGCTTCCCCAAAATTTCCCCGAATTGTAGAGATGTACATACATTGTCATGTATGTTATGTTTCGTGGAGGCACATAGGTCCAAAAAAAGTTTTCCAATCTGATCTGTCTTCTGCCATCTTCTTTAAATCACTCCAGCTTCTGCCTGATGAGTTTATTTTGATTTCAAGCATCCTACTCCAAGTATGAGCGAGTCGGGTTCGCCGTCTACTTGCGGGTTCCGTTCAATTCCCATTCGTGCAATGCCATATTAAGATTTTCCTAAAATATGCCGCTGATGTTTCATTTATTTTTAGCCTATCTCAATTTTAACGCTATTACATATGGTTGACGGCAAAAAAAAAGTTCTTTAGAAAACAAAGTTAAATTCTTACATGTATTAATAATATTCTTCGGTTTGGTGAAATTCCATTCAGAATTGCGAGTACGGAATTAATTCGAAATCGAATGGAGTTTTTAACATGCCAAATAATGCAATATTCTGCCATTAAATTTACTGAATAACTGACTGCAATTTTCTACATCCCATTTGATTGCATAAGGAGTTTCGCCAGTATATGATTTTCTTTTTGATTTTCCTTTTTTTCTTCATTTCTTATTTCTTAAAAAATAATAAGAATAATAAGAAGATAACATGACAAATAAGATTTTCATTAAGATGTGATATGGTGCGATTAAAGTTGCAACAAATGTTTGGTTTTTCTCTTCAAACATTTGGTTTCTGTCAAATGCTTTGAGAAGGATTAAAAGGCAACCGACTACGAAAGCATGAGAAAATAAATATTGTTTTAAACAAATTTAATCGCGTTGTTACGCGTCTCCCAATGGAACATTGAAGAAAACGAATGTTTTTTATATCCATTTTTTCAAATCGATGATGTGAGGATTACTTTTTATTTGGTTTTGGGGATTTTAGGCTTTAAATGTGAATGAATGTTTGTTTATTATACAACATGAGTATGTGTAGAGATTTTGGGTGGTTCTTTCATGTTGTTTACACAGTGAAATGTCATTCAAATTGATACTTCTCTACGCTTTACGCTCAGTGAGTTGAATGTCACTGTCAGTTTGCTGTCGGTTTTCGACAGGGCTTTGATTCTTAATAACATGTCATGTTGCTTGTGATGTTACTGTTACTTTTGTTGATTTAAAATCATGTTTTCACAACAAATCAAATTCTAATAATGCGGGTGCCAACTCCATAATGTTATTAAATAATAAAAATAAAATATTCCATATTATTACAACTTCAGATGCAGCAAATGCTCGTATTATGTAGTATTTCATTCAATGGATGTTGACGCGCAACTTCAATAAGATTTTTTCGTTTTCAAATAAAATTTTAATGAAATTGGTGCTTAAAATGCCATTTGAGTTTATTGGCCTTTCATTAATGAGACTGCATTTGTATCAGTTCCTTAAATTAATTAATTCTTTCTCTTTAGATAATATACATATTTGTGACTACAACGTAAGTATCTTAAAAAATCTTACCTGAAGGATAGCAGATGAGAAAAAATTTGTAGAAAACCATGTTAGTATAACTTATGAATTTATCTTTCAAAAAAATAAATTGAGGTATTTAAAAACAATTTTTTTTTTGTCTAAGGGTCTATGGCGGGAATCGAACTCGCGACATCTGTGCTGACAGGCTATCATCGCTAACACTCAGCCACGAAAACAACGGCCTAAGCTCATTTAAGAATTATTTTTATAAACAATTGATTACACCTGACAGTACACAGCTTATATTTAAAGTACCGCACGCAAAATTTGAAAGCTCGCTAAAATAGTTTTCTTTACGTTTATACGATGACTAATAGTTAGTTACATAATATGGGAACTACCAAAAGTTATTTTGACATTGCCCTATAGAAAATTTGGTGAATCGGAGTGCTACCAGGAGTAAGGAGTAGCATGTGGTGGGTGAACAAAGAAAAATCGGGTAAATGGTTACATATTCACCATTTTTGTGATGTATAGTTTTACCCCCTTACGCAAAAAAAAAATAGGTTAACTTAAAACCGGTTTAACAAACGAATTTTGTATGGCAAAACCGGTTTAACGCATGCTTTCACTTTAACAATCGTTTTTGCATAAGAGCATTAAACTTTAGTCAATTTAATTGGAACTTGGTATAATATTGTAGTAAACGGCCAGTGAACCAGTTCGATGTGTTTGGATGCAGAATATATCAAATAATGCAAATATAACGTTAATTGTTTCCTGCAACTAGACCACCAAGTTACTCAGGAACCAGTCCTATAAGTATAATTAGATTTTAACGTAAGCTTAACTGGTATTTATACTTTTAAAGTGGGTAGTGCGAAAGCCTGTCATGCAGGAGGTTTAAATCCAAACAAAATACCAAAAATCTGCTTAAACATAAAATATAATTACACTTGTAACAATAAAAAACTAAAAAACTCTATAAGTTGTCATCGTTGTAGTTAAATTATTTATATTATACACCGAATAGGTCCGTATAAAATAGTCCAGTTAAAAGTCACAAGGTGCATACAAAGTATCAATTAAGCCCATTCTAGCTTATCCTCAGGTAAAAGTGCTTGCTCGGCTTAATAGGAAGTACTAGAACTTGGACAGGTCCTTATCACTTGTACTTGGGGACTGATCAAGTGACTAGTCTAATTGTCTGTTCGATTCATTCAGGGTACAGACAGAAACTAAATTTTTATTTATTCGAATATATTAAAGCAATATAAATATGTATGTATCAACCGTGATATTTAATTTTTGAACATTAGAAATTTAGCGCATGAAAAACTAACTTAAACTCCACGAAGAGTTCACACATTCAGTACTCTGAAAAAATTTTGACACCCTCTCGTTTCTTGCGAAATGTGTCACAGTCATGAACTGACATTGACTTAAAATAAAAAACTACTGTCGTTGATTCATTAAGTGAAAATGAAAGTTCTAATTAATATTGATACTTTCAAATGCTCCGACTATTTATCTGCAATCATTTATTAGCTTAAATCAGTAGTTTTATCAGACCAATAAGAATTTTATTAGCAATTTGATGTGACATCATATAAATTATGTGTGGATATGGATGAAATGTACATGATACACCGGGAACTCTTTAGTAGCAATGATATTTCACTGTCGCTGAGATAATGTACATGTTTTGATATACTTAATATGATACAAAAAATATTAATATTCATTAAATGCTACTGATTTTCAAATTAAAAGTTAAGAAATAATGAAAGTTGAAAGACATAATAAAAAGTATCAAATCCTAATTATTATTTATAAGCAAAATGTATGACAGAGAAGCTTTTAAAATTTTAAAAGTGAATGAAAATAAATTGAGCATTGTTGCTATAATTAAGTCAAATTTTGATGCAGATCATAACACTGGGAACCAATTCAATAAATATAAATAAATATTTTTTAAATAATTACACTGTACAACAAAATAAAATTTTTTGGCTGTCCTTTAGATAAAATTACGCGGACTATATGGATTTCGATGCGTTAAATTCAAATCTGCTTTCAGTTTTTCTCTATCACGTAGAGATTTTTTTTATGGGCGTGGCTAATTTTGCCCCCTAAATTAGTCGGCCATACTAATATATTTTACTATAACTCGAAACCCGCTATTTCGATTTTAATAAATAATAAACCAAAAGACGCGCCACAAAATTTTGTTAAAAAAAATTAATAATCATTTTTTACCTATCTTTTATGGTTTCGGAGTTATTCAGAATTTAAAAAAGAAAAAAGTTTTTTTTATGCAAAAATCGCGTAATTTTTTTACATGAAAATTGCAATAAAAAAATCAGAAACTCAATAGTTTTATATTTTTTACATTTTTCTTAAAACCACATATCCTAGGAATAAAACAAGCTATAAAACGTGAAAATCCAGCAATAAATCTTGATTTTATTCGCAATTTAAAGCAGGTACCTAAAAATGGAAAAATGTGTGTAATGCATTAAATGCAGTCACATTTACATCTGGTAATGCTACTGAAAGGGCATTGCGGGCAGGTAACAGAACTAAAAGAAAATATAAAATAAAGAATTTTGGGTATACATAAGTATGTTCACTCATCAGTTGCCATACAATAACTGTTTGTGAAACCGAAAAGTAAATTTTCAACGGCAACAAAATTAAAAAAAAAATAGCTAAAAATTTTAGCATAAGCTGAATTTAAAAAGTGATAATTTCTTCATCTATTTTTTGGTAAGTATTATTATTACTAATTCAAAATGTTGTATTTATGATGCGAAGTAATAGTTTTGTATCAAATTGTTGCAGGTTTCAAAATGCCAAGGCTTTGTAAAAATTCTGCTGATTCATTCTGTTATGTATGTGGTGATTTAACTTTAAAATCGCAACGCCAGACAATAACTTCCCAGGTTAAGAACGCCTATAAGCTATGCTTTGGGTTTCCTATCGATGAAAGATATAAATATTGGCTACCAAAAATATGTTGTAATAGCTGTTCAAGGGCTTTAAGAGGTTTGATCAAAGGAAATCGCAAGTCTATGCCATTTTCGACACCAATGATTTGGAACGAACCAAAAAACCATACAAATGATTGCTACTTTTGTATGACTACAACACGTGGGTTTTCCAGAAAGAACAAAAATAAAGTCATATATCCCAATATTTCATCCGCCAAACGACCAGTTCCTCTAAGAAGTAATGATTTACTTCCAATGTCCCCTACATACGAGGAAGAAGATGTTAAGTCTGCAAGTACTGAATCCAGTTACGCCACGATGGCTGCTTCTGCAAGTTCAACATTTACAAGTCCAACGAGCAAACGTTATTTTCCGAAGCAGTGCGACCTGAATGACTTAGTTCGTGATTTAGGACTTTCAAAAACAAAGGCAGAACTTCTTGCATCCAGATTGAAGCAATGGAATCTGGTAGATAAAGACGTGAAAGTCACATACTTTCGAAACAGAGAAGAAGAATATTTGAAATACTTCAGCAGACAGGGATTTAATATTTTGTAATAATGCTGATGGTCTTCTGCGAGAACTTTCGTTCAGTGATAAATCTGAAGAATGGCGACTTTTTATTGATTCATCAAAGACGAGTTTGAAAGCAGTTTTGCTTCACAATGGCAACAAATATCCATCAGTCCCACTAGAGTATTCAAGAAACATGAAAGAAAACTATTATAATATGAAAGTGTTACTTAACAAAATTAAATACACACAGTACTCATGGAGCATTTGTGCTGATTTGAAAGTTGTAGCAATGTTAAATGGATTGCAATGTGGATATACCAAATTCTGTTGCTTTTTATGTGAATGGGATAGTCGCTCAAAAGAAAATCACTAAAAAGTTAAAAGTTGGCCAAAGAGAGTAAATTTTATTCCAGGAGAAAAAAATGTTTCAGAAGAACCTCTAGTTCAGAAGGAAAAAATTATCTTACCACCTCTTCATATAAAGCTAGGCCTAATAAAAAACTTTGTTAAAGCAATGAACAAGGATGGTGATGGCTTTCTATATCTTAAGAGCAAATTTCCTCGAATCAGTGATGCAAAAATAAAAGAAGGAATTTTCGTTGGTCCACAAATACGAGAGCTTATGAAGGACGCAGTCTTTAAGACGAAGTTGAACGGCGTGGAAGAAAGAGCATGGACGGCTTTTGTGAATGTGTGTAACAATTTTTTGGGAAATAAAAAAAGTGAAAACTACCATGAAATCATTCAAGAACTGCTTTCTGCCTATGATTTTTATTATTTATTAAAATCGAAATAGCGGGTTTCGAGTTATAGTAAAATATATTAGTATGGCCGACTAATTTAGGGGGCAAAATTAGCCACGCCCATAAAAAAAAATATCTTCGTGATAGAGAAAAACTGAAAGCAGATTTGAATTTAACGCATCGAAATCCATATAGTCCGCATACTTTTATCTAAAGGCTATTTTGGCTGTTGTACAGTGTTATTTGCAGATAGATGTAAACTGAGTGAGTGTATTCAACATTTGCATAAAGTGGAAATGTGTATTTGCAAAAACTTTGTATCAATTATTCCTAACGTATTCGCCCCGTAACTTGATAAAGTGGGAGTGCCAGAAAAAATGTCCCAGTGCATTAGATCCAATAATGTAGCGACTGTAACTGTACTCGTACAAGAAAGTTACATCTGAAACCCATCAACCATCAAACCCATGTACACGAATTGCAAATTGATCACACTCTTAGTCCAATACAATAAATTATTTTGTAGTAAAATATTAGTGCAGATGTATGGATATTTTTATATAATTTGCTCCAGATTTCAATTTCGTTTCTCAATTTTTCAAACTTATCATTATAAATTTTAGAGTTTTTGAAATATATCAAAAATTTAAAAATGCCGAATTTTACTTATTTGTATATGAATTCAAATGAAAAATTTACATTTGTTGTTGGTTATGTCTCTATATATGGCGCTAATTTCCACTCATCAATTAACTTCAACCACAATTCTAGACAGGACCAAACCTTCATTTCGTTTTGTATTTTTTATTTTTTTTCTATTTACAATTACTCTTACTCTTATCAAGTTGGATATGATCTGAGCTTACATGCACTCTACTTATTGGCTCCTTTTTATAAAACTCCACACCTAAGCACATTCGCTACAACATTATACTCATGATATTCCTCTTTTTATAAATTCCTTTGAAAAATGTCTGGAGTCTAAGTTATGATTGGATGACGTTGAAAGTGACACAAGTCATAAATTTCAATTGCTTACATTGTGCACTGCAGTTGTACTACTGTCAGTTTAATTGCTCTTTTTTTTAGTTTTAAATTTAAAGCAATATGCGGGGTATTTGCCATCCTTCATTTTTCTGATGTAATTTTACAAAATTGTTCGGGGTATTCATAACTTGGAGATTAATCGCCTTATTAGTCATTTGTTAATGTTGATTTTCCGGGCATGTTTTTCTTGTAATAATTGAATTAGGTTCTTTACAAGAGAAAAAACAACAGCTTATCAATACAAACCCATCTGTATCTTCGATCTTATTATCTTTATTTTCTCCATTCGGTTTTTAAATATATTTCATTCAATTTTTTTGTCTAACCTTCAGTTTTCCAGTTTTGTATTTATTAAAAACCACTGAAGCTTACTGTATGAGTAGCAGCTTCTTTGAGTACATACAGTGGGCAAAAAAATTATTTGAGTTTTTCTAAATTCTTTAAATTAATGCATCAGAATGGCTGCTCTTATATAAAAAACTTTGCTACCTTTAAATGAACTCTTAAGCAAAAGTTTTTGGATATTTACCCGGCAAGAATTTTTTGAGATCTTTTAATGGGTACTACACTTTTAATGGCTTACAGAGTGGTACTTATTTTTCTAATTATTCTATAAGTACAAAAAAAATTTCCAAAGTGAATACAGGAAACGATTATATATATCATTATGTATAAGTAATGCAATGGAAACAAACAAATGTAATGGATTAGTCAGTCAAACTGTAAGTGTTTAGGACTGGACAGTACACACACTTACACAAATACACAGTTAACAAGTTTTTTGCTGGGTACCTTTAAAATTGTTTATATTTTGGTTAAAAATTTTTCTTTTGAACTTTCGATTGTTTCTCTGAATATATTCCATTTGGCATGAGTAAATATGTACATTTATTATGTATACAGATATCGTGAAATAAATTTTGCTAAGAATAATAACAATAATAATATTTTTTTTTAATTTTTTATTAACCAAAAGAAGTATTTAATATCTCTTTTAATAACACAAGTGTAAAACATTTGCCAAAATTCAAGTTTACAAATTGTGGGAGAAAATTCCTGTGAATGAGTTTTAAAATTTTTATTTACAATTTTCCCTTTTTGAAACGGAAACATTTTTACGATTGTTGTAAATAAATGTCTTTGAAGATTAATATCTGCACATAAAAAGACTGCCACTGTCTTGCTTCGATCATTACAATGGCCATGAACAAAATAAAAGATAAAGTATGTTAAATTATTTAAAAAAATTGTGTTCCATTACAAAACAAAAGTAATAAACTAAATATGCACACAATAATAATTTAAACAAAAGAAAAGCAATAAAAAATTATAATCGTAAAAAACTTTATTAAAACACAGGAACTACAAGTGCACTTTGTGGAAATAAAAATAGACAAATAGAACATAAATATGTAGATATGTACGAGTAACTAAAAAAAGAAGATAAACACTGAAGGGAAATAATAACAAAACAATTTTAATTATTTACACACAAATTCACACCTCTCGAAGCAAACAAATGATGTGATAATTGTATCAGTTTAAAAACGAATTTTTGAGATGTCAAAGACAAACAAATGAAATGAATTTTTCAGTTTTTGCAATCTAATGATTATGAAATAACGAAAACAAAGAACAAACATCAAAGCAAGTGATAAGAGAAGTGGCGGCGATTGATGAAATGAATCTATACAAACTTTGATTGAAGTCGTCGCATAAAATTATCATCTATACTCCAGCATTCAGTTCAGGCAGTCACATAGTGGAACTTCAGTAGTGTTAGCCTTCAAACCCAATTACTCTTATACATATCTAGTAATAAACAATAATAATGCTCGTAATAGGTTTCAATTAAACGAGAAAGTATTTTATTATTTCAAACACATTTCACAAAACACTTTCCATCACAGATAGGGAAATAACTGTTGTAAAATTTTTATAGTGTGTAGATATGAAAGTGGAAATATATCAAGTGAAAATTGCAAAATTTAGAGTTGGCCCATTTCGGAGGAACAACATTCACCTTTTCTTTTAGGGCAGTCTTCTGCCATTGATGCCCTAAGATAAGTTTTGTACCTCGTGAAAGTGGAAAAGGATATTTCTACATATTTCCTCTTTATACCTGCGATTTATTTATCTACAACAAATTAGTAAGATAAATTGTATGTTGTAACAAAAATGTGTGAAAATGCCCCAAAATCTTTAAGCGCCTCGAAATACAAACAAAAGGTGCCAGCACTGAATGCAGGAAGTGTTAATAACTTAATTTTTACGAAACAAAACTTGTGTTCAACAAAAAAACACACAGAGTATGCACTTCTATGGACATGTGCTTATGCACACAATTCACCAGCAAACCATATGTCTTTCATAATTAAATATGGTTTGTTTTATATACGAGTACGTATATATTTTTTAAGATTTTGTAGTTGCTACAACCGAATGCTTCTCTTGAATCGTTGCTTTTAGTTTGTATACTTTTTCATCCTAATTAGTGTAATAAAATAATTTTATAATTTCTGTAAGATTTTTGCGCTACAGAGTGCTTAATGCCTGACACTGGCAGACTTTTCGCGTTTATGGCTAATTTAGTTTACAGTCTTACCATGCGTCCACTTTTCTGTCTGCAGTCATTTATCCCCATGCAATTCGTCTTGTACGTTCATATATGTATGTCTACTTATTTTGCCTGCATTGCATACATCAGCATATGGGACATATTTTTAATTACTTCATTTGAAAAATTGACTTTAAAAAAGTCATTTGTTTTTATTTTAACTAACAAATTGCTTTATAGGTTGGTTCTTTTTTTTTCATTATAAATTTTAAGTTTTTTCTTTCCTTTTCTTTTTGTAAACACTTTGTTGTTCATTATTTGTTTGTTTCTTCGCTCACTTTTCTTCTCTATTGAAGTCTTAGCAAACTCATAATTTTTCTTCTGTACAGTTAAATACTTGGAGAAAAATAGTCCCAAAGGAAAATCTGTTCATCTTTCCAACATTCATACGTTTGAAATTTGCAATTTCGGCTCTTGAAGTTTATTTTTGTTTCGAGTTTTTATTTATTTTGGACTTTTTAGAATACGTTAGAGATTTGGTACAACATCTAGAAACATAAATTTTATCTGTGAATTAACTTTTTTTTATTGGTTTAGTATAGTACGAGTAAGAGAATGTACAATATTTAATATGCATAACACAACAATTCAAGCCTAAAAATGTTAGAACAGGATGTGGCCAATTAACAATTTATCGCTTCTCACATTTACTAATCAAACATTTTATCACTTGTACACTGAGGAGATTTTTTATTCTAGAAAAAAATCCTTTAATTGATTTGTTTTTACATGTACACAGAGAAAACAGTTTCGTTGAAACAACCGAATTTGTTCCTAATCGAATTTTATCGGTTGCACCAACTATCAATTTTCTTGTGGTACCATGATGTATTTAATTATTACCATTAACCCAATAGTTGCAACAATAGATAAAATTGGTTAACAGTATGGAATTTTAAATAAAATTTATTTTTGCCACCGCAAATATGGTTAATATAACTAAAACAATATCATAATTAGTACACGTGAAAGAAAAATTGGTCTTCCTTGCTGAAACAAAAATAAACAATAAACGCAAATAAAAATACAAAATTTAAAAAATTTATTATTAGACATATTGTCATAAGTTTATTTTAATTGAAATTTATTTTCTGGTGGTGAAGCATGTCTATATGCATTTCTTCAACTACACATTTTAAACAGCCACAAACCTGTTATCTTATGCACAGACTTTCAAAAACCATTTAAGAATTCACAAATCATAATGTCTTTTAAAAGTTAATTTTTGAATTTGCTGCTATAAATTATGATAGTAAACTCAAACTATAGTTAGTTGCAGCAACTGAAAGAAAGTGTTTATTTTAATATTAATATAAAAAGTTGGTAGTAAAATCCAATTCATAATATTTTATTCGGTTGTGCTAATCAATCAGTTCATTAGTCATGACAAAAGTGTACGTTCGGTTGATGCAATCAATTGTCACAATCATATTTTTATTACAATTATGCCCTGATGGCAATGAACATGGATTGTTTTTTGGATTAATAGAAAATTCATAGTGTGAACTGAAATATTATTGTCCTAACCATTTTTCAATCAATCTTTTTTCTGGGTGTATGTACATGAATACATCTTACAGAATTTCTACACACTCTTCTATTGAACTTGAGAAATTTCTGCTTATTTTACTATGGCAATTTTTATACGAAAATGTAATTCCAATTTTTTTATAATTTTAAGTATTATTAGAATTTAAAACAACTTTTTTGCGAATAATCAACAATTCTTACGAAAGTTTTTAATTGCAGCTACATAAATTCGAACTGAATTGTAATACAGATTAAAATTGGCTGAATATGTTGTTGTTTTGCTTTTGCGTTTAACTGAAAAATAATAAAGACATATAGAAATTAAATTTAATGTTAAGGTTTTGTCCATTTATAAAATCTCTTTCTCCAGAACATTTTGGGCATGAATTGTAGAAATATCAAAATGTTATTTATAATACGGCACAAACATTTCTATATATGTTCATAAATATTGAAATGATTTTTTATGTACAATGTGCTTTTTTTTTGGTTATTTATTTAGTTATTTATCTCACATGATATTATTTATTCATGCTGAAAATTACACTATTGAAAAATCCCTAAATCCCAAAATTAATCAAAAAACATAAAATGTTTGGAGCTTTTGCTTGTGATAGAAGTGCGCTCTCGACAATAAAATTCATAAATTTATAAATATGTAAAAATAATTAATGGATGGATTAACACGGAATTATCTGTTATGATACAAAATTAAGTTTAAGGTATTAAACAATAAATCACATATAAAAACAAACAAAAAGTAATTATATGCCTTGAAATAAATCATTTTATATGTACGCACTGTATCTTTGTACCTGTATAGTAAGAAAAGTAAATAAACCTGCTTGAAACTGCCGTACTATTCAGTATTTTTCACTCGAGTTATTGGTTTGCATAAAAAAATTAAAGAATTCTTGATATCACTTTAAGCTTTACGTTAGTATGATTTGTTCTTAATAAAAATTTAAATTTTTATCCAGGCACGATAAAAAGAGTTGATCAGCCTCAGTTTAATGATGAATACATTTAACTCACTTTCTTTCGTTCCAGATTTTACCATTTCTTAATATTAAATGTCTTCTATTTATTTATTTTTTTGCATTGTATGGCACATATGAAAAGTCTGTCAGGGATAACTACCAAAACATATAAGAAACCTTTTTATTTTTGAGTTACTTTTGCAATCTGTAAAATAACTTTGAATATATTCGAAAATATAGGAAGAAAAAATTCTTAAAAAGCACTCAAAGGTATTAAATCATATTAAATTAATAAAATTATATAAATTGTTTAAATATTAGTTTCTTTTTGTAATGTAAATTTCATAGCCTTACAGGTTGCCCTCCCATAACGCGGTCGATATGTTAAAAAAAATCACGAGCGTTATGTGAGATAAAAAGATTCATAAAAAGTTAAATAAAACATTTTGATTATAATAACTTAGATCTCATAACGTTATATTCAGAAACTTGAAATTTATGTGCTGGTGGTTCAGCATCTATATGTCTATATGCATTCCATTGCTTATTTATTTATCACTTGCTTACCTTTATTTATCACGTTGAGAAGCAATTTCATAACTCCGATTTGATTTAATCTTCTTTCAGATGAAAGTTCTGCTTTCAAGAATAATTACTCTAAGCATTTACCAATTCCCAGTTAACACTATGCAAGTCTTAATGCTAAGCTGATTAGTTTGAGGGAGAGAAAGACGATGGAGACAGAAACGTTAATTTTCCCTTCGTCTCTATCAACTAACAAACTAACTTGGTAATTTTGAATAAAAAAATGTTTATGTTCGGGTTATTACCCAAATAAATTAAACACATACATGCAAAAATGCTTGCTAAAAATAAATGACGATTTATGCTAATTTTTTTAGATTTTTTTTATGTTTTTAATGAGAAATATATATGTTTATTTTCTTCTTAATTTTTTCTCTGCATATAAAATAATATAAAAAAATTAATTTTCGTGCTATTGAAATGCCGAGCTAAAAGAGTTTTGCCGCAGTTATTAATTTTTGTAACAGTGAAACGGCCTTGAGGAGCACCGTGTTATAGGAAGATTACCTGTATTGAATATCAATACTAAGTATCCGAACATAAAAAGTAAACAACAATACGAGTATATATCTGTCACTTAATACCTTGCCAAAACTGCTGTAAGCGTACTCTAAAGTTAGCTTAAGGCAGCACCTGCTTTATGGGAAACATTTCAAAGCCAATATAATTGCATCGTTGAAATGGTTATTCTATGGAAACCATTAAAGATTCTTATCAAAAACAAAACTAAAAAAAAATTAAACCAAACAATAAAGAAGTCAACATCTTCTCTGAACCATTAATATTAGAACTCAATCCCAACACATGTCTCAGTTTGGAAATTGTCTAATAATTTCAAATGTTTACATAAAAGTCGTCTTATCATTCGCATCTCCTTCTCAACTGTATCGTCTCTGGATATCTTTATATTTCATCCACATTATTTTCATTTCAGCTAAAGGTCTACAGATCAAATGATGTTCATTTAGAGATACCTTTGTGTTTATTTGTATTATTTTTTTTTTTCTAATTAAGGCATTCATACAAAACATATCAACCTGTTCTGTAGGTGTTTCGTAAATGTTAAAAAATATCTAGATACATACACTTGTGTACGTTTCAATTGACCCTTTTTAAGTTATAAATATTTATATTACTTCGAACTGTTAACGTTTTTCGTTTTATTGATATTACGTTTTTCACTTTTGTTTTTAAAAAATATCAGTTATCTTATTTTAATCGTAAATTCACATGTCAAGTTCGATGTAATATCAAGATAGAATACGTGTCCTTTTTTAAAAATAAGATGAAATTATTTGGAGATGTGCTTAAAGAAAGCATTGAATGCAATCAAACTGTTTAAGGTAACAATCAGGAAATAATCTTAAAAAGGTATACTAAAAAACAGAATTATATTAAATAATTTTAATTAAATAATAGACTTACAATTATTAATTAATTAAGTTTTTATATTCCAAGTATCAAAATACGGATTCACCCGTATTAAAATTTTATTCTAAAATAAAGAAAACCTGCAAAAGTTTCGTTTAATCTATATATTTAAAAATTCTCCTGACGAATATTCGAATCGACATACGTAATCCGGGTGATTGAATTGGAACCTAAGTAAAACAAAAAATTTTTGAAAATTAAAAAATACTGGTGAATACTGGTTACAAACACTGGTAACAATCAAATACAATAATGGTGTTGCCGTAATTTTACGGGGAAGTCCCGGGGAAACCTGAGAAGTTGTCTCTGCTAACTACATATTATTAGAAATGCGAATGTAAATTTATATTTCTTTTTGTTGCGCCTTAACTTCTAAACCAAGTAACTGATTTTGATGAAATGTAGAATATGGATAGGTCTGAATCTAAATAATTACATTAGTTATATTTTTTTGAACTAGGAGCATGAGGGTAGGTTAGGGGAAATGTATGCCTCTCATAAACTATCTAACCTATTTTTATGAAATTGCTAACATAGATAGATTTGAATTCACAAGAAGATAGAAGCTATATATTTTTTCAAAAATAGGACCGCAAGGGGAGTAGGGGGAAATTTCATCCTCTTTGAAACTATCTATCTGATTTTGACCAAATTCAAAACATAGATAGATCTGAGCCTAAAAGTTTTTCAAAAATAGGATCGCGAGGGGAAGTAAAGTGAAATGTCTTTCTCTTCGTAGCTATCTATGTGATTTTGAGTACCTTTAAAAAAAAATAGTACCGCGTGGGGAAGTAGGGAAAATGACTGCCTGTTGGAAACTATCTAACTGATTTTGATGAAATTCAAAAAATGGATTGATTTGAGTCTTGAAGGACTCAAACGCTATATATTTTATCAAAAATAAGCTAGGGTAAGTAAAACATAAGAAACTATATTCCTACCTGGTGTCCCATAACATCTTGAATTTTTTTTTGGCTTTTTTTCCTTAAAATGTCAAAGGTGTTGTAATTTTTATTTCTTGTGGTCCTTAAATGTATTTAAACGAAATAAATCCATTATTCAACAATTATTCAAAATTGAAGACATATTCTCATATCGAGACAAAACGTTGCCTTTTGAACTAATTTTGAAGATAACAATGAACTTTAAAAATTATCTTCGCCTAGTTCTGTAGCCTTTCAAACGAGATATGAATTGCTTTAATCGATATAGCATTTAATGCTCGATGATGCTTTAAACGGAAATATGTGTACATCGAAAAACACAAATCTACCGTTAATTTTCTCGTACTTATCATATCCTAGTTAATCTGAAAGAAAAAGAATTTGATTTTTTATACTTTCTGCTTTTTAAGCTGCATAATGGAATGAACTAGTCTGACAGATTCTACTTACATACATAAATATTCTTCCTTCAAAATATGTCAACTTACAATTTATGAATTTATTATACTTATCAAAATTGTAAGTACTGGAACTAATTTGAAAACATCTATACAGCATTTTACTAGATACGAACGACTACTTAAAATAAATATTATACACTTAGAAGACTTTTCGTCCTTAACAGCAAAACACATTACCATTGAAATAAACACTTGAAAGTAATTAGCGGCTTTATGCCTGAAAACATAATAACAATACACACATACATACATACATATGTATGTTCGTAGTAACTCTTTGAAAGAAATGATAAAATATAAATACAAGTCAAGGATAAGTGCAGCCTTTTGGCTGGCTTTGAAGAATGCCTTCATTGGGTTTCACTAATGTCTCGAACAGATAAAAAATTAAAAAAACTTAATATCCCGTCTATAGAAAATAAGGAAACGAAGGAACACACATGTGTTCATGTGTATTTGGTGCTTGTGTGTGTATGTATGTTTAAATATAGATTGAACACTTTTGCTTAAGTTAGAAGTAGTCAACCAAAATAAGTTTTCACAAAATGCTTGATGATCATATCAAACAACTCCGATGCACATCCACTCGTTCGTATGTTCGTACAATAAGTAGAGCAGGAATAAGAATGGCAGATGCTAGATTAAATGTAGGAGTATCAAATGCTCAATTAGCCCCTTATTGAGAGAGATATATTAAGATCATGGATGGTCTGTTACTGATTAAAACATCAAAATAACAAATTGGCCCAGAGCACTAAACGCAAAAAAAAATAAAATAATGGAAGGTACAAGTATCAAGACAGATTGCAGCATAGAAATCATAATAACACCTGAATGTTTGATACAATTCCAATGAAATTTTTCGGCCTTTGTACGATGAAACTCTGCTGCAACATCTTTCATATGACGGACATCATGTCGTGATCTTTGAAGTTACAAACAGATAAAGTTAATAAGGGAATGTACGCTGTTTTGCACAACTTCATATTATTTTCTCTTCTAATAGAGAATAGAAAGAAACCGAAATTGTAGCATAAAATTATGAAATAGTCCTTTCTCTAATTAATAGTTTATACACATCGCTCCTTTAGTCAAACAACGTCATAACTCAAAAAACCCAGTTTGCCAGAAAACGAGTTTGAAGTTATAAATTTACAATCAACTTAATGGAAAAAGAAAATTAAATTTTTCTCTCAAGAGTTGAGTGAACAAAAAGTGTTTATGAAATTTTACCACAATAAGAAAAACGATGTGAAGATTAATTCTGCATCTTTAACTCAAAAATTCCATTTTTTGACTTATGATGTTCTTTGAGTAAATTAGTGATATATATAAAAGTACTGGTGTACACAGACTTAGTGGTCATACAGTATTGTTCTATGAAACCAATTATATCGAGGTTTTGTTAATGTTTAAATTGAGAAGTG
Organism: Tachina fera; assembly: GCA_905220375.1. Lineage (NCBI taxonomy): Eukaryota > Metazoa > Arthropoda > Insecta > Diptera > Tachinidae > Tachina > Tachina fera. Next base: position 191,363,488 of record LR999963.1, read on the forward strand.
TTTGTTTACCTGTTTAGCAGACTGACGACTGACTACCTGCTCCTCTATAGTATACAGGGTATGCATGTACGTATGCATGTATGTACGTTTGTTTCTATTTAGGTGCTTTTTGTCTGTATTAAAAATCTAGAATACAAATTTAATAACTCAATTTTCAGTTTCTTTTTTCCGTTGTTTTTAATTTAGTTCTTCTGTATTATTGTTCGTATTGTTATTGTTTTCAAATGGAACCACATGTCTATAATTATTGGCGTCCGTTTTATGGTTAGAAACGCAACTAAACTATTAATTATCTACGTTTGTATACATTTATATGCGCACATACATACATACTTTACATATGTATCCTTTATATTTAACAACTAAATTAACATTGTTGTGGCTGTGAGCGTTGCTTAATGTAAAACAAAATGTGTGTGTTTACATCATGCATTTGTAATTAATTTATATCATGGTTTGAGTTTTCCATAAGTCATGTTATCACTTGCAACCAAATGTATCTGTGTATCTAAGTATCTGTCGTTTACGAAACAATACCACCGTCTGTCTACCAGTGACGCCAACGAGTTTGTGCTGAAAGTGTTTTCGAACTAATTTTTAACGTCAGTCCTCTCCACAGGAGTCTTTTCAGAGAATCAGTTTACATTGCATTTTTTCTGTTCTCTACAAATTTCATCGATTTTATTTGTCTAGTTTTATAAATAAATTTAATATTTTTTTTTTCTATTTCGTTCATTTATTACGAAACAGTTTTTAACTGGACCAACTGCTTAAATCAAATTTAAGCATTGATAGAATGTGAAGTTCAGAAATTCACAAGAATATATACATATTTACGCCAAATGAGCCGCTTAAATATAAACATGGCAAAGAAAAAAATATGCAGAAGAACTGTCAGCAGGAGGAATGTTGATCTTAAAAATGTTTTTTTGATAAGAAATTTTGAATTTTGTTTTTCTTTTGTGTTCTCTTTGTCTTCACCTAAAATCACAACCATCCATTTTTCGAAATCAGTAAGTGACAGTGACATTTTTGCTATCACTGCTAAAGACCTCCCATGGCAAAAGTATCAAATATTTTGTGGTGTGACGAGAACAGCGAAGGAAAATGTTTTTTTTTTCAAAGGAAATTTAAATATTTTATTGTTATATTGTGAAACCGCTTATAATTGATTTTGCGGTTGATGTCCTGAAAATATACTAATTCTTTCTGCAATATTTGTGGGATTCTCGTTGAACATCTGAGGTGCTCAGATACTGAGCATGAAAATTGCATTGCCAAATGGTTTCAGTGGACCTTTTAGAACTGTTAACTGTGAAAGTTTTAATAACATTTATTTTCATGGTGCTGTAAAATTATAAGGAGCCTACTTCGTCATTTGTATATTTTATTTTTTTTTCGAACAGAGTTAAATTGCACAGTGTAATTTGGCAAACGTTTAAGAGTCACAATTCACAACAGCATTGCAACTGCGTAAGAGCGTGAACTGCGTTTCCGTTGTGATAAGAAAGTGGCAGGTTGACTCTTTTTTAACGCCTTCGATACTTGCTGTGGCCTTTGTTGTAAGATCCCCTTCTTACGACCCTTTCTGAAATTTGTTAACAGTAAATGATGAAAGTGCTTCAGAGTTTGTATGATTTTTTAGTTAGAAGTTATTTCAAAAACTTTACCTCTACGTGTACAAAAACTGACACGAAATAAAGTAAGAGAATAAATTTTATTTCGAATGCCCACCGATGACGTATGTTCAAAAAGATCGTATTGATAAATTTGTTATTTTTTTGTGTAGGTACATAAATAAAAACGTGAAATTTGATTCATTCACAAATGTCTTATCTATTTAAAAATATTAATTTAAACACTCAAACAACTGACCATTTCTTTTCGTTTCATATCAACCCACATCAATCCAGATGTTACTTCTTTTGCTTCTTAAAAGAATTGAAAAACAAATATTCTTGTTTTATTTTAAATAAACAATTACAAATATTTCTTAATTTATTTTTACTATTCAAGCGTTTTGAATCATGTGTTCATCTATTTTCTGTCTATTTGCTTTACAAATCAATGGATTTATTTTGTTATCTTTATGATTTCATTCTTAATACAAGTGAGTATTTCAAAGCACTTCAAAATATCTTTCACTTCCATTTCTATCGGTACGTCCCATATAAGTCTTTTGTTTTGAAAATTTTCATTTCATGCTTCTTCAAATTTCCTTCATTAGAGAATATTTTGAGTGTTATTTTCCTTTACACTGCGGTTCTCTTTTTTTTTTTTTTTGCTTACGAAAAAAATAAAACGTACAATTGGTTTTCTATTTTCGTTATACTCGTATTTATTTAATGTTTGGGTCCAATTTTTTTAAACTTTGTGAAATGTGTTACAAAATGCAGTTAATATTTAGATACATATGTATTTCCTTTTTAGTTTCAATATGTTAATATTAAAACTGAATATTTCGAAAGCTTGAAAAGGAATAAAATAATAAAGTATTTTAGGTTAAGATATGCAAGAATAATTAGTTACAAGTATAACAAGAAGGAAAGAAACTAATTATATGCTTTCACTACCACTCACATACACATACTTACATACATACTTATTTATGTACATACCCTGAAGGAAACGTGGGGTTAAGAGTCCCCAAGTCACCACTTTTGTCGACTATTTTGGTGACATTGTCAGCGGAGTGTCTATTAATATTGTTTTTAATACGTAGATAACATTTTTTGGATAAACACAATTAAGCTTCTTTTAACGTTTTAGTTGTTTGTTGAAAATAAAAGTGGCGTCCAGCAAAATTTAAGTGTTTATAAAAATAAGTGTAAATAATCAAATTAAAACAATATAGACGTATTGAACAATAATAAAAAACATACACATAAAGAAGTTGCAAAAAACAAATAAAATAATCCATATTGTGTAAAAAATATAAAATGTGAAAATTATATAATTTTAAGTAAAGGTGCCAATTATGGAAATTTTTGTTTGATCCTGTGGAAGATTTCGTGCCATCAGTTAAAGATTTGTCACACTTTCAGCTCCATTTTTGACTTTACTAATTTAGCGAAACTTAAAATTTTTGATTAACATATTCGTATGTATTTATAGAAATGACTAACAAAATGCCTACTTGCTGATAATATGCAATTTAATTTTAAGAAGTGTATGCTACAATTACTAAAATTTACTAGAGATAATCTGTTTCCAATGTCTTCATACCAAATTTTATTATTTGTATAAATTACCGGCAATTTAGGGATATTAGGCGCTTATATCATAATGTTTAGGGAGATAAGTGTAAACATATTTTATTAATAAATTATTCGGGCTTAGCCCTATTTAGACTTAATATTATATATATCAAATCCTTTGAAGACTAACAGAATTTAAATATTTTCATATTATTTATTTTTGCATGCATGAATAAAAATCTATAACAACAAACTTAGTATTAGCAATTCATAAAAAAATATACGTGACTTTTTAAAAGGTTTATAAAACAAATTTTGTATGTGAACTTGTTTTAACAAAAAATCTTATATGAATCAAAAATATGTATTTTATGAAAAAGGCCTTTTATATTTATATACACAATTACAATCACGTCCATATATACATATAATAATATATCATAATGTACATATATGTATGCATGTACATACGTAGTAAGGACAACTCTATCCCATAAACATGTACGTACAATTTTTTTAATACTTAAAAATTTCTGAAAACGAATATTATTCAATATGAAATCCCAAGAGATTTGCTTTGAAAAATGTTTTGCTTTTTCCTTAAGCATTTCACTATTTTCCTTTTTTTCGAGAGCCAGGATAATTTTTTTGTGTGTCTATCTTACATCTAAATCCAATTAAAGTAGCTGTTAAGCTATAAAATGGTGTATAAATGTGCGTTAAATGTCAGCGTGTTAATCTTTTTCAACCCCATGTAATTTTTCATACTCAGCACTTTACTCCTGCTCTGGACTATTGCGCGACAATGGTTGGAAAAGAAGTGAGAATTGGAGTGTAGGCAAAGTCGCGTGATTTTTGCATGTTATGTAGTTTGTTTGTCAATCCATCTGCACAGAAATTCCCAAATGACTTGAACTTTTCAGTTCGATTTGCTATTTTAATAAAGAGTATAAAAAGCTTTTTAACAAATTCAAAACACGCAGTGGACTTACGTTATCCGCTGTAGACAGTGACTTATCCACTCCTTCACTCATTTAGTTGCTCACCCAAAGAACTCAGCTTATCATCAATTTGAAATCATGTGATAGATTCAACATACGGATCTAAATTAAAGTACAATTCAGCTTGTTGCATAGAAATGGGGAGCAATATGTAGCATTTTTTTATTTTTTTGACAAACAACTGACATCCATCAAAGTCAGCATGGAAATCTATCTTTTGGAGCATCAATGCCTCCCCGGCACTATTGTATTTTACTTTTGCTCCCGACTCTCTTATACACATTTACATATATTATGTATGAGTGACGTGAACTTCTACAAGCGTACTAACATACATACTAACATATACACATACATTCATTCATGCATACATCTTCGTACATATGAAATTGATTGTTGAGGGATTTTACTTTAAATGTTCGTACTTGTGCAAGTTACATTCGTAAAATCGCAGCAGGACAAAGTGAGAATTTTTTTTATTGTTGCTGTTTGCTGTTAGAGCGATAACATATTCACATGTTGCATGTTGCCGATTAATGTCTTCCAGATGTGTATGGAATGTAAAGAAGCAATAAAATGTACAATTAATGAACATTGTTTTGCTATTTTGTATATTTGCTCGATAAACATTCTTAATAACATCATCAACAGCTGATGGAAATCTCATATGCTTTAACACAAATACAATATCACTACAAACACACATACATAAATACATACCTACGTACGTACATACATCAATGTAAATGTGTAAGACTATGTACGTAATATGAAAGTCTATATAATAACTTACTTTACTTCAATATTTTAGCATCACAAATTATCGCTAAGATTAATATCTTCAAGGTTGAATGTACTGAAACTCTTGTTATAATCAGCTTGGCTTTGAGATAGCCTATTCGTTGCGAGAAATCGTAAACACCATCAGCTGTAGTTTTATGTTGTAATATTTCAAAAGTGCCAAGTCAAGTTTATGGAAGCAGTAACTCGCATTAAGTCTACAAGAATGCCAAACATTTATTTTTAGATCACATGTAATATCCACAGTAATATCAAAGTTGCACATGGACTATGACCTAAATCCTCTAAATAACTTTAAAAATTATCGTGAGAATTTTCTATGAGTTTCACTTCAAGGAGTCGTCAATGGGTTCATAAATTAAATCTGACCGTGGACATTTAACACTTAAGACAAAATCTTTACTTTCTTAAGTATTTAAATGTACTATGCCCAGCACCAAAATAACTAAGTTGGCAATACTGTGCGGTATTCTATGTTTCCACGTGACATGCTTCGATCTCTGTTAATGCTTCAGATCCCAATCATGAAAATCAGGTTTTCTCTACAAAATTTTGAGAGTGAGGCCAGGGGATTAATTTTTAATTTGTATCGCAGTTTAAAACTATAAAATACTCGTAACTGAAAACTCCAAAAATATCTTCCAACTAAAGCACAATTTTAATCAAGTGAAAACAAAACCTAAAATACAAAAACGTTAGTCTGTAAAAAATTAATGTTAATGTTATAGTGTACTCATAAATAAATTTAAATAAATGTCGCTGCAAGCACCCAGACATGCCATGCAAGTGATTCAAATCGACGTGGAAACATAGCACAAAAAAACCATATCTACTCTGCGATCATTTATTTGGCTTCAAACTAAAAACCGCAGCATATGTTTACTCTTCTGCTGCCTCCTTGCATGACTGCTTGGTTGCTTGCCAATAGTATTATGATCAGAAAGAGGGCGTTTAAATCATTTTATAAATGCATTTGTATAAGATTATGACTACAATGTCGATCAAATCGTAATGATGCCATATAAAGAAGTATCCCTTCGCTAGATATTTGCTTTACTTTGGTTGTTTAAGCTTAAGAAATTTACAATGAAGGTATCAAGAAACGCGTTTCTCTGCTTTTTTATTTGAATGTTTTTTTCTTATTATTATTTGTAAATTTTATTGTTTTATATATGCTTAGTTTGTAAATGAATAAGGTTTTATTTTTTACTGCAACAAGGAAATATACTTATTATTATATATAGATATCCGCATTGGTCAACTTTTCACTTTTTCAGGAACTAAAAAAAAACTTGCCTCATTTTTCTTCCTTAAAATACACATTAAACACACATACATACATACATACTTGTACATTCACTCACAGATACAAAGTAGGGAGATAAAAAAACAAAATATAGGAATAAAATATCAAACTATTCAAAAAGTTGAGAAGTCAAGATAACTTCACATTCCAGCCTAGTGTACTGTATTGCAACCACTACAGTTGATATAGAAAATATAGGAATTTTCCAATTTTGAAGTCGCTATATTTCGCAAAGTAGAACGTTTGCGTTAACGGTAGTTATGCCGAAGGCATCAATTTTACAAAATTTCATCAAAATCGGCAGTGAAAATATTTAAAATGTTAGTTTTGTTACTTGGTTACCCAACAAAAACCTTGAATTTTAATGCTTCTCGGCGGACGCCCCTAGTTTCTCAAGGCAATTTTCTTACAGCCTTATTTATAAAACTTGTAAGGGCTAAGAACAAATTTCCACACAAATTTTTCTTAAAAAGTCTTTATAAAGTTTTAATAATTATTATGAATAAGGCTGTTAGAATTTTGTGTAGATTTCGTTTTTGCTAGACGCCTTTTGCTTCTTTTCTCACACGAACAAATTGACCCAGCCTAATGTGCATACATACTTATTTATATATATTATTAACCTTGTGCTTGTAGTACATGAAAATATCCTTGTGCTCTAGTGGCGTTTGGTGGACCGCACTAAATGTGAATTTTAACAAAGCAAAAAATAAATAAAATAAAATTTCTTTTTATACTTCCTTTTGCAAAAGTATCTATGAGCAAATGCAGTAAGAACTACATTCGTATGTATGTACATATGCAGTTAATAATATTTCATACTTACCTTTTTCTGCAAAAAAAAAAAAAAATTTAAAAAAAAAACGCAAAACTAAAATAACGCACTTGACCAAAAAACAATCGTTGCCAGATTGTACAAAATGTTGAAAGTAAAACAAAATCTTTGTATGTAAATAATTTGATAATAGCTTCAATACTAATATAATGCGAAATATAAATAATTACCTCGTGGGTTGATTCTTTAATTAAAAAGATACGGATGAATAATCACAATAAATTTAATTATTTATTTACTATTACTAAGTTACAATCATCGGCGTAGCTTAGTTATTTTTTTAGAGACGCTCTAATAGTCATATATAGGAATAATCTCTTGAATTATATGCATATCGGTATCTGAAAGTAAAAACCATTTGGAAAAATATTTGTTTTAATTTTAATTATTTTTTCAGGTACAGCAAATTTTTTTCTTAAACAAGTACCACGCTTGAGGCAATAATGTGCTTTGATATTATATAAAATAATAAGCCAAAAACAGCATTGATTTTTTTGTTATTTTCACGGCTTACATACGCATGTATTTTGTCATTTGACTGGTGACATTTTTTTGCATGTATGTATTTATGTTTTCTAAGCCAGAAACCTTTGATTTGCCAGGCAAAGTATTGCGCCAAATACTTTATTAGTTCTCATTTTTCTTATCTAACTCTGCCTTAGAAACAACTCTGAAAACTTCTAGCACCAGGAATATTTAACCAAAGCAATAAAATTAGTGAAACAGTTCAAAAATTATTAAGTGATACTAGTTTATACAAAACGTGGACACGTGGCAACGCTGTCGAAAACAACAATAACTAGCAGGGACCGTAACGGTTATAATTTTTATTTTAAAAATTACTTTTTAATCGTTATTTCTTGATTTTTATTTATTCCTCACAAAATAACAGTTACGTTTTGATTTTTATTTTTTTTGCTTAATTTTTAAAATTTAGAAAGTGTAATTTTTGCGTTAAAATTAATAAATATTACCCGTTTTAAAATTGAATTTATCGCCAGAGTCTGTAAAAAAGATTATTATATGTTAAATTAAATTTACTTTTTTATAGTTAGTCATTTTAAAAATTAAAATTTTTTGAGCAAAAAAATAAAAATCAGAAAGTAACTGTTATTTTGTGAGGAATAAATAAAAATCAAGAAATAACTGTTATTTTTTGCGAGATAAATAAAAGTCACAAAATAACTTTTATTTTGTGAGGAATAAATAAAAATCAAAAAATAAAAATCATTACATCTATAGGTAATCCATGTAACATGGAGTACCTTGGTATATTCCTTTTGAACGTAGTACTTCTCTATTAGTGTGATTTTTTCGGTTTAAATTTGGAAAATAATCGTTATTTGCGATCCCTGATAACTAGTAATTGGCTATACATACATACATATATACTTGAGGAATCCAAACGGTAAACATAAAAATTTTTTTGAAGCAACTACATACATACATATGAATATTTTAATAAGAATAAAAGAAAAAATTTCCGAGTTTTTACTGAAAAACATTCTCTAATAATATGTAAGCTAAAATATCTGATCTAAAAATTTAGAACCTGAAAATCAATTTCAGTGAAATATTTTGCCCTGTGTTTATTTTCGTTTAAAAAATCTTACTATCAACAATGTTTAATTAAAAATACACAAGGAGTAATCTCTTGCATACGCACATATATGGAACATACATAAAATATAAAATAAAGTTTCACAAAAATGCCTTCAGAATTATCATCAGCAATTACAATAAAACGACCAATTAACAAAGCAGATTGTACCATGTGATATGTGCAATCAACAACATTAAATATAGATACATATGCACATGCTTTTGTACATTAGGGGCATCCGATTTGAAAAAAATAATCACATAAAGTTGATTTGAAAAATATGTTGTAAGTATTTATCATGAAGCAATTCTATTTCCAATTTTTTAGGGTCGAAATCTGTTTCGGTTTATAGGTTCTAGGTCAAACTTGCTTGGCCCATCACTCATTAGATTTTCAAATCGTTCGGCCCTAATACTGACACATACATACATACATACATATATGTAGATGTGTATTTCAAGATCAGTGTTAGCAGCAACAAATTTGTCTCGGTTGACAATTACATCTCATTTGTTAATGTCACTGAGTAAAACGTTAGGGAAAATCATCCAGCTCGAATTATATATACGCCATACTCAAAAATATATAAAACGATCGAAAACAAGTTTTATTAGTTATGATTTGAAGAGAACTCAAAATTAAAAATTTATATTACTCTTTAGTATGTGTACGAGTCTTACACACATATTCACACATACACATATAAGTATACTAAGTATACGTGTGCATGGATTTATGTGCATGTTCATTTCCAAGTAGCACTTATGTTTGCATTTGTTTTATATGATGGAATTGCTGGCATTTTCATATCTGCTTACGATAAAAAAAATTTTTGTAAGGACCCCTATTTGCTACTACGGCACATTAAAATATTTGTTTTATAGTTCTTAATTTTCAATGCAATTGTACGTGTTGACTGATCGTAACTTCCAAAACCAAATGATGGATTCATCAGCAACACTGAATTGCTTTTATTATCTGTCAGTAAAACTATATAAATTTTAAAGAGAAGTGCACAATTTCTTTTTGTTTGAATAGAAAATACTTTTAAAAAATTACAATTCCATAAAAGTAAACAAAATGAATTACAAATAAACTGTGAATAGTTTGAATAAGAGACAACATGTTGTTGATGCTATTTGTATTGTTTTGTCTTTGCGAGGGGTCTTATCAAAATATCGTAGGAATGTTAATAAAACAAGAGGATTAAGATAAATTCCGCTTTTATTAATCATTATTTAACTCAACAAAGCAACATCAATCATTGGTTATGAAGTTTAATATAAAAGAAATATGTCTCTATGTATGTATGTTTGTATTCAAAATATTTTATACAAAGTCCTGCTATTTACAGGTACATACATATCTATTTACAAACATATACGAATATGTGCATTTATATACAAATTATTCAAATTTCTATTTGAGTGATGAATATTTTGAAATTTATATCATTCCAACGACTTTTGTCAAATAAAAAACAAACTTCTTAAAAAAGCCTAAAATCATTGTGGCATAGCAATTCTTTCATTTTGGTTAAATCAGATAATTTTTTTCAATCATATAACCGATTAAAATAATTTATAATTTAATTCATTTCAATATTTTAGCACAGTGATAACAATTTCGTACTAAACTAAATATGGAAGAGACACTATTAGTTATACTCAAATATAGTGTAAACCTGAAAGTAAAAAACAATAAACGCAAATAAATCTCATTTCTCGTATTATTTTCCATTAAAAATTTATATTTAAGAGCTGATGATGAAAATTAAACTCCGTGTGTAATACCAACGAGAATTCAGCATTATTAAGAAAAATCTCTCTAGATAACAAAATAACTTTGTTTCTAAGAAGACTCGAAGAAAACACTGAATTCGAAAACTTAATTAAAAAACTTATGATTGATGTATGTATATTTCTTCAAACAGATTTTGCTGTAATTTCTATGATTTTATTAGACTAAAGTTCGTATCGCTCTTGAAACTAAATGACATATGCTAATTTTTAAGGAACAAATAACCCCAATGTTAATTTTAATTTTTTATTCTGACAAACAGTAGCAGAAAAGAACAACTGCCTGTCTTCGAAGTCCACCACAACTTTATCATCAGAGTTATTGGGTTTGGTCCATTGTGTGTGCTGTCAGTTGATGCAAGTTTCAGCTTTATATACTAATTTTTCAGTGCAAATGGAATGTGTTAATTGTTTTGATTGGACGTATTACAATAAAATGTTAATCAAGTCATAAATATAGAAACAAATAAATAATAATAATTAAACTGAGAATTTGCTTCAATTTGCAAGGATTTTCCCTCATCCCGCGTCAAACTTGTTTGATAAAAATGCTCAGGTATTCAAGAGAACACGGAAGAACCACTTTGTTTCAACTAAATTTGTGAAACATTTTGGTGAGCACCGTTGTACCAATTTTGTACTTTGTTGCCACATATTCAGCTTAGGTAGAGGTTTGTAAGAGATTATGGGTACAGGAAACCGGTTTTTTGCCCGTAACACAAGATTTTGGGTGTATTTGGAAATTTTCAAACACAGATTGTTGTTATAGTCAAAATTTTATCATACCCCACGAATTCTTTTGTTACACAGTGTTATTCATGTTGCAATTATAATAAATGCTCCACTTTCGTAAGAAAAATTAAATTTTCTTTTTCTATAAAAAATACTGAAGCATATTTATCTGAAAATTTTTTGAAATTCAGCCTAGAATGTGATGTAATTGATCTTTTATTAATTTGTAAATTTGGTTTCCTTGAAATTGGAAATTTTAATGGAAACATTTTATTAACCTGCAATAATATACATATATGTTGCTGTATGTGTGTGTGTGTGTGTGTGTGTGTGTGTGCTGCCGTAGTATTAGTAAAGATTTCCCATAAACGTATACACACATGTCTCATTTAGTCAATAAGTTTTAGCACTAAAATTGTATGCTGATATTCTTATTTTAAGTATAGATATTCTGATGACGAATTAAAAAAACAACAACAACTTTAACAAAAAATAACAATAATTGTGTGGGTATTGAAACTAATATGACCTTTAACGGTTTAAACTGCTCTATTGAGTTTCTTTAAGGAAAATATTTTACTGCTGACCTTAGAGATGTTAAAGCGTAAAGCCTTAATCCAACCAAATCGTTTTCTGAAACACTTGGATAACATTTTAAATTTAATTTTAATTTATCTTTTCTTTTTTCTTAAAGAAGCGTAACTCATTTAAAAAAAACTTAACACTCCCTAACAAAAATTGAAATGTCATCTTCTAAATTCAAACAAATAAAATTTCCAAGAACTTTTCACATGTACATACAAATGTACATAACTATCTTCCCTCATGATTTTATTCTGGCAACAAATGGCTTAGAAAATATAAGAAAAACGGCGAAGCAAACGGACTATTCACGCTTTAATGACTAATTATTGACAAACTAATCAAGATCTGTCCATATTGGGATGTCATGCTACGATGAGCTGTCATAAAATAAAAATCTTGTAAAAACGTCAAATGTCAGTAAAGAAAAAAGAAAAAATAACTTCAATCAAGACACTACTCGTATAAATGGTTGTCGTACAAATCACTATGACAACGGACGAGTAGATGACTATAGTAACTGGCATTGAGTTTATGCTTATGAGTTTGTAAACGTTTGTGAAAAATGACAAGGCTCTAAACAAATTTTTTATATATGCATGGCGATAAAATACTTTTAAAAACTCACAACCAAGACATCAATTTAACCAAGAAAGAAGTCCTGTGGAGCAGCTTGGCATACCAGAAACCGTATCCTTCTAATGGAACCATATACAAATGAATTATTGCCGGTTTCACAATCTGGTTGAACTTATTAAAGGAATAATATTTAAAAAAAGTCTTGCACAAAAACTTAAAAATTTGGTTTAATTTTAAGTTTCACAGTATTCTCCAAAACTTCTGAAATTGCTGTACCTCTAAGTAGAATGTTAGTTTAATCTACTGAAGACCCTCACTTTTAATAATCAATTGTATATTTTTAGAGCAAGATCCTCTATAGTATTCAAAACGAAATTTTTTTTAAACATGTCTTAAACATACATAAACAAATGTATCGCTTTGCAAGCTAAATTACATGTGATAATTATTAATTAAAAAATAACACCAAGGTTAATTGTAAATATTCTGACAAACATGAAGTTGAACGGAACAACTAGCTGTTTTCGAAGGCCACTAAACCTTCATCATCAGCGTTCTTTTGCGTTTGGTCCACTGAGTGTGTTGTCGGTTGATGCTTTATATAAGCAACTGTTATGCAAATGGAATATGCGAATTGTTTTGATTCATCGTATCTCAATTTGCTGAAAGCTTTTTTGGTATGAAAGCTCAATTTTACTATATATACATATGGCCATCACAATGGCAAATATGTTGTAAATTTAGAAATGGTAAAATTGACGTTACATTACAAAAAAGCTTTTAGCAAATTGAAATACGATGAATAAAAATAATTCACATATTCTATTTGCAATAACGACTGAGTATATAAAGCAAAAAGCTACATAATTTAAACTGTATCTACTGACATAACACACAGTTTAAATTAATTAAAACTAAAAAATATAAATCAATCAATGTTGTAGATATGCTTTCGGTTTTCTATTTCACTTTAAACGTCTTGATAAAACTGTAAACCAAAATATATGTTACATGTTTAACAATTTTTTAAAGTACTTTTGAATAAAATTACAGATATTTGATTGAATTTTTTCATAATGTTTGCCTGCAATTATGTACTCATATATAGGACTACATATGCATTCGATATTAAAACCAAAGAATAATTTTTTTTAAATAAATTTCACTTTTATTTTGCGGCATTTTACTTTTAAATCTTTTCTTTCATCAAATAATTTAACAATGGAGTGAACACTTATTTTATTTATACCAGCAAATACCGCAACTATTTGCAATGTGAACCAGAATCATGGCCATTCATCTACCACATTCATCAAATGACATAAAAGAAAATAAAAATTTAGACTATTACTTTCAGCGATTGTCTTACGATCCAGACAATTGCTCGGTGAGCAGGAAAAATATTTGTACAATAGTTACAAACAATTTCAAAATCAAAGATGTCAATTGTTTATAAACCGACTTTCTTTTGATTCATCAACAAAGATGGAAGCAATAATAAAAGAAATTGTTTGAATGCAGTACCAAATGCTTCTCTTTTTTGTTTTCTCGTTCTACACTAGGATTATTTTTTTAGCTACCTGGTTTTTATCTTTATTTCTTTTAGAAAAATATTAGAAGATTGTCAACTTCTTTATATTACTGGGTGCATCAATGTTAAAAAAAAAATTATTGTTCTATTTTGTTATTAATATCATGTTGGCTCACAAATGCGGTTTCTTTTACTCTCTTGATATTAGACTTGCTTTCAGGTATTAACTTGTTCTTACAAATAAAATGTCACTGAAGTCAGAGGCTCGGTAGCGCTATTCTTTAATTTTCTTTCATATACAATACAAAAAATAATATACTGATATCAGAATCCTTGTAACAATTGATCTAACCGCCGCGTAATGACCCCTTTTTGATACGTATGTCTGGCCAATACAAGATGGTGTGAACATCTAAATAAAAATACAAAGTGGAAGGATTATGGCGTCATTTAGGAAATAAAATCATTTGTCATTACAATTAACTGAGTTGTTTTCGATTAGGTGTAAATAAGCCTGGTGTCTAGAATAGACATCGTAATTTTAAAAAAATAACGTTCGTTCATTTGATTAATTTTCCGGCTTGCTGATGGTTAATTTGGTGAAAGCGTAGCTTAACGCCCAAACAAAACAGGAATATTTTTTATTTTATATTAAGGGCTCTTAAAAATGTATGTATGTTTGTATGTATGTCAGTATCGGAGTTGCTGTTGAAAAATTTGTTGAAATATCACTTTAAAATTAAAAAGCATTTTCTTCCATAAAATTGTGTATAAAACGGAGAGCGTTTGGTAGCAAATAAATAAATTAATGGATAAAAAAATTTACATATTTATGTACATACATATATCGACCCTTTATTGGAAGAGAGTCATAACTTAAAAACCTAATACTCTTTAGTCATTACATATTACACACTAAGTTGTATATCTTTATATGGGTGTAAACATTTCATGAAATTGTGTTATTTGTGAAGAAACTTAAACTACCCAGCAAAAAAAAGACTCCAAAAAAGTCATGAAAATGTAGAGTTTGCGATCTGGAAGTAGTGAAAATTTCGATCGGATCTAATGATTTTTACATAGAGTTGTCATTGGAAGAAGTTCTCTTTTTCGATGCCTGGTCACTGAATTGGAAGCGATTTTTAGAAAAATTCCCTTTTTTTTGTTCTATGATAATATTTTCATCTAGGAAAAATTGTAAATAGTTACTTATTTTAACAATTCGTTTCTTTTTATACGAATTTAAGCCCGAAACAATGTTTTCATGTAAATTTAAGCAAATAACTTTTAAACTTTAGACTAAATTTAGTTCATAAATTTCTTTAAAAAAAATTATTTTTTTTAATCTGGTGGGTATTTTCTAACACTATGGAGGAGTTAAAAGGTTTTTTATGACTAAAATAAGCTTCTATATGGATTTTAGCTCACTCTCGGCAAATTAAAAATATCAATTTTTTGGAAGCAATGAAAATGTAGTTCCACTAGAATGACTTCCATTTTTTTGGGAGTTTTATTAAACTTTAACTTAAACTTATGTTTCGAAACCAAATATCCTTGCAAATGATAATGAGGAAGAAAATTGAAGAACATAGTAAAAAAATTGGAAGTACGATTAATTATTGAGGAACTGCATTTTCTCTGCTTTCAAAGTATCAAGAAGTGCACATTTTTTGTATACTTTTCGGGAAGTGCTTAATAACAACATCAAATAATTAGTTAAGCAGTTGTTTGTTGTTATGGGAAGTATGACATATGAGATGTAAGATACATACCGTGTGAAGGCTGCCTTTTTAATAATAATTAATTCCAACACGTTGAGTGTTACGGTAATTTTCAGAAATTTGGCCTAAAATGACTTAATCAGATCATGAAAATAAAATATTAGGTTTGTTCATTTACAAAAATTGTTACGAATTTGTAACATAAAAATTTTGCAAGGAGAGAGCGTCAAAAGAGAGACATACAATTTACCACAAATTATTACTAGTAAAATTTTTATTTGAAAGAAAAAAATTATTGGAATTCTACTTTTTGTTCGTGCATATGTATTTCTATACACATATTATACATACATATGTATGTGTTCAATGTACTTTCTATTCAAAAAATAATTCTACTCATTTGACAACAAAACAATGATTCGCATACATATGTATGTGATTTTCTATATTGTTCTAGTTTTAATAATTATTTGTTCGTATTGTTTTACTTGGAGGCCTACAAAGAATTGCCAAAACCTTATTTAACATGTGTTATCACTCCTTCAACAAAAACCACAAACATGAAATCACTTTAAAAAAAATATTTCTACTTTTTTTGTTACAATAATTTGTTTACATATGGACGTAAATCCTTATTAGCCGTTCTTTTTTATATGTTTGCCTAAACGATGACATAAATATTCCAGCAAAAATATGTTTCATGTTCATACTATTTGAGCGTACGTTTATATTTGCAGCTTAAGTTTATAATCCTGCATATGATCCTTTATAATATTAGCACCAGCAATAACAACTGGAAAAAGTTTTTATTTTGAACGCACCTTGAAATTTTATCATGCCACCGCATACTTGTCATATTTGGACCATTACCCTCATTTTGCTACTATTGAAATGAATCTCTTTCTTCCTTTTGCTCGTGTTAACATGACAGGAAATATGCATAATAATTTTTATAATTAACAATACGGCAGGATATTCCTAATGTTTGTTAAAGGTATCCATTCACATGTGTCACCACCGAGCCCAAAAAATATGAAAATCTCTAAAAATTCAACCCAAAGCAAATACTCATTATTGTTAATTGAAACTACATTAAAAGCTGAAAGTGACAGTTAAAGGTAATTCCTGCATAGATGATTTTATTTCATTGAACTTTTCAACAGAAATGTATGTACTCTTGGATGTTTATGTAGAAAAGCTAAATGGTTTTTGAAGTATATTTTGCAAAAAAAAACATGTTAAAAAAATTTATGAAAATCTAATAAATTCATATGTACATATGTACTTATGTAGGTCATCACAGTTGTGAGTGCAATCACACACACACAAACAAATGTGTGTTATATGAAATTTTAATATAAATGGGTGCTATGACACCTTTTAAATAATAAACTTAATTTAAAAATGAAACAGCAAATTTTATTAAATATTTACATTCTACACACACTCACTTGTACAGTGATTACATAAATATGTATAAACATTATTTTGTATGCTGATTAGAGTTTATTTTTTCCTGGACTTTTTCATTTCCCGGGAAAGCGGAAACGATTTTTCGGTTTCCCGGGAATTCTCACCCAGTGCAAAACAATACATATCTTTTTTTAGTTTAGAGAGAGAAGAAAACGAAGAGGGGAGGCTTCATATTTTTCTCTCTCGCACAGAAACTAAAAACACATTGCCGTGTGTGAACAGGGACTAAAGGATCAGTTAGACGACTGTAATGAAATGCAACTGCAACGTAGGAAACAGTCGGTTAACTGAGCCTTTACTTTTGTAAGGCTCTGTACAGACGGTTGTCATATCTTCCAATATTGTCAGATTTATCAAAGTTCTAAAGGCCGGGGCACAATGAATCAGTCATACGTTAAACTTTGCCTTTTTCAACTGACATTAACACAGCGACGGAGAAGGTTGGCACAATGAGTACTTTATTGACGGAAGCATTTGTAGGTTGATTCTCCATTTTATTTATTATATTCAACTTTTTTAATTATTTCGTTTATATCTTTTGATTAATTTTATTTTTGCTGCCACAAAACACAAACACATAGCAAAAAAAGATATCCAAAAAACCAACCAATATCTGTCAAACTACTCAACATACACAAAAAGTTAAAATTGAAAAATTTTTGTACTTTGCGTTGACGGACGCGTACTGAATGTAACAGACCTCATAAGAAACCATGTATTTCAACTTAGCTGTCAGTTGAAAAAGGCGAAGTTTAACGCATGACGGATTCATTGTGCCCCGGCCTTAACACACGGTTATATCTAGTTTCCTAGAAATCTTACAATTTAATGCCAGACGTTGTCTGACAACACGTTTGTCTGAAAATATTGTCAATCAAAAACTTACCAGTTTACACGGATGACATACGAAAAATTGTCAGATCTGTTATTAGGCACGGCCATACTAAAAGCATTTGAAAGAAATTGTCAGATGCATAAGCTTCGCACATCTGACAACAATAAAATGTCTGGTCAATTTATTGTAATAATTATTGTCAAATTTAAATCTGACAATCATAACTAAAGGTGTTCACACAATTGTTAAATGTCTGACAATATGTTGTCAGCTGGTATTATTAGAATGGACTAACAATGATTTTTTTTTTTTTTGAAAATTTTGTCAAGCATAAATGGCAAACCATCTGTACAGATCTTAGGACTGCCTTCACTTCATTTCTCAGAAGAATTAATTCTATGTGCGGAAAATTTGACAGATCGTACTCTATTTATAGGTCGTTCCAATATGCAACTTTTAAACTTTGCTTTGATAACTTAAAAATATTTGCTGAAAATCTAAATGTATTTTTGCAATGTATTTACAAAATCTTGTCTACAAAAATAATCCTTCTCTTAATTATTAAACAAATCTATGTATATTATATTCTTAAATGAGAAATCCTCTAGGCCTAAAGATTTTATTTTTTAAAGGATCTTCATTTTGATGAAATTTGGCCAATCTTAAGGCTTTCTCGAATCGTAGTAGAAAATATATATATATATATGTATAGACGTGTATGTATATGCTATAGACGTGATTGTTCTTTACTCTTATTTTGTTATATGTACATATAAGTATGGACATTTGTATGCATTATCTCATGTATTTACTTTCTTCACACAGTACATAAATACAAAAACATTCGAATGTGCAAGCATTTGTTGTTCGAACTCCTTCCGTACTTTTCTAATGCCCAGTGTTAAGGCATATATATTCATATGACTGTATGTTATATGAATACAATTGTTTTATTCTCTTCCGCTTAAAATTCTTTTTAAATAGCATTTAAATCAACAATAACACGAGTATGCATTTATTTATACAACTTTGTTTTCCATTGCTGCAAATTATGTTGAATTAATAGTGAGGTTAAATGTACTCGTACATTTGTTACATTTGGTTGCCATTTTGTATAACAATTATTACCAGTACAGCAATAAAAATTAAATGAATAAGTAAATATTACTGTGTGTAAATATTTCCACAAAGTATGCACGTATTTATATTTATGCCCATAGTGCATACATATTTAAAAATATTTGACGTTATATCTTCGCAGGTAAAGCAAAAGACAAAAAAGATGAACATAAAGGATGCCGCAAATGTAACGTGCTACTTTTAACACTGTTTAATTTGCCCATTGATTGCTTGTGTGTACGGCAATCAACATTTTAGTTATTTAAAATAAAATAATCAGGACCCAATACTTTCTATGTATATATCCTCAGTATACTTTCAGTATATTATTTAAATGAATTAAAATATTTACATATATATTATATTACATACATATTGAGCCTTATTTTTATTTAATCCTAAGCGCCAACAATTTAAATGTTCAAGAGAATAGTCGCTAACGATAAAATTTTACAGCCCGTACCTTTAAAGTTGTCAACAATTTTGGCCTTTGGATTATTCTAAACTATGGGAAGGCCCATAAAATTTTAATTTCAATAAAAGTATATTTTTGACTACATGTCGCTTACGATTAAATCGAAATAGGTCTTCCAAGTAGAGGTTTCATTTCTATATTAGCAAAAACACTAATATTTTTAACCCAAAACATCAGTCAACACTGTGATACAAAATAAATTTTTGTGATGTTTTATTAATTTGGTCTGATCGTAAATTTCCTTTCATTTTCTTATGATTCCTATAATTTAAAATCCACTTCATCTTCACAACCATGAAGTGAGAAGAACTTTTTCTTTACAAGCAAATAATAATTGCATTAGAATGGATTTTTTATGTCTATTCTTCTAAAATACATCCATTAGAGATGCGAACTTATTTTTAGCCACAAGATAATTCTGCATTAACGCCTTTTTTGAATGATTTCACAGGTTTTTAATGGTTGGGGTGGTGTGTTCAGTCCATCTGTTTTTCTATTTCCTTCTACTTCAACAGAAGAGAGGGTGAGTTTGTTAGTCGTTCTTGCAAAAATGTACTTTATCATTTAATTTGGGGTGTTTTTAAATTAGTTTATTTGTGTATATGGGTGCGAGTAATGGATTTTATTTGTTTAAAAAGACCCTTAAGTTTTTTTTGTTCATTAGATTTGAAATAATGTTTGGTAATTTTTCTATGTATGTAATAATGTACATGTGCAAAGACTAGTTGTCTTATTGATAAAAAAAACAATCATTCCAATTACAATGCTTCAAGCTAAAATAAAAAAGAATCGAAATAAAAGTTCAAATAATATAATATTTTTAAGTGTTTTTTTTGGGAATTCTTACAATTTAAATTAAATATATGTTAAAAACTTTCATAAAAATTTTGTCTAATGCACACTTGAAATACAAATTAATATTTTTTTTCCTTAAATAAATTTATTTTAATATAAAATTAACGAAGTGTTTGTTAATTTAGCTGAAAATTATTTTATCAAATAAAGTATTCTTTAAGATACCGCACACATTTTCAAATACTATATTCCTAAATATTCGAATTGTTACACTATTTACAAAAAAAAAAAAACTTTGGAATCAAAATCAGCAAATTAAGTAAAAATATTAGAATATAAGAAAACAGCCATCTTTATGTCACTACTATTCTCCAATAAAAATTTTTTTATCTATAAGTTATTTCTCATAGGCGAGCTCGGGAATAATAAATAATCTGTTTTAGAATCATTAAAAAGATAAATTATTAGTTATGACCATTTTTGTTATCTAAAAGTTTAGAAAATGTAAGCAACCTATAAAACAACCAATTATTGTACATATCGCTCATTTGCTTCAATAGTGGCACAACTCAAAAAAACCAGTTTTGCAGAAAACGCGTTTTAAGTTTTCAATTTGCATACAACTCAATGGAGAAACGAAAAAAAAATATTCTCTCAGGAGGTGATGGTACAAGCTATTTGCATGAAATTTTTACACAAGATAAAATACGAAATGCCGAATCTTTCTGCATTATTAACTCAAAAAACCCATTTTTTGAGTTATGCCACTATTGAAGTAAATGAGCGATATGTATATGAATGATAAAATAAAACCGGCAATATTTATTTAATCAAAAAGGTAAGTTCAATACATATAATGTTTATTGTTATTGATACTTTTTAAGCATAATTTTAAGCAATTCAACTCTCTCATTTCGCAACATTTTTGTTTGATTTTCTCTGATACAAATGTTGCTGTCAACTTGTTTCAATAAAATAAAAGTTCTCTTACATGTAATCATCACTATCTCTCTTAATAAAGTTACAACAGCCCCACTGTTTTTCAAATTTGTGGATGTCTCATTAAAAAAGAAGAAACACATTTTATCTTACTCTGGCCCCTTTATGTCACAACTACTTGTAAACGATTTTTATCCATTGGATAGGAATGTATTTACATATGTACATATGTATGTATGTATGCATGTTAAATATGATTGCGGCAGCCTCTGTTGTAATATTTAAATGATTGTTTATCGTATGGCTGACTGGTGGATGCCAGAGCAGTGGAATGATGACTGTTGTATTCTTTTGCTTAAATTTGCATGCATATGCACATACATTCATGCTATGTATGTATGTATGTATATAAAGACATTGACCTTGATCGTTACAATGGAGTGTCACTTTGCTATTTTTGTTGGCATTATTACAATTGTGACTACATATTTCGCTAGATATTTACAACTTACACATTGTCCCATTTTATATTTATACAATGTCATTGCTATATTCTAGTAATACGACTAACTTAAATAGGAATTACATGTACATACATACATATTTATGTAATTGTAATATGTAATTGTATATGCATATGTTTTGTGTATTTCAACAGATCAGCTTTTAAAATTTTTCTAACATGTCCTTTGGTGTTAGACAGACTTTAAGTTAATAAAAATAACATTAATATTCCGTGGATACATGTAAATATGTAAGTAAATTTTTCAATTGGTGGTAAACATAAATATACATATGTAGGTACAGATTTATCAGGTGTGAGAAACTAATTGTATAAAAACAAATGCTGGCACCTCGTAATTTCTAGACAAACCACAAATATGAGATAAAATACATAAGTCTTATGCACAGTCCAAGACAAAAGAGATTTGGAATAAATTTTATATAAATTTCAAAATCAAAAATTGTTAAACAAGAGAGCATTTATAGACATGATATAAACATAGATTTTTACCTGAGCATTTAGAGAATAGGCTCTTCGGGTTGCTTTTCACTCCAAATCGGTAACATTGTATATCATGCTGTTTATTAATAATGGAATCTAGTATTAAACAATAGAAGTGGACTGAACTATGTATTAATAATCATTAACGCACCGCTGCTTTTCTATGTACTTCGAGATTCATCTCATATGGCATAAAATATTGATGGCTTTTAAAAATTTAAATTTCTTCTAATTAAAGTAAAATTCAGATAAAATCATTTAACTTATTTAAAACTATATTTGTACTATCTGGTGCAAAGCACAGAAACTAATACAATTGTTTGTTAAAAAGATATTCCTGCAATAAACAACTTGAATTGAAAATAAAACAAAAAATCATTTACAATTTTTTAAGTCAATTAACCTCTTTTTTAATTTAATTTATTACAAAGTTTAATTAGATTAATTAAATTTTTTATTGAATTTTGGTTTTAATTTCAATTAAAGTTTTTTCCGTGTTGCAACATGGTTAGTGTCTCTTTTTTGTGCAGTGCAACCTGTGATACATTTCTCAAAGATTTCACAAGTTATGTTCTCCCTCTCTCTTACATACACACATACTCTCTCTCTCTCTCTTTGGCAATACTTTTTTTATATTATTAATTTATTTATCAATGCCACTAAAGTTGCCACCAGTAAAACAGGCGATTATATACAAAAGTCATACAAAAAGCAACGAAATGATACAAAAAATATTTTGAAGAATATTGTTTTCATCAAAGCATTTTTTCATCAATTTTTTTTTTACTTTAAAGCAAAAAATCAACTGTTGAAAGCAAAAACAATGTAACATAATAGCCGCTACATAATACTTAGGTGTATGTACCGACGGTACATCGAATAAGTAAAAATAATTAATGTGATGATCGTAAAAGATAATCAAGAATAATTAAACATACTTAGGTAAATCAATTGTATACACAACAATCTTTTCTCATATTCCGTTTCATAAAAATTTACGTTAAATAGCTGATGTTAATAACAATCTCTACCCAAGTTGATAGACTGCACAGAAAAATATCGGTATTTCCACCAGCTATAAAGTCTAGTTTAATTTATCTTCTCTTCTTTAAAAACTCACATTAATTATTAAATATACTTCATTCAATATGAATTGAAATTACTGAACTTAAGCCCTAATAAGAAATGATTTCTCTCAAAATTTCAAAATTTGCACTTGAGCCCGCTTAAGAAATTATTCATGACTAAAATTGTATCATATTAACATGTGGGAGTTTCTGGAGATTTTTCTAAGTTTTATTTGGGAACAGCAAAAAAAGCATCTGGCCAGCCTTTGTTGCACTGTGTGTATTGTGCTTGTTGAATTGTTTAGAGAACAACAAGAGAACGTAAATATTATTGAAAGGTTTTTAGCAGCCACAGGAAAAACTACATTTGCACCATTTTCTCCATGTGTATGAGTTTCATATGAGTTTCTGGTTTTATGTGCTACGGGGTAGCATTTGAATTCAAATTTTACTTGTCGGAGTGACTCTCGCTTTGAAAACGTTTATCAAACAGTTGCTGACTGCAAGTCGCCGGATAAAGACGTGTTTGCGGGGTAATAACGTTATGTAGTTTAAGGAAAATATCACATCAAACGTGAAAAACTAAAATGAATAAAGAAATTGTATTTACGAAAATATTGTTTTTTATGAGTGATTAAAATTCTATTCGAAAAAGATACAAAATGCATTAAAGAAAAAATTAAATATATTCGATTTGATTAAAGTTCATATACATACATAAAATTAGTGGATAAAAAGTGAATAACCTAGCGTCAATGCAAGTGTCTGGAAGTACATACACACACATTAAGCACACTCCTTGCCACAAACATTTATTTTTTGGATTACACATCTTCATTTATTTTGAAACACTCATCATTACAGCAACAACAATAACAAATTAAGGATATTTCTGTAAATATTGTTTTAACAAAAGTAAGTTTTAATTCAACAAATAAAAATTTGATTTAAATTTTAACACTTATTTTCTTTGTGTTCGGAAATGAATAGCTCTGCGGTCTATTTTTTTGTTATCTTTTACATTTGTTTACAACTTTTTCTTCACTTTGCTTTACAGTAATTCTCATACAATTTGCTTAAGCCTAATAAAATTTTTCCTTTTTTTTATGAGATGGCGTATGCTTTTTGTTTGTCTATGTATGTATATGCACACATACAATAAAATTATTTTTATTAAAATTAAATTTTTAATAAATGCATGAAATGAAATTAGTTGTACTCATATAATCGAATGATATTATTTGGTGCTCAATTACATACATATATACACATCCATACATAAGTATGTATGTATGTAAGTATTTAGTTGAGTTTATTCCATTATTTTCTTCAAAATAAAATTTACTTAGTAAATATAAATAATGATTGTCACATCTTTCTTTCATACTATTCAAATGCATTTATTTAACCTAGATCTCAAAAAGTATTTTTCGCTTTAACTTTATTGTTTTAATGCTTTATTTAAACATATGCATACACTCATAGTATTTGCATAAGTATGATGTACGCATTTTGAAACTTAAAAACAAGTTCAACATCTCTTATTGTTGTTTACTTTAATTATAACTTAATGTAATGTTTCTTAAAGTCAGTGTTTTATGACTCAAATATCCAACTATCCAATTATCTTCTTCTTCACTTACCACCAATTAGTTCATTATTAGTTTCTCAACATGTTCTGGAAAAGATATAATGAGTGACAATTGTTTTATTTCAGAAACATAATTTTCATAAATATTTTTTAACAAAGCAAATTTGCTTAAACTATTAAGCAACGGCGGTATTTCATACTTGCACAGAAGCGAACACACTTTGCTCTTTTATTGCAACATTGTCATAACTCGAAAATAATTTTAACTCTTCAATTTACATACAACTCAATGAATATATGTACATATATGAAACTTTTTTACAAGATAAAATATGATATGACGAATTCTGAAGCGTTATGTTAATTTTCATACTCGTACTTATCGTTCTTTTATTGCAACAAAGTCACAATCCAAAAGTAAAAAAAAATAATTTTAAGTTTAAATACAGCGGAAGGAAGATATTGCGAGTTTTATTTTCTCTCAATAGTTTAGTGTACATACAACCTATTCGCATCAATTAATTATTCTGTATTGTTCACTTCATTTAGAGATACATATGATTATGTTGCTATAGAGGAGCGGTGTATATCATAAATAAAATGTATACATAGTCATACAAATGCATTTATGGATGTTTACATACGAGTATATACATATATCCTCTATTTTTTGTTTACCCGCTTACACATCTTAATTTGTGCATATATTTGTATATACATATCGCATATCATTGGCAACAAGTGCCTTAAATTTCTATAAGAAGGGAATTAAATCTGAAGATGTCTTGAAATATTTTGCCTGCTTTTTATAATTAGACAATTTGAAAGCTTCGCTAATTTGCAAATAAACATGTACATACATACATACATACATACATTTATATGTATGTGCATATATAAATATATGTATATACATACTTACCCAGCAAAAAAAGAGTCTCGAAAATGTAGAGCTTGCGATCTGGAAGTAGTGAAAATTTCGATCCGATCTAATGATTTTTACATAGGGTTGTCATCGCAAGAAGTTCTCTTTTTCGATGCCTGGTCACTGAATTGGAAGCGATATTAAGAAAAATTCCCTTTTTTGTGTTCTATGATAATATTTTCATCTAGGAAAAATTGTAAATAGTTACCTATTTTAAAAATTCGCTTCTTTTCATACGAATTTAAGCCCGAAACAGTGTTTTCATTAAAAATTTAACCAAATAACTTTTAAATTTTAGACTAAAATTAGTTCAAAAATTTCTTTAAAAAAATAATTTTTTTTTAATTCTGGTGAGTATTTTCGAACACTATGGAGGAGTTACAAGGTTTTGTATGACTAAAATAAGCTTCTATATGGATTTTTGCTTACTCTCGACAAATTAAAAATATCGATTTTCTTGGAAGCAATGAAAATGTAGTTCCACTAGAATGACTTCCATTTTTTTTACTGGGTACTTATACGAGTACATGAGATGAAGTTAAAGCTTCAAATACAACCAAAATTTGCAATCATTTTCAAACTTAAATATGTTGGTCCATAGTGAAGTAATAGTGAAACTTTTATTTATGCTTATGTGCATACTCATATCAAACTAAATAAACTTGCCAAAATAAACCAGGAAACGATTTTGAGGAAAATACTGCGTATTTATTTACAGAAATATGCAGTAAGTGTAGTTTCAGTTAAATCTGTGGCAATATGGAACCATCGCTTGAGCCGATAAAGCAAATAAATATTTCCCAGAAGTTTTGATGCTACCGTTAAGAGATTAAAAGACTCTAACAAAAAATTAAGACAGGTTTTTTTTTAACAAACATATGTTTTGATGAATATATAGTAAATTATTTTGACAAAAAAAAAACGTTTTTTCATTCTATTAAAGTTTTAGGAACTTAGTTTTACGAAATCTGTGGTAGTTTTTATTTCAGTAAAAATATTATTTGCTCTCTTTTATTTATCTAAGTTCCTGCACATTGCAAATGCATCGGCAATAAACGAGAAGGGGAACTAGCCAGGCCTGGGTCTATTAGGGATGCATCTAATAAGCTGTCGGTTGCAGTGTCGTTTGGCACCATTAAAAATAATATCCTCAAACACTTTCTTCTTAAAGCAGAATACATATGCAATGCTCTGAGTATGTGTAAGGTCGCGAAGAAAATCTGACCTTTTTTCCACGATAAAAAATAGAAAGAGAATTAGTTACGGTATTGACGGTCCAATGGGCAATCAACACACAAAGACATACTAGTAGACCAGCTCTTCTCTATAATACATTCTGTTGCAGCTGTCAAGAGTAGAACCAAGAAATGACAGTTCCTCAACCGAACAGCGGGTTCTCTGCATTGCACACTGTGGGATACAAATATCTACTAATACTAGACAACCTATCGAAAATATTACAGATTGGTAGAGGAGACCTCACGCGATAGCTCAACGCAAAGTGGTGGATTTATTACGAATGATCACTGGATTTATTGTTGGATTCAACTTTTTTCATAGGTTAAGGCCCTGTCAAGTACAGTCATGATCACATAAAATTAATCGCATGATGATATACTATAGTGAAGATGTTACATGTGTAAACAAATATGTGTTTAGTTAAATTCTTACGCAAAATGTCCATATAGTCGGTGTTAGTCGCTAAAAATCCACTTACAATCAAAAAATATACGTATCGTATATGTACACTGTCGGAGAATGTGTGGTTGGCTACAAAAATAATTAACTTATTGTTAACTTTTCCAAAATTAATTTTTAAGTTGAGTACGTAATCGAATTTGGTGAGAGCCAACAGATTTATTTTCAGCTACTTTGGAACTCGTTTCAGTTTTATATTTACATTTTGCTGTTATTACTTTAGATTAGCGATGTAACGATACGCCGTTTTGCCGATCCGATACCGATACTCAAAAAGAAATATCGAAGATACCGATTCCGATTCCGATACTGATACCGATACCGATACGCATATTGAACTTAAGTTAAAATTAACAAAACCTTTTACTATACAAAATTATTGTGTAAGAGAGATTAATATTTAAAATTGATATTTGAATTCATTCTTAAGAAAAAACAAATTATTTTTATTTAATACATAAATGATTTACCATTGCGAAAACATTTCACTACTATGGTGCAAAGCAAAACAAAAGAAACGTTTAATTTATCTGTTTAGACTTTATGTTTTGCTTGTAATCTGTTATTTCTCTTAGTTTTTATACAAAATAAAATCGTTGAAAATTTAATTGTTTGTTCAAACCAGCTCTAAAAATATTTAAGAAGTATCATCGTATCGACAGTAAAATATCGCCGATATCGATATATCGGCAAATCAGAAATATCGCCGATATATCGGAATTGGTATTCGTATATGGTACTTCCCTACTGTAGATGGTACCTTAGGTGGAGAGTAGCGCATTGGGTACACAACGTGTGATGGATGATACATGTTCGAAACGCAGAAAAATTTTTTCAATTTACTTATTAAATCACTCAAAGTCGATTTTAAGTTAGTTGAAATGTAAAGAGTGAAATTTAATACAAGTGTTAGTCAGTGCTAGTTGCGAAATAGTTAGCTTAAAGTTAGTTTAAAGTTAACGGAATTTCCGACAGGGTATGGACAAATATGCATGTATTTTTCGCTTTTTGTCTACTGACCAAATATTTATATATGTATGTATGTATGTTTGTTTTTTTTAATTGACTTCAAAAAAGGCGGTTGTATTTTTTATATTTATAAACATATCCATATGTATGTATGTATGTATGTATATACATACGTGTGTACACTTATAATCGTTTTAATTTTTATACAGGTAGTTTATGTTTATGAATAGACAAGTTTATAGTGAAATGAAACGTGCCTTGTAGCAAATATGTATATTTTCCCATTATGTACATATATTTATTTATGAACGTGTGAATATATGCGTGTATAATAAATATGTTTTTTCTTATAAATTGGGCCCAGAAATTAATAAAACAAATTAATATGCAGAATTGGTTATGATTATATTGATATATGTACATATGTATAATTCAAATTTAAAAAATATGACTTTATTAATAGAATTGAATGCTTCATAATTTAACGTTCTAAAAGACAAAAGAGTTTGAGAACCAAAATGCATTTCCTCTTGAATTGTGTTCAAGAAATTATTAAATTCCTTATTGTATAGCGCCGACTTAAAAAAAACATTAAAATAAAAAAGTCGGCAACTCTTTTAATTTTAAACTCTTTAAATTTTAGTCACACATTATGAAGAATTTCTGTTTGTTATTTGTTGTGGTTAACCAGATGCATTGTACTGCTGCTTAAGCAACTCATCATTAAACTTTTACTCGAAAATGCTAAAAAAAAACATCATATGTTTATACAAAAACTCCGAAACATTATTATATATGAATTACTTATCAGAAACAAAAGTTTAATCAGCAACAGACATAAAATCTTCATAATGATTTATTACACTTAACGTCCAATAAATGTACTTCAATATTATTGTTAACACATTTTGTTTGAAGGAAGAAATTTCCAACAAATTTCATTCATGTTCCTTTATTTCAACTTTCCCACAGCTTGATTTGTGTTTTATACATATATTCCAATTTCGAACTAATTCTGCTAATGTGTTTCCTTCCAACATACGAATGGATTAGAAAGAAGTACTTATTGCAATAACTTATCGAAAAATCTAAGCAAATCCATTAGATTAGTTAGTAACTAATTGATTGTTTGATTAAAGACTCAAAAAATTAATTTCTTTCCCCTTAACTTACATACATACAACATTTCGTGCCATAATCGCAAAAAAAGCTTAAGCGACATAGTTTCCGAACTTACTTTTTTGTCCAAAATCGATTATTTTTGATCGTAAGTAATCGATTTTTGTAAAAAAAACTGAGGTTCAAAATATGTGACGGTTAAGCTTTTTTAGCCATTATGACTCGATAAATGTACATACATACATATGTATGTATATTTATCAGCAGAAAAAATTCCAAATAACATTTAGTTTATTAAAAAAGGATGGAATCAGCAACATTGCTACTAACTCGACACTAATATAAATTACTCTAATATGGCAAACAAGTGGGAGACACACAGACTACACCATCTGTCAAGTGTGAATAAATGTTAAAGCGACCTTAACCAAGATCCAGAATGGATAAGTGTATGTATATTTCACTACATTTATAATAAAAGACACATCCTTTTTACAAAACAAAAAATTCTACAAAACATGAATAGCAGTTTTTCCATTCCTCTTGAGACACCTCCAAAATATGGTTTTTGAACGCTTTAACTGGTTCTTCAAATCGATGTTCTGACTGCTCAAAAATTCACTTGTTTGACGAGGTGTGTGAGAGCTTGCATTGTCATGATGAAGAATGATTCGTGTTCGGGGTTAGTTTTACGAATTTCTCCGAAGACTTCCGTCAAACAAATTGTCGCGTCCCACTCAGAATTGGGAACTGTCAATTCTGCTAAAGGGAACAGTGGCCACATGATCCATTTGGCCGAAGAAACAGGGCACCATTTGCCTCGCTGTGCTTTTTCCACGAACTACTTTTGTTGGATTTAGCTCGTCTTGCTGTGTTGTTTCCGGCTTATAAGCATGTGTCCATGATTTGCCACCTGTCATGATTTTTACACGTCTTTTAAAGAACCACGGTTGAACTTTTAATCATTTCCTTACACCACTTGAAGGTAGATTGTTTTGAGCGATTGATAAATTACGGGGTATCCAACGAGAACAAATTTTTTTTAAACAAAGTGTTCATGCAAAATAGAATGTATTGAAATGGAACTAATGCGCAATGATGCCCCTATCTCACAGTATGTAAAATGACGATCTTGCCTTATCTGTTCACGCACTGCATCGATCTTTTGTAGCACAACAACTGATTTTGGGCGACCTTCACGGAATTCGCCAGTGACGGAACTACAACCACGATTGAATTATAGTGAATTATAGCGATATACTGTGGCTTTTGATGGTGCTTTATCGCCATACAAAGAACCGAGTTCATTGACACATTCTTGTTAAGTTAATCCATGTCGAAAGTTGTGAAAAATAATCCAAGCAAAAAACTTCTAATGAAATTTCTATTTTTTTTTTGGTTAAATTGATTTTCTGAAGTCACTGTAAACCAAACAAATACATTTGCACATCAAATCGTTGTGAGTACGTTAACGCTAAAAATATCAAACTTTATTATGGTGTTGTCAGATTTTAGGTATTAACATTAATGTTTCCAGTTACCGAAATATAAGCAGTAACCCTCGTATACATGCATGCATATTTTAATTACGATGTTACATTTCTCCTCCTTTTGTTTTTATTAGACCATCTATCAATTAACTGTAATAGAGACATCTACATAATTGTTCGACTATGTAAATTTTTAGAATTTTTAGGGATGTTGTAACTTACCTACCTACCTCTCCCTATTTCGCATGTACAAGTATGTTCCTGTGGGTTGAATTTTGGGTTAGTGGAAGACCGATTAACCACTTATTTTTTTCAAGTATAGAAATATTCTCAAATATATTATGCTCTTAGGCTCTTGAAAATAATTTGGAACGGTCTGTAATTAATAAGTAAACAAACGGTTTAATTAAGAAACAATGACATCTCGATAGCATAACAAAGAAAATCTGCAATACCCGTGCTCTTTAAGGCAGCTGTGGGGCAAATCTTACAGAAAATTATCTAAAAATATTTAAATTTAAAACATAGACTGGAGGCTTTAATAAGCAGCTGCTGAGACTGGAAAGAAAATTAAAATAAGATAAGTAAATTTTCTTTCTTTTCTTTTATTTTTGCCACTTCTTTAAGTCGGTCTATTGAAACGCTTTTCTTGTCTTCTTTCAGCTTTAATTTCATTTCAATTCATTTCTATTTTTAATTCCATCTTGAACTTTGAGAAAAACTCATTTTTAAATAGCTTTAGCAATTACTTAATTGGTATAATTTCCCTCAGAGTTTTTATCAGTTCATTTCTTCTTGAGTATTTCTGTTATTGTTCATTTCCATCTCCTATTCCTTTCTCTTAACATTCCTTCTTCTTAAAACGTTTACCGAGCAGCACCACGTTCTTTATCTTTGTGTGTGTTTATACCTTTTGAAATTGATTAATTTTGGGCAGACAGTTAACAGTAAATTATATTGTCTTGAATCAAATAGTGTTCTTTACTTTTGATTGTATCTTTTCGCTGTTGCGAGTGATTTGGAAGAACTCAAGTGAAATATTTATTTATGTATTTTCGCCTTAGTGTGGATTTTTTATCTTATCATCTTTTATATTTATTACTTAAAGAGCTTTATTTAAATCTTTCTGGAAATTCTTAAAAAAAAATTATGATGTGCTTATTTACTTAGTATACGAGTATGTGTGGATTTATGTACTAGTATGTGTGTGTGAATCAAATGAAAATCAATCAACAGTTTCTAATCGACCCGTTTCGACTTTCACAAAATTTTATATCGCTCTAAAGCAGCTACATCCAAGCTATATGCACAACGTGCAAACTTTTGCAAAAGAGCTTTTGTGCTTTCACTCCGACGAGATTACAAAAGCCACAACAACAACAATGTAGAAGACAAAAAGCTGTTTACCTCAAATGCAAATATCAGTGTATGTGTGTTTGGACGTAGCTGCTCTAAAGCAAGTAGCTGCAAAACACCGCATACTAAAGTTGTTCTTAATAATTTCATGTAGATATACATATAAAAAATTAACAACTAATAAGAGAGAGAGTGAGATTAACTGAGGTTAGGTTAGCTAAAGTAACGTCAGAAAGTTCCTTGAACTCAAGAGTGACTATGGTGGCCATTATCTTTCATGCAAATCCAGCTTCTTTATCAATGTCCTGCACGTTAGATGCTTGTTGAAGTGATATTCACTCTTAACCAATCCGAACCTTCCTTGACAGCAAGGTATGTGGTAAACACATACTTGAGTTTTTTTTAGCTATACGTGTAAAATTCAAGACTTCTTATTCTTCTGCAGTAGAATTCTTCCTTCAGGCTTCTACGAATGGCATACAGGTCTTTTAAGCAGGTTTATAAAGAAAAGCAGGTGAGGTTTGGTCAATCCTTCATTCCCACTATTATACAGTGGCCGATGATCCACAGCGGAATACAACGAAGACAGATTACAGAGATTCTGGCTGTCTGCCTTCCTAATCGATCCAACGGCAGCAGGTATAGAAGCAAACTTAATGCATTAGTAAAAGCAGTGGGAAGAGCTATAATTATAAAAAGTGAGGCAAGATTTTGAACCTTGTGTAATATTTATCTTCAGAAGCAATTGAACATTATATAAAACGTTGATCAATGTCGATATTATTTTTCCAAAAATTCATACTGAAAATGTATTCTTTTAAAATCGAAAAAAACAAATTAATTTTCGTTCTATATGCCGTAAAATTTATATATTTTTCATAACATGTAACATTTATGTTTTCTTTTCTTTTTTTTAGATTCCATCCAATCGAGGAATTAAAGACAAACACAAGAACAAAAATGTTCAACATTTGACACAAATTGTGGTACTCAAAAAATTATTTGGAATTTTAATTTTTGTTCACCTCTTAACCCCTTTAATTTAATTTACGTTTATGAAAAATTTGGGTTTCCTTTTTTCGTGCTTAGAGGCTTGAGTTGAATTTAAGTTGTGTTACAAATGTGGAAAATGTTTGACAATATTATTGAATGCAATGAATGCGGCGGAATTTTGGGGCCGCCGCCAAAATTTATGATACCACCACCTCCTCGGCCACCATCAATGGCCGCCTATGAAATATCTGGGAGTTGCAACGAAGAAGATATGGCATTGAAAGCACAAAAAGCCTGGGATAATGATATGTGTGAAGCTATACCGGTAAGTACGAAACACTTGTCTTTCATTTAAATTAGTTATAAAATTACAAGCTCGTTGCTTCGTGTACGTTCTTAAGCAACATCCAGACACACTTAAGTTAGTGCATACATACTTATACAAATGAACACAAAAATGTATTTATTTTTTACAGGAGTAGTTTTCAAACTACTCAGTTAGGGCTTGGACAAAAACAAATAAAAATGTTTAACCAGAAACTAATAAGAAATTCTTATAAAGTTTTGAACAATCATTATGATAAAAATAACCCTTATAATTTTTTTGATTATCACCAACACATCTGTTGCGATTGTTAAAAGTCAAGTATCACTGAACCAATGCGAAGGGATAAAAGTTATTGTCAGTTGACTTGAACCAAATGTGATTAATAAGTCTGTGTTAAAACGTGTCCAGGAACACCGTTCCTGAAATAAGTGTTGCCAATTTAAAATATTATATGTCAAGTCTTGCACGCAAAAATTTAAATTAGATACACATATGTATGTGTATGTAGCATATTTAAAAATTATTACAAATTTATATTTTTTCGTGGTAGAAGATAAAAAAAGACCTTCCGCTTAGGTGTGTAGAAATGTATTTTTGTTTTTAAATGTAAAAGTTTTTTAACCGTTTACGTTTTATTTCTTATTTATATACAACTTAATGTGTAAATTTGTTCATAATTGTTGCTTTTATAGTTGAAATTGTTGCAGCGCTGGCTACACCTAAACAATAAAATAAATTTCTTAATTAGGAATACCAACAAACTGCTGAACTCCCGTGCATTAATTCAGTAAATAAATTGCAATAAAACCAAAAACAAATTTTGAAAAATTTTAAAATATTGGGTAGTATGAATAAAAAAAAGTATTTGCTTTTTACTTAAAAAGTTATTTTAAAACCCCAAATATGTATGTGTGTTTTGTTTTTCAAATACTTTTTTTATTCATACTACCCATTGTTCAATTTACATTCAATTCATTGTTGGACTCGTACGTAGGTCATACATGAAATGCTGGTACTCGTTATTTCAATAAAAACATTATTTATAAACAAATATTTACATGGAAATAGCTGACGACTCCGACAATAGTTTGAACATTGAGCAAATATTTACGAGTATTTTGTGATGTGTTTCTTAGGTTAAGCAAAACCTTTCTTTCCCTATACAAATTTGTTGGCAAATATTTTGATATTTTTGAAAAGATATTTTTGGCAACACTGCCTCCTTAATTGGTATACAAGGACTAATGTAGAGACATTTTTGAGTCTTATAAAACGTTTCGACTCTTACCATAAATCTTTGGCTGCTATTTTTTCTTTTCAAATTTGACAGCTGTCATATTAAATTATATTTGTCGAAAAAGTGTGTGTGTGTGTATTTTTTTTTTTCAAAGCAAAAACTACAAAATTAGTTTAGGAACGATACACTTGCACAAACTGTTAATAAATCTTAAATATTTGATGTCAAAAAGTTTAGCAAAAATCATTTCTTATCACAAATAACTAAAAATATTAACAAAAGCAAAAGTAGGAAAGGAAAAAATCTAGACAACAGCTGTAAAATTGAGATCTTAAATGCTTCATTTATGAAAAAAAATAAATAAATAAGAAAAAGTTGAAAAGTAAAAACACTTTTAGTTTCTTAATGTTTATTTAGGATTATGTAGTTTTAAATTTAAATCCAACTAGAAAAAAAGTAAATATGATTGAATAGAAAGTCATCAAGTGTTTTTGTTTGTCATCAAATATTTCAGAATTTATGTTTTTTTTTTGAGGTGGAAGAAATTTTCTTTGCAAGAAACCTGGCTCAATTCAAAAATCGTGAGTGCTCTGCTCACTGAGGATATCTAGAATGTTATCCGTACACGATTTGGTGATGACTAAATTTTAAGGGAATGTGTCAAATAACATGCACAAATCGTTTCATGCAATCTTCGGTCTTGTTTGTTCGGTCCGCCACCAAAAACGCACACCCGATTTATATTCTTCCCATACAAACACATGTTTTGAATGAATGCACGTTTAGGCAGTTAAATATTTTATTCAA
The DNA here is from genome assembly GCA_905220375.1 of Tachina fera. Lineage (NCBI taxonomy): Eukaryota > Metazoa > Arthropoda > Insecta > Diptera > Tachinidae > Tachina > Tachina fera. Next base: position 191,399,397 of record LR999963.1, read on the forward strand.
TTATTAGTATTTGTTCACCTTAAACATCGGTTTTATTATTTTTTAAATGAAACTCATTTTGCTAAACATGAAGGTAAAAGTAAACAAAATGATGGGTTAATATTTACATAAAATTATTCCTGTTAACAAAATCCTTTTGCAATTTATTTATTTATTGAACAATTGTGAGAATATTAAGATTAAAATTCCCAAAGTCAATACTGAGAGGAGTATAAGAAAAATAATATTGATATAAGACGAAATTTTCAATAAGAATTAATATTTGTTTAATAAATCCTATTTTATCTCGATACATATCGCACGTGTTCCCTTAAAAGTAATCCACTCAAAACTTACAAATTCTCGATAGAGGAAAAAAAATTTAAATACTTTTATATTACAAAGGGAGATGCAACTATATTTGTTTACGAAAAAAGTAAAGAAAATGATGTAAGATTTTTCTAGTGAATAGATATGAGCACTACATATCGTTTTCTTGCAAAAAGTAAAAGTTGCAAAATTTCGACCTCAACGCCCCTTAAAGAAACAAGTGCGATACGTAATTTTATTTGATAGAAAATATGAAGATGTACTTTAATAAATTTAATAAATATTTATTTTTGTTCATAGCAAAGTATTTTAACTTTGCATTAATATTTATCAAAAGATTACCTCAAATAAAATTTAAAAAAAAGAGAGAAAGTCCAGTTTTTTTATATACAATCCCTTTTAAAATAAAACTAAACTAAAGCTATTATCTAGAAAATGTTTTTAATTTTAAAAATATGTGTTTCGATTTACACAAACATACAATCAGAAATACATACATATATTTTTATTTTTATTTTTATTTTTTATTTAAGAATGACTTGAAATCTATCATGACTATGATATTTTCCACACGACAAGTACATTTTACACACACGTCTTCACTTCTTATTTACAAAATAGTTGCTACTTTTATTTTACAACATTCATTCTTCTATTTCAGTCCCCCATTCATTTCATTTCTTATTCAGTCTTTTGTGGAAATCTTTAACAAATATTCTTACATCTTGTGGAAACCCAGCAAACAAAATACCAAACGTTTAAAATATGAATATTGGATATTTAACATTATTCTGAATATTTAGTTTTTCAACAAACATGAACTGCTACGTAAATTTTTTTGCCATCCTAATAAAGAATTTGAGCCGAATCTGCCTCAAAGGAGTATGTCTTCAGTTCAGGGGGCAAATTACGAGTCGTATCGGATGCCGTGTTTAGCCCCCAGGACTCCGTATTCGAGGGTAAAGGTTCACTGGTAGTGTCCGACTGATAATATCAGCCATTCAATTCAAATAAATTGAGAATGTATTTTCAATTCCAGATCGAACTTCTTCGTTTGTTGGGATGCAAGGAAAAGGATACAAATGTATTTGAGTTCTTATTTGGTTGCAAAAGAAATATTTCATAAAACGAAGAAAAATAAACGAAAATGATGTGACAATAGCACTCGTATATGATAGAAAACATAAAATAATAAAATAAGAAAAAGAATTATATTTGTGAAATAATTTTTTATACTTCTATTTGAAGATTATATTTTAAAGCAAACAAAAAACTTTAATTCTTTAACCTACTTGTGTGTGATTCGTGCACAGAACCAAAAATAGAGTTTGATAAATGTGGTTTTTCATTTTCCATGCAATGTAAAATTATGTTGACGATAGTTTTTGTCTTACTTTATTTTTTAAACCCATTGGAAAGAAATAAAATTGGTGAAATGTTTATTGCCGATCTACAAAAATCAGCAGTAAGATTTATAAAAATCAAATATTTGTCAGGTACATTTGCCATTCCCGTTGCGACAAGAGCCATTTTATTTGAATGTCCAACCCTTTTTTGATGCCAGGATTTTCAACGGAAGCCTTTCAGTTTAAAGATTCAAATAGAATTTATAGAAGAATTTTACTGGCAGGGCAGTCAGCAAAAACATAAGCTAGACAAACTGCGGTTGTAATTGCAAAAAAAAAATAATAATAATAATAATAATAAAAATAAATAACTACTACTGCCTTTTTAGATTTTAATTACGATATGAACGAAACTTGAAAGTGTTGGAACATTTATTCTCTTATTTATTTCATTAAATTAAAAAAATATATCTATTTGTGTGTTTCTATTTGCTTAAGCTTATCGATTTCCCAACGGTAGTCTACCGACTAAATTAACAAAAAAAAAACGGTTGGCAAGAATTGCGATAAGAATCTTAAAGCTTAAAAAGAAAATACATTAATGAGAAAGTAAAAATATATTACGGCATGACAACGAAAAATTTCATTATTTTTCATTTAATTTTTTTGTGGCAAAAACTTATTTTTTTTTAATTTTAATATTAAAAAATAATTATCAGTTGTTTTTCAATGGTAATATTTTTTACGTTTTACTATGGATAATGACCTTACAAAGATTCTATTTGCATTCATGCACTGCATTAGGCAAAAAGTTATGTCAAGGCCTTGACATAACTGAAAAATATTATTTTGTTCGCTGATTTGATTTTTATCATACGATATTAAATACGAGTATACATGCATTCATTGTTAACCAATATCTTTTTTTATATTAATTTGTTCTGACTTGTCCTCCCATTTTATTCTTCTCGGTTGTACTTTTATTGTTTTGAAATAACTATTCACTTAATTTAACGATTTTTTAATTTTCTCTTTAATTTTAATTTGTTTTCTAATTATTTAAGTGCTTTCCAATAAATTTCTAGATTTATGCAATTGAAAAATTTATAATGCAAGAAAATCTTGAAATGTTTTCTATAGATAAAAGATAAAGTACTCGCATCGTTAAGCCTTGACTGCCTTGTTTATAATTCTTGTGTGGGGGAAACGGAAGATAATAAAATATATTTACGTGTTTAAAATTCATATTGGTTTTGTGTAACACTTTCGTGCTTTCGCCGATAAGCTGATCAAATAGAAAAATGAAATGAATGACATTAAATGAGAACATGTTTAAAATTGATTTACTTCATTCATTTATACATGTGTGTGTGTGTGTGTGTGTGTACATACCCTGCAGGAGATCGAACTAGTTTCCAACTAGAATTTTACCAGTCCACTCAAAAAAAAGACATGTACTATTATTAAGAAATTTTTTTCCTAACTTCAAGTAAAAAAAATTTCTATGCTTAAGTAATTTTTTCTAAGTTTGAGTAAATTTTTACAAAAATCTAGTTCAAATTATCTAATATGAGTAAAAAATAAAAAGTTCATATCCTCAAAAATAGTTCATAAAAATACGCAATAAATTTCTCAAATTTCAGGAAATGTTTACTGACTTAAAGGAAATATTTACTAAGAGTAGGAAAGTGGTTATAAACTGAAGGAAATTTTATATTAAGAACTAGTCAATTTCTTCTTAAATCAAAAAATAAACTTTAGGAAATGAATTACTCCTGATTAGTTCATGAAATTTGACTAACTTAAAAGATGTAAAAAGGTATACTAAATTTTAGGGAAATGTTTCCCAGTTTTAAGTATTTTTTCTTTGAATTATGGAATTTATTATTGATTTGCATTTAGCAAAAAATCTAAGTAAGTTTTTCATATTTTCGAGGAATATTTGAACTTGAAATTTATTTTTTTGTAAATAAAATAAAATTTTAAAACTCAATAATTTCAATGCTTATTCAGGCTGCCTTGTTAGGCAATTGGTTAGAGTGCTTGCTTATCAATCAGAAGGTTGCTGGTTCAATACTTGTCTCCTCTCAAGGAATTTATATGTATGTATGGTGAATTATAATTAAGAGTATAATATGAAGATATAATAAATAACATATCATTTGGTATAGAATTTAATTACAAATAAAAAAAGTAACAGAATTAAAGACAATTAAAAATTTGGAAATTTAATAACTATGAGATCAAAGTCTAAAAAAATTTTTTGCAAAGCTCCGAATTTTATGGGAAAATTTTACTTAATTTTAGGAAAATTTTACTTAAATATGAAAATATAATAACTATAAACTAGTTAATTATTGAACTAGCAATTTAGTAAATATTTTACAAGTAAAAACAGCTTTGGCGCCATACGACAACTTTTTTTTATTCAAATTTAGAAAATTTTCCAAAGTTTTAGTTAATTTTTTTTTGAGTGTACAGAGTTCACCACAACTAGTTCCCAACTGTAAACTTTCTTATGACATCTTAATGCTGAAATTAACATTTAGCGTGTTCAGAAAATTTAGGGTGCCCCTGTGGCTGAGTGGTAGCGATGCTAGCCTCTCAGTCCAGAGGTCGTGGGTTCGATTCCCACCATAGACTCTGGGTGTTTTCGCTTTGCGGGTCGTGTTTGTTATAAAAAAAATAAAAAAATATGAATGAATGATCATAAAGTCCTAAATTAATAAAATTAAAAGTGTAATCAATACTAGTGCCATTGGTTCTAATTCAGGACTAGTTTTTTACCAGTTCTTTTGTAAAGAAAAATATTCCTTTGTTACCCAGTGACAGCTGCTGCTTAAAACTCGTCATTATTTATCAAAATTCAAAAGTACAAAAGGGTAATTTTAATTATTTAATTATAACTATTTTTAGATGAACCTAAAATTTTAGTAATTTTATGATAGCAATTTTTATATAGTACAACTGCTCTTTTAGACAGTTAAAATTTATTTTGCAATGTAGTGCTTGAAAATACTTCATATACTAGTAGTCATCAGCACTAGTAACTTTACACAACAACTTTAACCATTTTTGCACTAGTTCTTGCTATTCTAGTAATAATACTAGTAGCTTTCAAGCAATTAGTTATTGCCTACTCTCCTGCAGGGTACTACACCATATAAACACGTATATATGTGTGTGTGTGTGTGTGTGTGTGTGTGTGTGTGTGTGTGTGTGTGTGTGTGTGTGTGTGTGTGTGTGTGTGTGTGTGTGTATTGCAAGATAGTCGTACAACTGGTAGCCAGCGTTAAATAAATAAATTCTCGTCCTACATTCATGTTTTCAAGTATAAACGGGAGTTTCAGTTGTTTGTATTTGTTCAAAAATAAAAAACTCTTTATTCTCAACTTGAAATAAACAAAGCGTTAAAAATTTCAACAGTTTGATTTGTAATGCCTCAATTCTTTACTTTTACATGAACTCGTTTACTTGCTTTTCTTTATTTGTCACAAAAACTCAAATATGATCGATTAAATGTTAACGGGAAAGAAAACAAATTCCAAATGCATGAATTGATACGACTATTTGTTTATTTAACTGTGTCCCCATAAATTAATTAAATATTTATAATGCACTCGAAAAGAAATGTAAAAAATGATTAATTACTAAACCAAAAAAAATTAAATCAGTCGCGGTTCTGATCACGAGTTTACCAATAATGAAAATCCTCTTTCACTGATAACAATTTTTTAATTTTGTTTTTAAATTACAATTATTTTTAATGTTAATTCAAGCTTGCATTAAGAACATAAATAAATCAATTTAATTAGGTATTAAGAAATTATCTTACAAAAGAATTTTATTTATTTCTTTTGACGCAATAACAACCAAAAATATCTGAGATAATTCATGAAACCAAACATAAAACAAAGTTTTTAAAAGTGTTGTAAGTGCCTGTTTGAATTTACTGCATTACCGTGGTGGCTTTTGATTGCGACATCATCTACAGCAAAATTTTAGTTTTAATTTAGTTTTGTATATTTGTAAGAGATAATCTTCGAGACCGCTGGTGTCATTTCTAAAATTCTTTCAGCAAAATGGAGAATGATGCCTCCTAACTCACAAAAGATATTTAATGTTCCTTTGAAAAGCTTGGGATAGGGTCGTGTCGGGTGATAAGCTCCCATACCAAGGAAATACGTATTAACACTTCAGCAGATATCTATTAAGGCAAGATTTCAAATAAAAACAGAAAACTATTAAAGTGAGTCCGTTCGTCCGTTCTCTGTTTGAAGGCAAAAGTGATTTAGGCTATTTTTTTTTCAGACAAGTACCAAGAGGGGGCGGGGACAATATCTGCACTCTGAAACTTTCCAATGAATTTTTATAAAATTCAAAACATAAAGACATCTGCATCTAAAAGGGCACCCACAAATGTTTCATATTTTTAGAATATGCGTTAAAAATTAATTCCATCAAAAGTAAATGCTTTCCGAAACTAAACCTTTGCCTATTTATACTATGCTCCGTAATTTATGTTTCAATTTCATAGCTTTGTTTTTAGTTTTTTTTTTTGTTTTCAAACAAAAAAAAGTATGTACATTAGTCTGGGTAGATTTTTTTTTTTCAAAAATCTTATAGCAAAAACGTAATCTACACAAAATTCTTAGAAAATTCTCCGAAGAAACCACGTGTCTAAAATCAATCCATATACAGTGCCTCTCGACTTCAAAATGTATATCATCTTTTTTAGAAAAAAAAATTTTTTTAACTGCAATTTTTTAAATAGATAAATGTACAAATATGTACTGAATGAAATAAATGCTACTAAATTCGAATTATTATTTTTCCTCCCACGTACGTAGGAGTAGTTTTAGCTTTTTCCCGAGCTATCTTAGATTTATCCATAACATTTGGTTCGCCATTTTCACCTAAGTCAATGTCTTTAAATAAGGCAGGCAGTAGCTAAACAAGAAGCAGCTCAGGAAGATGAAATAAATTTTCATGTCAGGAGGCGCAGTATAGGGATTGATTTTTGACCCATGGTTTCTTAGAATTATATATAATTTTTTTTTTGCTATGCGATTTTCTAATTTTGTATCATCCATACAAATCGACCCGGCCTAATGTAAATGTTATGTATGTATAGATTTTGTAAAAAAATATTTATTTTGCTTTAAATTGAATGTTTGCACAAAAGCTTAGAATACATGAATATTTTTGTATGTATGTATATTCACACATTTTAATAAGAAAGGAAAATAATTTAATGAATTCTTATCTTTACTTCCAGATACTTGATGCCAGTCTTTACAGCAGCCAATCGTTGCAAACATCAGCCATGATCGCCGTGTTTTCGTTACTCTTGATTTTAGTTGTTTTAATATCGTCTCTTTTTGTATGGAAGTAAGTATTCTTATAAATTTATTACAAAAAATATTATTATCGTATTTGCAGGTGATATTTAAAAAAATATTCAATTCAAGATGAAAGAAATGTCTGTCAGCTTCGTGCTTATCTTGGAACTCAATGCGATAATAAAGTGTTGTTCAATCATTAAATCTTAATTTGAAAACTTGCAAATTGAGTTTTCGAAATATCACTTTATTTATGATTATCCCCTGGACAGATATTGATCAATATATATATATGAATTCATTAAATTTAAGATTTTTGATAACTCATATCTTTTATATATAACTGAAACACGCAACACATATAGAAATATGTGTTTGGTAAAAGAAAAGTTGAACACTAAGTAATAATGTTGAATATAATAAGCAGAACGTTTTCAATTTATCTCTTTTTTTATTGTATACAAAAAAAAGTATTCGATCAATATTTAATACTCCATTGCATTTTCAATACAATCTAATCTACATACAAGAATTTTTGTATGTAGATAGAAGCATAGTTTGATGTGATAATTGATTTAGATTGATTGGGATTTGGTTGAGTTTGCAGTTTATCGAAGGTTATTTTAACACTATTCAACTCAAACCCTTCTTTAAATTGGAACATGTAATTGAAGGGATTCAAACGGTAGTCATAAAGGTCATATTGTTATTAATGTTTATTTGAATAATTTACTCTTTAAGCAATAAGTCAGAAAAATGCATATTTAAATACAGTCCACTAATTTTCAAGTTAGTGAATTCCAACAAAAAAAATAGATCGCACCATCGAAATCAGCATATTCAATTCACATTGATCAACTACATCAGTTTTGTCTATTGATAAATATTTTTTTTTGAATTTATCTTTGAGTATTATAATTTGTAGATGCTCGTCTTTCTACACCTAAGGTTAAATAATCAAATTATTTTTAAGGCAAATTAAACAAGGAAGCAAAATTTATTTATCTTGAGTTAATGTTTTTGAAATCCTTTAATTAGTTTAATAACATAACTTGCTTCGTTTAGCTCTACATATTCCATTTCTGTTCAGACTCTTAACGTATTTAAAAAATATGTCTTATAGGCTTAACAACAACAACAACGAAGCAAAGCAACATAATAAAAATATATAAAATAGTAATATTTCTTTTACTCGCACAGCAAAAAAGTAAATAATTTACAACATATACACATACATGCATAAAACAATATTTAGACCTAGTACATAAATAGTTAAACGTCTTGTTAACATAAGACCATAAAAGCAAAACAACACTTAATTTTATTTATGAGTGCAACTTTTTTTCAAAATAAAACCAAAAGTTTACAAGAAAACAACGTCATCCACACACAGGACAAGTATTCCTTTGAACTTTTCCATGGATTTGTAATATTTGCAGCGCTCTTGGTTTTGAGGGTTTACATCGAACACGGTATTTTTCTCAGGTTCGGGCATAAAAGTTTCCTCATGTAGTCTTGGAAATATTTTGAGGAAGACACGCCAACTGCAGCACTGGATTTCTCTGCGAAGAAATATTATTTTTAAACATATTTTTGTCTTTATTTTTGTTCCAACTTTCTTATACATTTTGATTAATTATACATAACATTAAAAAGCTCCAGTATGTACATTTGTACGTACATTATGTACCTTAATGAGAAATTCATTAGGGTGCCCATACATTTGCAATATTATTGTGCAATAATTGGTATTGTACAATATAAAAAAAGGAACCTGTGTGCATGTTGTATCTGCACACAATGTATTAAATAACATTAAATGTTATAGATATGTATATTACGCAAAAAAGAAAATTGTACAATAATTATTTCCCATATACATATGCAAATCACAAAAAAATTAGTTTTACAACCCTGCAGATAAAAGGAGTAGTATGGGTCAGAAACATACTAGTTGCTTTTGAATTCAGACTGGTTGCACATTTGTTGTTTTTTTTTCATACAACGAACTATCGACTTTTACATTGGGTTGTCATAGGAGCACTAGTTGTTTTGTGTAGAGTTGCATACTAGTTGAAGGACTAGTTCAAGGCCTATTTATTAGGTCTATGCAACTCTACAAAAACACAGCAATACAAAAAACAACTTTGTGTTTAAGTTGTCAGAAACACACCCAAACATGAACTATAGTATATGGTGCAAACAACTTTTGACAGCTTAAACACGAAAACACAGAATATCATCAGGACGATTGCATTGACCTGATAAATAGGCCTTGGACTAGTTGCTGTTATACTAGTTTATAAAAATTCTTTTTTTTTCATGTTGTTTACAAGACAAACAAAAAAGAGAGAGAGAGAGAGCGACAGCGCGTGGCTTGTAGAGAAGTGCAGCCGATATTTCATCAATCTTCTTAGTTCTGTCTCTTTATAACTAGTATAGGACTGTTCCAAAACGTAACTACTCCAAAAATTAGCAACAGGGAATCTCTTGAACACACGTGTGTATGTGTGTGAAGATTTTGCCTTACTAATTTTGCCTTAAGTTTTTTATGTATTGAGCAGCTTAATTAATAGTGTATAGCAAAGACACAATAGTAATTTTAATAAAGTATTAAGTAGTCTATGTGTAATTCTAGTTTCTAATATTGTATTAAAAATAAATATCGCTCATTTAGTCAAAGAATGTCATAAGGATGCAAAATTAATCCTTATATCGTTCTTTATATTGTGCAAAAATTTCAGACAAATATTTTGTTTACTCAACTCTTGAGAGATAAATAAAATTTACTTTTTTACATTAAATTGGAAACTTTAAACTCGTTTTCTTGGGGCAAATTACGGCACTCGCTAACGAGCGAAATTACGAAATATTTCAATAGAGTTTATATGGAAATATTTTAAAATTTCGAACGGTATCGTGTGCCGTAATTTGCCCCCTGGTAAACTAGTTTTTTTTAGTTTTGACGATGTTTGAGTACATGAGCGATATATGTATGTATGTGCATGAACATACATACATACTTATGTATACTAATTTTAATTTGGATTGAACTCAAATTTTGTTTTACATTCCTACATACAGTTGCTCAGTTCACAAACTATTGTAGGAATCGTAGTTCATACAAACGTTGTTGGTAATTTCTATGTAAACATTTGTTTATAAGCAATATTTATATTGAAATTATCAACAACTTATGTACGAACTACAACTTCCACAACAGGTTGTGAATTGAGCAAGTGTGTGCATTACATGTCATGTTTCTTATTTAAAATTTTAAATTTTTTCCCCATGAACTTAAATTTTCTTTCTTTTTAATGCACAAGCATTGCTTCAAAGTTTCAAATTAATATATTTTCTAAAAGTTGCCAGTATAGAGGAAAAAAAAATTGTACAAATATTGGGATTTCACGTCCTTTTGTGACCAAAGTCTTAGTTTTATTTACTAGAAGGAGTGAACGAGTTTTTGTTACAGTATAATTATTAATATTTTCTCGGGGTTTCCCTAAATTGTTTTGAAATTGATTTTAATTATTTATAACGATGTGGATGCATGAATATTATATAAATATGTACACGTATGCACATGTATGTGTTATGCAACAATATTGCAGAACAACCTGTGAATGAAATTAGAGCTCATGCAAGTTGAAACATACAAACATATTTATGTATACAACTACATAATTTTCATCAGAATTTTATGTATTATTTATATTTGTTTGAATAAAAAAAAGTATAAAAATATAACAAAAGGTAGCCAATACTGAAACCAGCCCCCGTATTGTTTAACTCGCTAAAGCTAAGCCTCATTGCTAAAAATCAAAAAATTCGATTTATCGATTTTCGGCTTCGTATTAAATATTTAAACATGTATTTCTAAATCAGGTATTGGCTTAGAAATCTAATGTGCAATGTGTTTACAGTTTTATGTCATCGCCGAAATTTTTAAATTTTGTATTTGTTCAGCATATTAGCGACCGAACTTAGCTTTAGCTTTAGCTTTAGCTTTAGCGAGTTACAGAATAGGGGGCCAGGTTTATAAATACTCGTATATATTTGAAAAAAGATTTTAAACTTGTACAAACATTATTTGTCTTAAATCCAGAAAAGAAATGCACATGCAAGCGTTTTGTTGTAGAAAATTGTATAATTTATGGTTTCTTTTTTTTACAATTTAATCCATAATTAACATAAACTTTAAATTAATATTAAAGTGGATAAAAGTACAGGGTGGCCCAGAAAGACCGAAGTTGTGTAAATTCCTTATAACTTTTTATTTAAGACATATTTTTTTAATTTTTTGATTTTTAAATACAGTAAATTTATAGGGAATATTTTTAGATTAGTTGTTAAAAATGATATCCCGCAAGTGGAGGCCATTTTCTGCTTCGCACAAATGATCTCTTTTCAACACATTTTCCATGACCTTTCGCAAAACTTCCGGTGTTATGTTGTTAATTTCGTCTGGAATATTGGTTTTTAATTCCTCAATAGTCCTAGGCTTATTAACATAAACTTTCCCTTTTAAATAACTCCAAAGGAAACAGTCTGGAGCGGTTAAATCCGGGGAACGCGGAAGCCAATTAAAATTGCTTCTACGCGAATTTATTCTTTCCCCAAAGATGTCGCGTAAAATAGCCATTGTGGCCCTCGCTGTGGCTCCATCCTGTTGGAACCATATTTGCGGATGGTATTCCACGGCTGGCCTTACAAAATTTTCCAACATGGCCCGATATCGATCACCATTGATGGAAATGGCGACATCTCTTTCATTTTCCAAAAAATATGGGCCAATGATCCTTTCTGAAGAAACATCGCACCAAACAGTACACTTAACTGGGTGTAATTGTCGTTGATGAAGTACTCTCGGGTTTTCCTTAGCCCATATCCTAAAGTTTTGCTTGTTAACAAACCCATTTAATTGGAAATGGGCTTCGTCACTCATAAATAAGTTATGAATAATGGAAATGGAAAGAGCACATTTGTGCGAAGCAGAAAATGGCCACCACTTGCGGGATACAATTTTTAATAACTAATCTAAAAATATTCCCTATAAATTTACTGTATTTAAGAAACAAAAAATTAAAAAAATATGTCTTAAATAAAAAGTTATAAGGAATTCACACCACTTCGGTCTTTCTGGGCCACCCTGTATTTGTATGTACTCGTACATATATTATATAAAATTTTTTTCTTTCTGCTATATTATATACGACCCTTTTCCGCAAGAGAGTCATAATGCATAAAAAAAAATACTTTAAAAAAACGAATGCAATGCTTTGAATTTATTAACAACTTAATGGTAAATAAAATGTAATTTTCGTCTCAAGAGATAAATTTACAATAAATTTTTATGACATTTTCATGCAATATAAAGAGCGCTATGATGATTAATTCCTTAAACTCATTTTTTTAGTTATGACTATCTTGCAGCGAATGCTTTATGTGCACGTATTGTGTATTGTAATGAAGAAGTTCATTTCAAATTATGCTAATTAAATGCCAACTCATTATTGTAATAAAATGTTTCACTTTGTATTTAATTTTGTATTCTTCAGGTTGCAATGTTGAGCATAATTGTCAGCAAAGGTTCACCTCTTTGAGCTTTAAAACTGGATTTGAATATTGTTAATGTATGCACAATATATACATATATACATACATACATACATATATACATACATACATGCATATGCATACTATAGATTATTAATATTTCAAAAAAAATAAATAAATTTGCGTTATTATTAAAATATATGCCATAAAAACATATGTTAACCAGGTTATTAATAATAAAAATGGCCCACAGCAAAAATAAATACATAAATAAAAGTAATTTGAGACCCCGCCAGGCCGTTCAAGTTTACTGTTTATCAAAAGAAAAATGTTTAAACCATTTTTGTGTTGCTTCTTTTATCTCTTAATCGTCTTCATCAAAGGCAGAGCATTTAAACAAAATTATACCCTTGAGTATTATCAATCGAATTTCATATAAATTTATGATTTATATCGATTTCAACTTGAATGTATACTGTTAATATTATTTCACAAGCTCTTTAATACTCGTAGAACATTATGAGTGAATTATTCGTAAATAAAGACTTTTATACCAGTAGATATCACATAAAATAAAAAGAGTTTAATGAGGAAAAACAAAAAAATAAATAAAATTTTGTTGTCCGCTGAGCGCTTTTAGCACTGCTTCAGCGTTTTTTAAATTATCGGATCCCAGTGCTTTTTCCTCCAAAGTTTTTTTCAGGAATGTAATATATTCTTTATTGGAAAACTGGAAACACTATTATCGCAGAAAACAGTTTACTTCCAAGTAGATGAGTATTATTTAAGGTATTCAACATTATTATTACAGAACATTGCAAATTTTATTCAGTTTTCTATAACTCGGTAGTCGTCTATAATTATTTCTCTCCAAACACGACAAGTATAAAATCTTTATTGCATTACCCCCTATTTCCGTTAAAATATTTTATTAATAAATATTCTTTATCTCATTAAATTTTATTGCTTATTCTCACAAAATATGAGTTTTTTTTCATGATTTATGTGCTTTGTGAAATCTAACAGTTGACAACGCAGTATATGCAAATTTCAGTGTTTATGTATGTGAGTGTGTGTCCTTGTGTGCATTTTGAATTAAAAATACAGGATATTGATTTAGCATGCACGTACAGGTGCATAATTACAAGGGAAATATGTATGTTGATATTGTTTTAAAACCCCTGAGTGTGTGCTTTATTCATGTTTACATAAGCACTCACACGTTCATTTAAGCTTCATTTTACTCACACATCCATGCGGCTAGAAACAACTGCATATGAATTTCTGTAAAGCTTTCAAATTGTTTTTAAGTTCAACTGTTCAGACCAAATTAATAAGGCTCGCAGAAAGCAACACATGACTATGAAAAATTAAATAAAGAAATCATTTAAAATAAAATTTGTTAACTTGTGATTACGAGTGTGTTGTAGACTTTTTCTGTCTATTAAAAAACAATTGACATTTTATTTCGTCTTGTTCTTAATTTATCTACACAACTCTCAATAATAAATTTTCTATTCTGTAAGTAAAATTCAGTCAGAAGTCTTTACCCGACTCTAAATAAAAATGCTAACACCTAAGACCGATTTACGAGATTCATGCGAGTGATTTTCTCTTATGATTACCAAAAACAAACACGTCCTTCGATTTATAATTGAGAATGATTTGAAATAAAAAATTATTGTTCGTAGTTTCTTAGTATTGGTTAGTAGGCGTCAAAATGAATACGAATTTGGAAAAGGTGTTTTTGTTGTTGGACCAAAATAATATTTGTTTGTTGTTGGTTCAAGAGCGCAACATATAATATAATAGCATAGGTGTAGTTCGAAACTGATTAGGTCAATTGTTAGTGTACCTCTTTCAACTTAACCTAACCTAATCTTTTTTTTTTTGGCTAAGCAGGAAAAAATGCATCTAGGCGTGCTTAACAAACAAGTTTCTAATGTATGATTTAATTAGGCTTAAGTTCGTATCGCTCTGTTTCTGTGATATATCTGATAATTATTAATGAACAAATAACACCAAAATTAATTGTAAATATTAAGACAAACATTAGTGGAACAGAACAACTAGCAGTTTTTAAAGGCCACTGCACCTTCATCTTCAGCGTTTTTTGTGTTTGGTGTGCTGGGTGTGGTGTCAGTTGATGTAGATCTCTGCTTTATATACTCAGTTTTTAGTGTTTATAGAATATGTGAATTGTTTTGATACATCGTATTACAAACTTCTTTTTGTCAAAAAAAAATATTCAGGTCTATTCGGAAAGTGATTTTCACCACAAATGTTTACTTTTTGCTAAAAGGAAGTGAAGAAGTGATTTTTCCCGAACAGCTCTGATTAGTAACTTGAGAAATTAGTACAAACATTTTTTTCCGACTTAAAACAATATTTGTTGTTAGAAGATAGAACGATTGATTTGGGGTTTTAGGTTATTGATGTATGTCGATTTTCTTTTCTTTTTTTTTTTGTTTTTATAAAAGAGTTTTTACTTGAGCTTCATAGGACGAGAGCTCATTGACTTAAACAATAATTTGTAAAATAAAATTAACCATATCAGTTTCAGCAACCAAGCTATGTGAACAAATTTTAATTGTATCATTTGTTTGATTCAAGTTGTAATTAAACAAAGAAGCTTTTCTAAGAAAAAGAATAATTCTTAATGAAAAAAAAGTCAGTACATAATGTCTAGTTCTACTAGCGCTGTTGACAATAGTAAGGGTTGAATAGTAAAAGTTTTATTCTCATTCAAAATCACAATCAAATTCATTAAAATAAATAATGTTACCCTGACGATTTGAAAAACGACAGCCAAAAATCCTTCACATACTCTAAAAGTATATATACAGCTTTAAATAATTCTGTGGCAATAAGGAAAAAGTGCTTAAGTCATATTTTACTATTTTGCAGGAGAGCACTTTTAATCTTTCAAGTCGATTTTCAGAAATTTATTTCTTTTACACTTTAGTTAGAAAATTCTCTATCAATCTTAATTTTCTTAAGCAAACATCGTTCTACACAGTGCAGATAATACATTCAAGTTGAAATATACCAAAGTATAATCTAAATAAACTAACGAGTATCTTTTTAAATGGAATGAGAAGTCTTGAAAAATCTCACAAATTAATTGAGATTTTGCCCTGGGATACTTTCAAATATGCAGATTACACAAGTGTGATTAACTCAAAATAAGCTTAACTCGACTTGAGCACTTTTTCCTTTTTGCCCCAGAATTCATTATATAATTAAATTTAAAACTAAAAAACTTAAACACTCTCATCTTAATAATATTGAGAATCAAAAGTTTTGATCCCTCTTAAATATTCAATGCGTGAGATTTTAGTAAAATTATAAAACTGATTAAGAATTAAATATATTCTACAGTGAAACTAAACTGACATAACAAATACGATATCCAGATTTTTTATGCTCATGCTAATTCAACAACTAATGACTTATGCGCTTAACGCTTATGAAAATAAACATGTTAAAGCAGCGAAATCGCCACTTTATTCCACCTTACAATTCTAAATAGAGTCTTTAGAAATGTGTCAGCTCTACTTTCACATGTACGTTTGCATGTGTTACTTGTTTTCAAATGCCACCTGCCTTAGAGAAAGTATGATTTTTTTGCTGCTCCAATTTTCCATAATTTCTAATTTGTAAATAGTAAAATTAACAGAATTTTAGATAACACAAAAAGACTTGCAACATAAATAAAATCATTGTTAATCATACTTTCAAAAAGTTAAACAAAGATTAGAAGACGATTTATCTTCTTGGCTCCATCATTTTCCTCCTGCTGGCTGCCACTAACTGCTGCAACGGTTGCTGTCAAGAACAATTTGTGTTACATGTCGTACTTTTGTTGTAGTCATTGGTGAAGCTCTCATTTTAAAATGAATAGACAATATCTGATGTAACAATCTATGGAATGATACTTAAGACAAATGAACATCTTCTTGAACTGGACAAATAATATTCAGTAGAAGACTGATTGAGATTCCTGCTACACTAATATCTTAATATTTTAAATGCTTGTTAGTAAGTAAAAGTTGCAGTTGCAGTTGTTGGTAAAGCATTTTAGGTTGCTTAACATAATTATTAGAAGACGTCATTGAATAGTAGAGAATTTTCAGATCCAGCCAAATAAGACTTTCTTTCATTGTATGCTTCCTTCTTCTTATTATTATTATTATTTCCAAATAATTTAGTTATTATTTTATCCTCTCTTTATTATTGTAGAAATAAACGAAAAATGCAAAATTTGTTGCCCTGCAAAACACCTACTCGAGGTCCACATATAACTGGAGCTTTATCTGCTTTGGCATCTGGCCATTCAGTTACGTACGAGGATCCAGACGCCCATTTGGGGCATCATCGACCTTTGGTAATGCGACATCATCATAATGTTGAGGTAAGTGTGCCTGCCACTCATAATATTACGACAACCTGATGTCAAAATAAATGTCAAATTATTTAGATTTTCTGCCACTCATGT
Organism: Tachina fera; assembly: GCA_905220375.1. Taxonomy (NCBI): domain Eukaryota; kingdom Metazoa; phylum Arthropoda; class Insecta; order Diptera; family Tachinidae; genus Tachina; species Tachina fera. Next base: position 191,416,451 of record LR999963.1, read on the forward strand.
CACTGTATAACTTTTGTTTGCCATTAAAGCATTTCCTGCATTTCAGTTTTGTCCTTTTTTTTTTTGTGAAACTCTAAACGCTTTTAAATGTATAGAATTTCCTTATTTCCTTTTGTCCTTAATTGAACGCATCTACTTTAACACATACAGTGTAAATATTTTTTCGTTGCTCAGATATACACATTTACTAATCGCAGACACTAGACGTTAAAGAAACGCGTTTTATTCCCTTGTGTTGACATTTTTATTTTCAAAAGAAAAAACTTTTTTCTTTTTATTATTTCTACGATCTTTAATCCAGTTGAATGAGACATCATCATCTTTGCCCGTCAGTATATCTCGTGTTGTTTATTTTATTTTGTGTCTTGTATTTATCATTTTTATTATCTGCGTGTAAAACTTTTTGAGTTTTATATTCTTTTGTTTAGCTAAAAATATTCTGCTGCTAGTGAATTTTTACTTGTGTAAAAACAAGTCCTTAAAACTTTAATCCCATGTCATGACCCTTTTTAAGGATTCCTATTCTAATAATTGTAGTGTTATGCAAAACTTTTTTTAACTTTGCTAGCAAATAAAATAATATTCTGCTTTTAAGAGAAAAGTGTTGAATTTCATTGAAAAAAAACGAAAGAGATATTTTGAAATCAATTGATTTTTTTTTCAATACCATAAAATAAAATTATTTTTCATTTTAAATACAAATTTTAAGTTTAACCAAATTAAAAAATAAAGAATCTGATGCAAACTAATTCTCGTGCACTAAATATATTCTTAACTAACTTATTTACTTATGGACATGATGAGCAAGCTGTTGGATTGCACACGTTCAAACATAATCTAGAATACACAGAGATATTAGAGAGACAGTTGGTAAATAGCAACAAATTATACACGAATGTATATCTAGTCTTTATCTGTACAGACTTAACACATAAAAACAAATAAATGCTTTTATAAAGATACAGAATGTTTCGAACACTTTTACTCAAATAGTAGTAGAAATGAATGAGTAAATGTTTATTAGAACTGTTAATTTATTAAATTCTAAAGTGAGTTCATTTTAGTATCTCTGCTTACAACTTATAACCAACTGCATTTTCCCTGTTTTTGCTTAGTTGCGATCATTTGTGAAGGACAAATTCTTATTTCATTTGTAGTTGCTTCACACAATAATTTTAACAAAAATACAAAGCAAAATGTAAATACTCCCAAATCTTTGTAAACAAGTTTTAAAGGATTATAAAACATTAGCAAATTCATGGGATATGAAGGGTATTTACGAAGCAGCTGAGAGTAGTCCAAAGGTATTAAAAATTTATAAAGACAATACAAAAATACGTATGTACAATGAAAGAAAAATTTTCCCTTTTATATTCTTATAAATAAATGAATTTACATAAAAACACAAAAAATTACTTCCGTGTAGCTTAAGTTCTTTTCTTGTTATTTCTTTTAAGCTGTTGCACGGCAAAAGTATACATTATCCAAGTGGTTACCCCATGACCAGATCTCCTCCATTTTTGGTTAGCAATTCTCCAGGTCCTGATCCATATCGTTCTAACGACAATGTGTACGAAGAACTGGGGCCAAGTCGTGATTCAGATGGTGAAAGCGAGCCACCAATGCACTCCGATGACGATTTTGCTGAAGACGAACTCTCTTTGCCTGGAGAACGTTCTTTCAACAAAACCGTAGACACCAATAACTCCGAAAACGCAATAGCAACTGCACCTGCAGAGAGAGTGGATGGCAACTCAGTTGCGAATGTCAATGGCCCAGAACGTCATAGTGTTTTGTCTTCGACATCTTCATCACAAGATGCATCCACAGCTACGGCAGCCTCTTCTAGTTCCTCGCACAACAATAATTCAAACTCAGCCAACGGCAACAGCTGCGCTATACCAACATCTAGAGGTGGTGCTGCAGCGATTCTTTCTGGAATGCTACGACACACTACAGGCAGAAAATCTTCAGCGAATGGAGCCAGATCAAAAACTGATCGTAGAGTTCCACCAACGGAAGAATTGAATGCCTCTACTTCTCTATCAGAGGTGGGAAATCTAAGGCCCATGCAGAAAATGTATGATAATGCCAGCAATTTAATGGCGTTAGGATATCAGCACCATCAGAAACAACATCCTGCACTAAATTATCAACAACCTCAAAGTTACCACCACAGCCTGCATCATATGCATCACCATAACAACAATAGAAATGCCAACCCGAGTCCTGTGCCTCATTTTTACAACACAATAGAGACTGAAGTTGAGAGAAGAAATCGCATCAATTCACAGTTGAAAAACTCTTCAAATCCGGCGGTTGCCACCATATTTCGCGAAAGAATTCAATATCCAGGTAGCGGCAGATATCCGCACTACTTTTATTCTGCAAATCCCTCAAATAGACCAACAGCTGCCTCTATGAGGGCAAGAACAAATCCACGATCTATGGAAAGAAGAAGAGCACGTGTAGCGTCACCCTTGGAGCCAATAGAACCAGCATACGGATATGCGGAGCCTGTTTATCATCAAAACTTCCACTACGAATCATGCGATGCAGCCAATAGCACGCAGCAACGCATACCACAACCCTTGACTGCATACACGACGTACATTATGCCCGAATACAGTTCAGGCAGCATATTATCATACAGACAGCATCATCATTCTCATCATCCTGCCTCACAAACATACCAAAACTCAACGTCACTTTATGCTCATGGCGATTCCAGTTTTGGCTCGGACTCTGGCTACAGCCATAACACACCCGCCTCCTCAATTGGACGACATGACTATGACATTGCTCTGCCAATACCGCCAGCTCCACCTGCACCCACGCAAAAGCCGCCCAGTAAACTAGCGAATGCTTTAAGTTTTTCATGGAATAAAAAGAAATCCACAAACACTAATTCCATGAGTATGCAACTCAATGCAAACAAAATACCCGCGCTCTCGACACCAACAACAACTGAAGCATCCAGCCCCAACAACAACAGTGGCTCATCTACCATAACCTCAACTCTGGAAAACACATCTTCATCTTCGAGTGTTGGCTTACATTCGCAAAACAATAACGAACTAATACATGCGTGAAAGTGAACAAGACTTGAATGTGGCATGAATTTTTCAAAAAACAATTCTGATGCCCGAAATAACTTTACACGCTCTAAGTCCATTTCCTGAAACTGAAAACCAATATAGTCAAATGTAGAAACCAATTTCATCCAAAAATATTGTTGAAGTCGGAACAGAATCCAACGTATCATTAGATTATTTAGATATTAGTCGTCATAAGAATATTGTAAATAGTAAAAACCAAACAAATATGGATTAAGATTAGTTTTATGTGTATAAAAAAAAAAAAAATTATTATCAAAAAGAGCTCCCACTATACTATACACTAGATGTACGTACTTGCTCTCTTTTCTACTCGCTCGTACACTTTCTGACAACTATTGAGACAGAATACTTCACTCAACTGCGAGTATTTATTTATAAGTCTAATGGAAACCGATTAAGCAATAACATTTAGTCCAAATACAAAGCATTAATCACTTAAATCATTGTTATTGTTTAACTTAAAAGTTTCGTCGTCCTATTAATTTTAAAAATAAATAATATAAATTTAATGTACAATTTTTAAGTTTCTCTTTTGTATTACAAACGTTTGATTTCGTTTCAAACCAACTAATTGTGATTGTTAACTTTGTGTAGATTTTTTCATTTTAAGATTTTTAGATTGAAAAAATAATAATACGTACATATGTATGTATGTAGTTTTAGTTGTGAATCATTTACCATTTTTATTATTATATTAATAATAATTTTGTGTGAACTTGTATACTATTTTAACACGCTGTTATTTTATTTAGAATGATTATTTATTAAAAAAAATAAAAACAATTAAATAAAAACGCACAATATTACTCGTAAAGTCGAATCAAATAAAAAATAATCTCTTTTTAATCTCTAATTTATGTTTATTTATCACCGTTGCCATTCACATCAGGCTGCATTTAATTCTACTCAAATCGAAATCTGTTGTTTTTGATGAAAAAAAACAAAATTATTTATTTTCAATGGGGATTTTGTTCATGTTACGTTTTTGTTGAATTTATTGCTTTTATGGGGAAATGAGCGCAGAACAATATCCTTTATTATTTTTGTTTATAAATTCAAACAACTAAAATTGTAAAATAATTGAATAATAAATAATGTAGGCCAGCGAAAGCTGGACAGCAGAGAATAATCTATCCATTCTGTTATTAACAGAAACAATGGGTTTCAACATCGTACATATTTATGTTAAAAACACTAACATTACTTGAATTACATTTACATGCAATTATATTAAAGCATACCTTAAGGCATTTACATTTTCCAAAAACATATCGTACGACATTCAATCATACACATACAGTAAATGTTTTGGTTTTGGAAATATGTATGTATAACACAAACACACATGCATACTAACTTACATATATTTTTGTAAACTCATACATACATAGATATTAAAAAACACTAAACATATTGAACTAATAAATATTTAATTAAGGCTTCCTAAAGACTGTTAACTATCATTTAATTTTACAATAATGAAACAACAAATAACTTGACTTACTTTTTTCTTATATTCTTATATACATACATAATTACTTAATTATACATACATTTGTATATGTTTGTATGTAGATTAACTTTAACTTGAACATTAACATTAACTACGAATAAAATCTCTTAACAACTTCTCATACTACTTAATGTACAAATCACTATGCAATACAAATTGTAAAACGAAACTCACATGAGTGATGATGGAAATCCTGAAATATATTAAAATAAAAATACAGAAACTCTATTTAGGTTGTAAACCAATGTAATATAGCATGAATCCATTAACTCTAATACGTACATTTTACTGAATATTAAATTAGTTATAACTCTTCCTCTAACATTAGAAAACCACATCCTCCCAAGTCTTCCTTCCCCCCAGCCACCCACCCCGGACCCAAACTTTGATGAGCACATTCTGTGAATCCTATAATATAATGAAAATCAAGTAACTAGTATATTAATAATTAAAATATTGCGTTCGCATGTTAGTAAGCGATGATTGAAAAGAATTAAATTAGTTGTTAATAACCAAAATATTTTAAATCCATTAAACAAAACTATACAATATTAATATTAAAAAAAAACAACTATATAATTTTTTTATTTGAATTTTTAATATCTTTCTCTTCCACAACTCCTTTCTCCTTTCCTTTAGAAAAAAGTGTCTGTTGCATCTGAACAATCATTGATATTGTGTCATCATGATATAAATATATACATACATACATACATAAAAGACAAATACTTGTAATAACTTATCACAAAAGCCAATTTATTTATGAAATAATATAAAAAATTGTATTTCTTAGTATCAAAAATTATAGAAATACTTACTGCGTATGTGTGTTTAAATACACGCAGTCAGTTATAAGAAATTTGATTAACGAATTTCAAGGAGGATCAGGAATTGTTAAATTGCTTTCCAAATAAAATTTTGAGAAATTAAAATGTTTTGCTTTGTAAACGATTTATTATCACTTCTGATTATATTGCTATAAAAACAATTGTACAATATTATTTTATTGCTTCGTTAAAGTAGCTTCTAATGACTCACACAATTTGTTCGATTTTGATATTCATCAAAATAATTACGCTTTGCAGACTCTTTGTGGAATCTCATCACATCGCATTTGTTCCTTTAAAGAGGATTAACTCTAAATGTAAACATTTTCACTAGATATTTCTATTTTTACATACTCTTAGCTCACAAAAGGGGATAACACAACCGTATTTTTGGCGAAAGAGTAGAGAGAGATTAGGCAGATATGACCTTTGTAAATATTCAGTTGACACCCTTTAGAAGAACAAGTGCAAATATATTTCTATTTTTAGTTGTACAATATAAGAATAAGAATAAATAAGAATAAATAATTTTTATAAAAATAGAAAAATATGTTTGCTGCGGCTTATGATATTCACATTTTTTGATCACGAATAGTTTTCGAAATTTTTCCAAGGCAAAAGAAACAAACTTTCCAACAGGACGTTTCCCGATTCTCTCTTAGAAATCCCATGTACATAAATTAAATACACATTAAATAGTTTTCCCTCTAATTTCTTGCAATTAAAAAATCAATATATAAAAAAATTAAGTACATAAAAATACACACAGTGTAAGTCATATCAGAAGAGTAAAATAAATATTACAAACAGAAATTATAATTCTAGCTATTCCTACTTTCATCATTTCCTTCAGTACTTCAATTATTTATATGGCTAGTGTTAAGTATTTTTATACAAAATTATATTCCGTATTATTTTAGTAGATACATGTTTTAACCACTTTTTTAACGTTGGTTCAAAAAATATGTTTAAAGAAATTAAAGCGGATATTGAAACGATCAAATCGAATTTATATTTTAAATAATGAGCAATTCAATGAATTCACAAAACTGTAACGAATCAACTAATTGTTAGTACTAAAAAAAGTAGATAAAATTTATTATTATTTATTAAACTTTCCTTCATCCTAAATGCAATAAGCTGATATTCACAAAGTACGCTGGAGAAATTACAAAAGCAATTCAACTATACAAATAAAAAAAGAATATGAAATGAAATCTTAACTACACTTGAGGTAACATAAATTACATCATAAGAAAATAATGAAAACCCATAAATTAGCATAAAAAAACAAAAACCAAATAAAACTGAAATTTTATTATAAAAAACAAAAGGCACAAGACTTTTTACTTTAACTTATAATCTTTGAAATAGATAACACAAGCCGACGACAAAAAACTAAATTCTTGTCATAAACATTAATTTATGTGTATTTTGGTTTATCAATTTGGTTATCGAGGAAAACACTTCAAATTAAAAATCTAGCTCGTGTACGTTTAGTTCGATTTGCAAAAAAAAAAACATGTGACATGTTGTCACCAAAATATCATAAAACGAAAATACGTCGATCACAGATGATGACAGTTCGTGATAAGTTATGAAATACTTATCTCCTGCAGTCATTATACAAGTTACAATAAACTAAAGAAAATTAAAATTAAAATTTATTTCTTAAGTTTCGAAAAATTCTTTAACAAAAATTTCGGTTTGGCATCAACATGTTTTTCCCATACTTGAATAGTCTCACGGTGAATTTCAAGGGGAGCAACTGCAAATTGTTATCAATTGAGATAACACAACCTCATTAATAAAAAAATGCTAAATTTATACACTAAACATTGTTATTGGCTAACAACTACCAACAAACTAAAAACTTCTAAAAGAATTTTATCGCAATTTCTATGAAATGAATATTAAAGTCTTAATGAATAATGTAAATTTTTTCATTTACTGCTGTTAGATTTCTTTTTCAGCAATGTCGTCAGTGTAATTGAGTTTCGAAAAACAACTACCTTATCGCAAAGGCCCATGTGCTTAAGAACGTTAGCAAAAAAAAAAAAAAAGGTTGTGTAACGTGAACACGAGTAAAATTCACTGAATGAGATTGTGACTCAGCACACTAAGGATAATATAAGTACATTAATACAATTTTTGCGACACGTCTAGAGTTTTTTCAAAAGTTTTTCATTTACCTTGAGAGTGTTTTTATAATCTGGAAACCGGCTCCATTGAAATAATAAAAATTAAATTTTCTAGAAACCTTAAACCACTAATTGAAACATGTCTAATGTTTTAATAACACAGTGTAGCACTAAAATCTTGAATCAATTGAGACCCCAAAAATCTGAAAGCTTATGATGGTGGAAGAAAACCCATAGCTGGGTTTTGAATTATTAGCTAAGGTTTTTTTTTAACAATTTTTGAATTTTCGACTGGGAGTAGAATTTTAGCACATGTATCATGCAAACACCGGCTACTGTGCTACTGTGTAATTTAATAATTGTGTAATTAAACCGGAACTTTATTTATCTAAATCTTAGTTTTTAAATTCCTCAATCACTTTTTTCGAACACGAAAAATATTGTTTAATAATATTAAAAAAGTAAACTCAGATCGAAAATATATCAGCAATTTTTTTTAAACATCTATAAAATTGAGTTTTTCATCTTAAACAATTTTGAAATGAGAATAATTATTTCAATAAATTAGATTAAAACATAAATTTATTTGAGAAAATATATTTAAATGTAAAACTTGTTAAAAAACCGCTGCTCGCCAAAATTTGAACAAAATCACAAAGTGAAAATAGCTGTTTTCTAAAGGTAAAGTTGTCAATAATTTTTATTTTTTTTTATTATTTCGCGGCTCCCGCATAAAAAATGCCGGGAAATTGGGAAATTTTGAGAGTGGTGTAGTAGGATTTTAAGAAACCGAATGATTCAGGTTTGTAAAGAAATATTTAAATATGAAATGTGCATACATGATTTTTAGAAAACTGTTTATTTTTTTTTATTTTTGAGAAATTTAAGAAAATTTTATGCAAAATTTTTTTATATTGTTACGCAATTCAGTAGTTCATGTATGTACAGCTTTATTGATAAATCAATTTGCCTTTATATCTTTGGAAAAAATAGCATTTCTCCATAAATTAAAAACAAAAATTATTGAGATATCATTAAAAGTTAAGAAGATATACAAAATCAATAACCCTCTAAAACCTAATACATACCTTTCATAGTTCACGGTAATTTTCGGTACAGGAAGTAAATTAGTGCTTGGCTGCTCAGAAAAATATCGGTATTTCCTTTTTGTCGTATGTTCAAAGCAACAAAGAAAATATTTTTTGCAACGAAGTACCTTTAATAATCGACAAATGAATTCGAAATCAAAAAGCCTAATAACGCTTTTATTACTAGAATTATTGTAAGGGCCGTTTTCACAACTTGCCTTTAGTAAAAGGTTGGATTTTTTCTACCCGATAAATATCTTTGCATTATTAGAACTTAAATTTTTTATTGCTATTATTATCAATAATAACAATATTTAATGAAAAAATAATAATAAATTAAGGTTTTATTATGAAAAGCCATTTATCGGGCAATCAAAATCCTACCTTTAGCTAAAGGCAAGTTGTGAAAATGGCCCTAAATTTGATAACTACTGACGCAAAGAAATTAAAAGTTTTCTTACACACACGTTCTTTACTTAAAATAAGAGGCTTGTTTAATTTTCTTTACTTCTTTTGTCCAGAAGTTCCTTTGGTTTTCAGGTAGTTGCGCGCAGAAGCAGCAAAACATTACTTTGAACTGTTATACATTACGATATATCCTATTGAATGGGAAAAGTTTTTCCTGACGAAACGACACAAGCCCGGAATAATAAACACTTTCGGTAAAATTGGTTTTGCACAACATACTTAGCGACAAATTAATTAAATGCACATTTTTGAACAAAAAATTTAATAATAAATATGAATATATGCTCATGTATTTACAATAATTATTTTTTAAAGAATATGTGGAAAATGTTCGCAGTTGTTATTTCTTTTCCTTATACCTCCAGAAAATAGTTACATTAAACATTGAAGGATTGCGTTAAAAAAAAGCATTACTTCAAATAAATATAAATATCTGTTAGTCATTCATGGATTAAAGTACGAGTACAAATAATAAAAAAAAGAAAGGAAAACACCAACCAGACTAACTACATTTCCCCTCCCTCGTACGTTGGTTCATTTATTAGTTCTATCAGCATTATAATTGTTATCTTTTCGGTGCTACCACAAAATAAGCTTCAGTGTGAAACCCATTTATAGAATAGATAAAAAGTGAAGAAGACACTGATATCCAGGGACAAGAAATAAAAATAACGACAAAGAAGAAAGAAATTGAATTATAAAATATTATTCATACTGAATACGAAGTTTCAGTTATACTTTGGCAAGCGAACGACAAAGGTGATTTCATAAAATAATACGATTCGTGAGAAAGTTCCTTCATCGAATTTAGATTGAAAATCAAAGAAAATGTTTCAATACCAGTTATTATCCATTGCATTAGTCACAATTGCCAGTGTGTTAAGTGCTCAGGCTCAATCTACTCCAATTGTAACATGCCAAACAGTTTCTGGTCTGCCAAAGATCAATGCAACTTTAGTAAGTTCAACATTAATTTCATTAAGTTCGCGAATTAAACATTATGAAAAAGACTTTAATCTTGAAATCAATTATTTATTAATTTAGTTTGGGGGTGACTGGTTTCAAGAAATTCGTGCTCCAGCTAAAAATGTTTCATGCGTTTTTATTACCGTCAATGTTCTGAACAACCAGACCCAACTCAATGTAACCACGCTCTTCTCTCCAACGAAGAGTGGCTTGCTGATGAATAAAATTGACAGAGCCATCGTTAATATTACAGACATCAACGACAACAACGGATTCATTGTGGCCAACAACTACACCAATACAACATACAAAATTTTAAGTACGGACTATACTTCAAATGTTGTTTTGTGTGGCTATACTAATTTCAACGATTCCACAACTTCATTCGGCACTATTTTAACCCGTGATCAAAAGGTGAACACTACCTGGTTAATGGAACTTAAAAGAAACGCTTCAGCGATTCTTCCTGTCTTCAATGACACCTCTGCTGCCAATATAACACAGTCAAAATCGTAAGTTAAGAAATTTTAACAAAAAAAACCCTAAAGAGTTTAATTAATTAATTGCTATTCCAGTTGCAAGACAAACTCTGCCGCTACTGCTGTTCCAACCCTGGCAACATTATTCATAGGACTCCTCTCTCTGCTCAAACTTGCGCATTGAAAATGTTTTAAATTTTATTTATTGCGAAATAAATACACACAAGAAGACATACATAGATACGAGAGTGTATGTACGTATGTATAGCAATTTAAAATTTTATTAACATGTTTTTTTTGTTATTTTTATAAAAAGAATCAATAAAGCAACGTAGTAAAAAATAAATGAATCAGATAAAATAATTTTCTTCAACTTGTACATATAAATAAGTACAAATGTATATACATATATACATACATACGTACACCTGAAATGGAATCTAAGCAATTATTTTATTTAAATATTTGGAATTTTTCAAATATTAATATTAACCATCGTAGAAGAAAAATTTGGGAGTGTTTCATTTTTATGTACGTCTGTACTCGTGTAATTTTCCAAACATAATTAATTACTGAACTTTTTTTTTCAATTCCTCTCTCCTTCCAAATGCCGATTGAAATAAGCCAACATTATGAAAACAATTCCAACTGATAAGATAAGAAAAGCAATCAAATTCAATACGAACAAACAAGAACCAATTTCATAGTTGAACAGCGTATGTACTCGTACATTATGTACATACGTATCTAGATACATAATTTATATATCTGATTACAAATTAACACATTCAAAATGAAAAACACAAATACTTGTACAAACAAAAGTAGAAATAATTTTCTGTTTGTTTCTTTATTTCATTTCTTTTGCAGATTTTTGTATATGCATACATATGGCCAATTCCCAGGCGACGGACGCGGGCGAGATTAGTACACTTTTAGTTGAGCAAAAAAAAAAAAAAAGTAATGGAAAGATCCAATATATGTAAATCTTAAGAGTTTTATTTATTCTGAACAGATTAATAATATGTGGTTGAAGTCTACTGATGATTTGGCTAAGCACCAATGAAATATATAGACAAGCATTAACCACTCGTAGCAAAAAGAAACATTTTTACAGTCGCTTATTTCGGTCAAAAAAAGTTAACAATTTAAAACGCTTTTACATTTATAAAGTACTAGCTTAACCCGCTGTGCTTCGCTACCCCTCCCCGTGGCATTGGTGGTGCAATATGAAAATTCGATTTTGCCACACCCCTCAGACCACAGACTGAAAATCAAAAATCAGATTTCACAGTGTCACCCGCCTGAATATTCTGAAGATTCCTTGAAAATGTCATCAAAATCGGCCTAGCCGTTTTGGAGTCCACAGGTTACATATGTACATACATACACACATCCTGTTTTATATATGTGTATAGATAGACCTTTCAGCTTTATTAATAAAAAGAAAACAAAAATTTTTGATAAAAAAAAATTTATTTTTTGGTTGAACTTTTTCTGGACTTACCCATATGTACGTATGTATGTACGTATTTATGTATACACACACTTACGTACATTCCTATGTGTTTTATAGGTGAATGTCTGAGCTAAAAATCTCTTAATATTTTAAGGAATATAAAGAAATTCTCAGCTCTTCGTGATATAAATTTTAAAATGTGTAGGCGATCGGTTATTATTTCCAACAAAATATTTATAAAAATTAAAACGTTCTTTGACCTTTTTTACCCTCGGCATTATAAAAACTCTTATTGTAAATTTTCATAGTGCGATAAAAATTGTATGACAAATTCAACACGAAAAACTCTATGAGATGTTGAAAAAATAAAATAAAAATGCGAGTTCCAAAGAAAAAACTTAATTTCTTTAAAACAAGAATAAGTTTTTTAAGACCCAAAATTATTTTTAACATCCAAATTGTTGGTAGAATGTCGAGCCGTTTTTCGATTTTATCGTAAATGTCGCTTATCGAAAATATACTTTTTTTATGAATTTAAAATTTTATGGGCCTTCTAATAGCTTAGAATTATCAAAATGCCGAAATTGTTGATAACTTTTAAGATACAGGCTGTACAATTTTATCGTAAGCGACAATTTATGTACAAAAACAAATTTGAATATATTAAAAAAACCTTGTCCTGAAAAATTAAATTTTTGTCACTTACGATATGTTCGCTGGGAAAGTATACGTGACTATTTCTAAAAATCTTCTAACAAATGCATATGCATCGTCCACAGGTAAGACTTTCCAAATATTCAATCAATACATGCACATGCAAATTAATTTTTTATCCTTACGGAATCATAAAAAAATATTTTATTATTTTTATTTTATTTATTTATTTTTCTTAAATTAAAATTATCCTAGTCCTTAATTTTAATTATGATTATGAGCCATCTCAGGGAGCCGCTCGTTAGGCTGGTCCTTGATCACGCTTTGATGAGTTATACGTTACAACTAACTTACTGACTTGCAATGACCGTATTCTTATTATAATTCACCTGTGGGACAATGCTTTGTCAGCAATTTTATTTTATTTAAATTTTCTTTCTTATGCCAACTTCACACACGAAATCTGATCCTCACTTGAATAAAAGAATTTATGATTTGATGTGAAGCGCAAAGTCATCAAAAATGTATTTAAATGCAAAACTTATGAAATAAATTATTTATATTTTTTTATTGCTGTTTTCCAACTCGTATCTTAACTTGCATGCATGCATATCAGCATAAGGAATATAATTGTCGGATCTTTTGAAATAAGAATCAACCTATATTTTCGAATATACCAGATGATGGCGATGCTTTGATTTGTTTTCTTAGAGGCTTTGCCTTATCATTCTTAAGCCACGCCTCATCATGAAGCTAAATCTGTCACATGCTGTGTACTAGCAACATATGTATGTACATATAGACATTCACATTTAATTTTGGTACAAAAATATTTTAAAAAGTTTACGTCATGTACCCACTACTACTTATTTAAAAAAAATGAAACTAACATGCTGAAAATGCTTGTGACATCATATCCAGATACGCATGTGATTTTTTACATCTCGTGTACTAAAGGTTTTGCAAGTCGCTTGCTTGCATTGTGGAAACTACACATTAGGTAGAGTCGTCGGAAAATAAATGTGTTTGTGTGTGAGTGTGTGTGCGTGTGTGTGTGCTTAGGTCTCTTTCAAGTTTCCGTTGAACTGATTAAAATTTCATTCACGTATTTATAACCATAACGATAAGATGCTGCTGTTGATACTGTTGATGACGTTGCAGAAATCCTTAAAATTTTACCAAAAAAAAAGGAAGTTATTTAAGCTTTCGTATGTTTCTACATGGAAAGGAAATATGTATGCACTTCAAAAACAATATGTCTGTCTGCACTTAATGAAGGGCACACCAAATCATTAAATTATATTTATTATTATTTTTTTTTTACTTTCTTTCCTAGTGACTAAATTTAGATTGTGGTACTTTTAAAGATTCGCTGAATCCTTTAAGTTTCCTATTCTTACATACACCATATACGCAGATGCATGTTTTAGATTATAAGTTTACCTTTTCAAAACGGCTAATAAAAACTTATCAGTAGGACAACATAGATAGATAGATTTCAAGTGAAAATGATATTTGCATTAAGAAATTCTTAGAATTAATTTTCTGCCTGCCAGTTTCAATAAAACTGTTTTCTCATTCATTTGAAAAAAAATTATTTAACTAAGAGGAAACATTTCTGTGAATTTATGAAATACACATTTTGCCTTTGCATGCACACGTTTTTGGTTGAATCTCTTTTAAGTTTTGAGAAAATTCACTTTTAAATATTTAGAAACACTGCAAAAAGTTTGTGCGTATGTATGTATGTGTGTATGTTTGTATTTATTCTAAGAATTGTTTATTGCTGTGCACAGTTTGTTGTGTCATTATTATGATGACGATTGCAGCAGAATACAACTTTTGCCTGACTGGCATATCAAACATCCGAATAAATTGTTTTGCAGAGTTTTGGTGTGGTACTCGTAATATGATACCGACATAATAACTATTGTGTATTTTCACAGACATTAGTAGTTTTTTTCTATGAAGATGCCAATCAAAGATTATTAAAAAAAAGTTCTGGGACATGGAATTTGCAAAATTAAAACCAAAATCGTGTTTCTTATCTTGTTATCTCAGTAATAGTCATTTGCGTTAGTGTAGTTCTTAGTATATTCAAATAGTTGTTAAATTGAAATATTTTTTTCTTAGGAAAGGAATACTATTTTTAGGGCAGTAAACCAGAGTTAAGCAAAAGGCCGCCCGTGGGCACTTCGTTATGCTCTTATTCTCACGCCCATTAGTACAAGCATGCATTTGACTCTATTTCATATTATATATGTATGTGTTTGTTCAACTCTGGTCTAAGCTCTAACTAAGTCATAGTCTATGCACTATGCTCTCTAGTACGAGTATGAATATTATTTTATGATTAACTTTCTTTTAAATAATAAAAAATAATAAAATAATAAAATAATAAATAATAAAAAATATTTCTGCTTAATAAGATGTTTATGAAACAAATTTGATTTATAAATAAACGTTTTATAAAATAAAAATATTTTTTATATATTAGGCCCTAAAAATTTATATTTTTTAGGGTTCCGTACACTAAAGGTGAAAAAAGGAACCCTATTGTTTTCGCTACGCTGTCCGTCTGTCCGTCTGTCCATCACACGGTAAAACTAAAAAATCTGAAAATTATAAAATCACCAAACCAAAAAAAAATCGTCAAAAATTCATAAAAAATCGCCAAAACGAAAAAAAATCTCCAAAATTAAAAAAAAAATTCTAACACTAAACTAAGTCGCAAAAAACTAAACTAATTCGAAAAAATTGTCCAAATGAAAAAAATCGCCAAAATGAAAAACGCACCAAAAACCGAAAAAAATCGCCAAACGCGAAAAAAGCTTAAGTAACAAAATAATTGTTAATATGAAAAAAAATCGCCAAAATGAAAAAAATCGACAAAATTAAAAAAATCGCCAAAAACCGAAAAAATTCGCCAAAATGAAAAAAAGTGTCAAAACTACAAAAAAATTTCAAAACTAAAAAATCAAAAAACCGAAAAAATCGCCAAAACAAAAAAAATCGCCAAATTTAAAAAAACTTCAAAAACGAAAAAATGCCAAAACTATATTTTATATAGGCTACTAAGTCTCGTATTGAATTACATATCTCGTGTCCGTACAGAACCCTTCGTGCGCGGGTCAAAGTCGCACTTTACTGAATTTATTTGAGAATTACAATCCTTAAATTTTTGACTAACTATTAGTTTTAGGTAACACAAACCTTATTTATAAGCAAAATTCTGCCTTATAAAGGGCTTATGAATAAATTTTAGTATAAAAAGCTGTTTTATAAACCTCTTACAAACCTACAATATTTTTAGGGATAAAGAAGAGTTCAGGTCAGAAGCGCTCCTGCAGAAAACATGTTAAGGTTTGAGCAAACTTTGAATATAAATTATTGAGTTGAGATTCTTTAAGACTCATGCTTATTATAGATTTTAAACAAGATTTTATTAAAATTTTATAAATTTTATGGCATCTTTAACAATAATCATAATTATAAATTAAATAATTCAACTTTTGGATTATCTGGGCTCCATTTTAAATATACATATTTAAATGAAATGTGTTGCTGCTTATATAGTTTAAATCGGCTTATATCTCATAGTATGACTCTAAGTGAATTAAATTAATAATACATAAATAGAATAAAACACGATGCTAAAGATACTACAAATTGGAATGAACGTAATAATTGTATGTAGGTATGTGAATTTTCGATATTCCTTATTACCGCAGATTTTTAAATGGAGTTTTCTTACGTTTTTAAAACTTAACAAGTTTCAGATTTTAATAATTTTGCAGGTATGTACATCAACATTTGCGTGTGCAAAAGAGAGGTTGGGTTTTTAAATAATTGAAGAAATTTTAAATTTTCTTAAAATGCATACACAAAATGATTTACTCATCTTTATTGAATGGTTTGCTGTTCTACAGAAAATTAAAAAAGAAATTTCAACTGGAAGATTTAAATATTTTATTATGTGGGAACCAGTACCTGTTGCACAATTAACATTTAATCTCCTGCACGGTATGTCCATTAATTAATTTGAAAACATTTAAGATCATACATTTGAAATCTAGAATAATTAAATCATTAAATATATCATTGTGGAAGACTAATAAATAAATTGTAAAAAGTAGGCTACAAACAAGTCTAGGTACGCTAAATGGCCAAGCTTAAATTACGTTTTTTATTATTTTTATTTGATGAAAAAATGTTAAGTTCAATCAAATAATTAATGTATCAATTATGTCGAAAACTTCATGATTCCGAAAATTCTGATATTAACAGCTAAGGATGATTTAAAGAAGCAAGAAATTTCTTACAGATTTAGTTCAGGAACAAAAATCTCAAAAATAATCATACTATGTACAAGAGTCTTGAGAAAAGAAATATCGAAGAAGTTTTTCCTCGCGATCTCAAAGATGACCAGATAGATTAATAAATAAATTGTAAAAAGTAGGCTACAAACAAGTCTAGGTACGCTAAATGGCCAAGCTTAAATTACGTTTTTTATTATTTTTATTTGATGAAAAAATGTTAAGTTCAATCAAATAATTAATGTATCAATTATGTCGAAAACTTCATGATTCCGAAAATTCTGATATTAACAGCTAAGGATGATTTAAAGAAGCAAGAAATTTCTTACAGATTTAGTTCAGGAACAAAAATCTCAAAAATAATCATACTATGTACAAGAGTCTTGAGAAAAGAAATATCGAAGAAGTTTTTCCTCGCGATCTCAAAGTTATTTAAAGTGATTCATTCTAAAAGAATTTTGGTTTTTCTAAACAAAACTCAAGGCGAAATTATACTAGGTGGTCGCAAGGGATCACTTGACTATTTTCGCCGCTTGTAATTTGAATATACTTGGGATTTCAAGACACATTTTTCAATACATTTTTCTGACATTTCAAGTATAAATTTCTCAAAGCGAATTGAGCTGAGTATACATTATATGAATTTACTTGTACAAAACTCATAAATGAGCTCCAATTTAATTTTAATATTAATTTTATGAATACTGTTGTAAATATTTAATGCATATCGCTCGTTAAGTTAAATTTATTAAGTGTTATGAACCTCCGAATATTTGATGTGAGTCATGGGAGCGTATGAGTTATACTCAAGCATCTTTTAGATTTTATTGAAAACAATATGTTTGATTTAACTACATGCATACATACATGTATTTATTTAACACACAAAAACAAATGCTTTTTAGTTACACCCTCGCATAAACATTGTAAATTAAACGTCCCAATGGGTGTGTGTGAGTGTGTTTGTGGGTGTGTGTAAGTAAGTGTGCACGCCAGCAGCACAGGTGTTTGCATTCCATACTTAAAAAAAATGTTAATTTCAGAAAAATGTATGCATGAAAGGCAATTCAGTCAATGGCACGTATTTACTAAATACTTTCCTTCTATTTGTGTGTGTATTTGTGTTTATGCGAACACAAATCCTCTTGTATACAGACGCACACACATGTACTTATATATACATATGTATGTACATTATATAAGGACATGCTGTAAGGCGCATTATTTTTTTGGAACATAAAAATTAATGTTTACTTTATTATTGAACTTTATTGAGAAACTTTAATGGTTGTAAAATATGGCGTCTACATACATGCATATCGGGAGTTTATAACTCTGGATATGTGTAAAGTGTGTGAAACATTTAGTGCTCTCGGCAATCAAATATTGTTTACTTCAAAATAAATAATTTCTTATACGATACAATATGCTTTCGTCAAATGTATTCTTTTGTACGAGAAACGTGTAACACTTTTCTTGTTAATTATTTACTATTTTGTAAAGTATTTACAATTTGAACTCGCCCGGCTTGTAGTATGACATATTTACTTATCGTGTTATCGAGTAATTTCTAGGCCAAGACTTACATATCGATATTTAGTGTTGAACATGTTTGTAAACTCAAGAGATGATTTAATTTATCACCAATTTCTCACGGTCGTCAGTGTGGGAAATGGTAAAAATTTTTGCAAATGATGGTATTCGAGAGCACAAGTCCAATGTCTGACCAGACTCAGTCATATCAGCATCTAGATCATTCTGATATGTACTTGTGTCCATGCTAATGCATATTGCAGCGCCCTCTTTCGCCGTAATGAATGATTGGCAACGTAAAAATAATAATACAGGCACATATTTTAGAGATGTGTACCTAATATAATAAACATAAACGATAAAAAGTCAACGTTGTCGCCATTTTGTTGTAAAATGTTAAATTATTATTGAATTGACGTTGACGTTTAGCCAAAGTGATGTTGAGTAATTATAAGAGCATTGAATTACACATTGGAGCGTTGTTTTCTTAATTTGTTCATTCTTTCGAGTTATCGTTTCGTGTTATACGGTGTTCATGTTATCGCGAGTGCACTGTAATTGCAAACTTCAGTTCCCTATATTATATGGATGTATACTCAAGTGCAGTTACTTGTTTTGCTACCGCTATGCCAACAAAACATGAATAAAGAATTTATTCTTTAAAAATGCTTTTTAATATTGGCATTCAGTATAAATACGAGTATAGAAACATTTAAATGTATGTATGTATGTATGTATATATGTATGTAAGAAAGCCACTTCTTTTTTACCAGCATGTGATTTGAATTGAATTCTGTGCATGAGTACAAGAGTGTAATTTTTAAGCAACTCATATAAAAGTACGAGTACATTAAGTTCATTGTTCATTAATTTGTTTTTTATTTTTTGCCTTGTGCTTAAGCATTAGAAAATCTCTAGTAGACGTGTTTAAGATTTTAAAAATAAGGTTCCACTCAGTTAGGGTTTGCTGTTCGGTGTTCACTTAAATAGGCACAGCGATTTTTTAGGACAAATATGCGAAACCGGAAACCGACTTCTTGTTATTTTAAAAATTTTTTATTTTTATCAATCATAAATAATGATTTGTCTCTTAAAAAGGCAAAAATCAGTAGAAAATTGTTCAAAGCCTCTTTAAAACGTGACCAAAAATGTATTCATAAGAAAGAAATTACTGTATCATAGCTCGCAACAGGTTGATGGGTTTTTCATTACAAGAAAATCAATTGTAATGAAATTAATACTAAATGACTCTGAAAGCAAAAAACAAATTATAGCACAATTTCTGAATTATGAAAAATCAAATGAGCAAAAATATAGTTAAACAATTTAAGAGTGTACTAGTAGTAGAGAGGAAGACACAATGGTAAATATTATAGTCTGGGTCTCTGTACAATTTTTATCACTCAAGTCCTTCTACTGCAAAAAATTAATTGAGTTCGACATTTGATTGGGTTCGGATATTATGGCTTGTACTGCCAATGGACTATCAGTAAATATTAAATGGATTTGAAAACTCAACAGAACTGTAGTTACATATGTATATTTGGCTAAACGAATCATTTTTGCGGCGATGGATGATGCTTAAGGCATACAAATTCAAACATTTTTGCTTTTGAATCGAACTACACAATAACCGACTCTGAATCCGGACGGTTTAAAAAAAATTTTAAACCGAAAAAACCGAAAACCGAATCGCTTTCTCGGTACTTGGCAAACCCTACATTCAATACTCAGAACGCATGCATTATTGTTCATTATATTAGATACGAAAGTAGGTCTGTCGTACATGCATAAGTGTTTTTAATTCCTGAGAATCACATGATACTCGTATTGGTACATAATCAGTGTTATTATACTTAAACTGAATGTAAAAGGTAATCTTTAATGGCCACTCAATGAAAACGCATTTAGATAATGCTGGCAAATATTCTTTATTTATTTCTAGGCACGCTAAAAATATGTATCCATATGAATGGTGTTACTCCCAGAATAAGGAAAGAAGGTCGAAGAAGAAATTTGTTAAGGAAGTGTTAAAATTGTAATGTGCAAAATTGTAAAGGCTGACAAAGAATTGCTTTAGTCGATTCATGGAATTAATTTCTTTGGTGCCTGAATCAATATTATCATTATGTTAATCTCTGTTGACTGCCAGCCTCTTTTTTCTTTCCAAATCCATGATTCGCACATTCCTCTAAAGTGTGTTGAAGCGTGCATAAATTAAAAATAACAATTTATTTTGCAACAATCATATTGATTATAAGTGGCCATCGGCCGATTAGCAGTTCCGAAATTATAATATTCTATCTCTACACACAATTGCAGAGCTATTTATAAAACATTCAATACCTCCTATCTATGGTAGATACGGTACAGTATAGTATGGCCTACATATACATACATACATACATATTTAAATATTTATACACATGTGTATGTAAGTAAAGGAGAAAAATATGTCAACAATAAGAGATGCAAAATTATCATCATATACACTTACGTACATATTTATGACAAGAAAAACGAATTGTTCAATTTCAATAAATAAATGAAGTTTTTCGGCGATATTGGTTTGATATATTCGGCCCTCCTCTGTAAACCGAATCCGAGTAAATTTATCGTTTTCAAAAAATTAATAATGGTCCTGCAGACGTACACTATAATTTTCTTCAAGAAATGATATTTGGGAATCTATATAATAAAAAGACTGAAAAAAATCTAAACAAATATTTCTATTGTCGGAGTTAGTTTTCTAAAATCGTGCGGTTTCAAATCGATCGGTTTACAGAACAAGACCAATTATTTATTTAAACTCCCTTTAAGTTTAGGATTGACAAAATAAGAAACTACAATAAAGTACAACAATTACACGCACTTACATACATATCGCCATTTGAAAAAGTTTTAAAAAAATTTATGGACTCCAATATCTCATTTGGTGTCTATGAAACACAGTGGGGAAGAAAATTCACTTTTCTAAATTAAATTATATCTTGTATACATATATACATGAATTCTATTTTTGACAGGTTGTAGTCGGTAGTCTGCGGTCGTTAATGTATTTAAAGCTTCACTTTTGCTTTTTACATGCAAAATTGTGTCTTTGAATTTGTGAAAAAATTTATTTTATTAAACACGATTGGGTGCCGACTTCTAAGTTTTAAAGTTGAAAAGAGAACAATATAATTTATAATATCAATTAAATAAAACATGCACATACATACATATGTATGTTTATTAAGGCTGTTCACGACATAGTGGGAAAAAAATTTTTTATCGGATCTAAACGCATAGTAGCTTATTTTGTGCCACTTGGAGTGCAAATAAGAAAATATATTCAATCGAACAACGTTTAGAGGTTGCTCAACGCTCCCAAAGATTTGCTATAGAATAGATTTTGTATACCTATTTCTTTAAAAAATTTACTATTTTGTACCGGTGTCGATTTGTGAATTGGAAATTGATCATGATTGTAATATTTGCTTAAGACCCACTGTAAAATAGTTCTCAGAACGCTCTGTTGCTCTAATGTCTGCCTTCAACGAATCTATTACGAAGAATGAGACAGAAATGCAAAAATTAATTCAGGTTGTAGAGGATCACAGAAAGAGAGTTCCCGATGCTCGAAAAGTTGCACTTAAAGCGTATAATCCGCGATAACAAGATCATAATGCATTTTAGATTGTGTTAAGTGGTTTTTATGTAATGCTGATTAGCACATTTTGCTTAGATTATATGTATTAAAGTTCAATAAAAAGAAGTCCTTTGAGCAACCCCTAAATATTTTTCGATTTGTTTGAGTTTTTGCACAAAGAAATGTTTATAAAAAAGGAACAAAATAAGCTACTATGCATAATCAAATTCAAAAAAATTTTTTTTTGAACAGCCCTAATGTTTATACACATATGTCTTTCGTGACTCGGATCTCTGCGCGAAATATTACTGCCAAATGGTTCTTAAGACATCCCCACAATTATTTTATGCTTCTCCACATTTTGCTAATTTTTGCTTTTGTTCAAAATCTAGACCTTTGAATGAATCCTTTTAAGTCTTTTTTGAGCGCACAACTGATTAATTAGTTTTTGGTTATGTAAGGTACTCTTAAAAGACTCATTTCGCCGATATTTAAAAAAATAATATTGCATTTGATAACTGGATATGTATGGACTTTTATTATTTAAGAATTATAAATGTAAATTGATACAGATGCTTAAGTATCTACATATGAGACATTTTTGATGCCGACGTCTTAAATTAGTTTAAAGTTTGAAAAGCAAAATAGACAGGCACACACATTCAAACACTTACCCACTCGCATACATCCACTCATACTAAGATATGCATGGATCAAATGGTCACTAGGCACTCGTCTAGTGACCATTTGAGTGAAAGACGGCACTTGCATCTGATATACATAAGTTAGATAGTGTTAATGTTTCAAACTCACACCACATAAAACTAAAGACAATTTTATGATATCAGAATAAAAATGCTTTGCTATTATAACAAGTACATAGACGTTTTATTATTCAAACCCTATGGAAACAAATTTCATACAGTTCTTATGAACTTAACAAAAAGAGCAATCTAAGTTTCTGCAAATATCTGTGGAAAAAAGGAAAATGCGTTAAAATCGAGATGAACCCTTTTTCAGATAATGACACCCCTACAATTTTCATAGACAAATTCCCAAATACGAGTACTTTTTGCGATATTTCGGTAAGTTTTAGTTCAATGACTTAACTTAGCTTATACTTTGATATGTTTCAAATTAAAATGCAAGCGGGATGCTTTGATGGCCGACCATTATAATTTACTCATGAAATTTTCCATCTTTATTGCCTACTGAAATTCAGACAAAGTTTCATCAAGATATGTTGACTGGGTAAATAAAGCAAAGCAAATTTATTATTACGAGAACGTGAAAATACCTTACAAAAAAAAAACAAACACAATCATTAAAATACACTTGCAGATATGGCAGAGATAAGCGAATAATTTTAAAAGATCTTCCGTCATTTCACTTCAAATTTGGTTAATAAGCACTCCGGTTTTAGCTATGCGCCATCTGCAATTTTCTCTTGAATATACAAATATTTATCGAAATTGATATTATTATTTCTTTCAGTGTACTTGTGCAAAAGCTAAATGAATTGAATATGAATGTATGTACTTAAGAAAATTTATTCTTAATTAAGGTCTTAGTAATCAGGCAGCAGTAGAACAAATATGAAATTTATAATAAAAAGAAAAGAAAGATCTGTAATTATTATTTACTCGTATTATATTATTGCCACTAAGACTGACGTTTAGTGGACTCTGCACTTTCACTCTAGTAAACTTAAGAATTGGAAATAAAATATCATAGAATACAATTGAAATTAAAATATTTTAGTCTTGCTTAATTTTTATTTTAATAGTAATTCACACTTTTAAATTACAAGTCGGGAAATGTTTAATTATTAGTGTCAAGATTTATGAAAAAGGTGCAAATTTGAGTGACAAAGGAGATGTGAACTGATGGTGTTGATTTAAAAAATAAATACAAAATGACAAAACTAACTCAATTCACTTGAACTAATAATTCAAATGGATAAAATCACAATCAGTGATCGTAGTGATACATGACGGAAATGTTGGAAAATTTAATAGTATGAGCCAAAAAGTGTTGAGAAATCTAACTATTACGAGTACATAATATAAAATTATGAATAGATAAAAAGCACGTTTCACTGAAGTGAAAACAGCAAAGATTAAACACAAAAAAAACTTAATTTCAATCTAAATAAAATCAGTTAATTCAACTCGTTCATTAGTTATACCTCCCATGGCAACTACAGAGCCATTGGAGCAAACGCGCATGTTACGGGAGGATCTTACACCATCCAAACCCAAACAAACTATTTTTACTTCAAAAACTGATCGATCACCAGCGCAGAGAGCAAAAAACTTCTTACGCAAACGGATTTGTATTCTTAATTGGATCGGCAAATATAATGTTGAATGGGGCATAAATGACGCCATTGCTGGCATCACCTTAGGTCTAACCATCATTCCAGAAAGTATCGCCTGTGCTCTACTGGCAGGGCTGCCTGCTCGTTATGGCTTGTGTTCCGCCTTCATTGGTTCCTTTATTTATCTTATCTTCGGGTCAATCGACAAAGTCATAATTGGTCCTACCAGTCTTGTGGCTTTAGTCAGCGTCCAGTTTACGGTGGGGAAGCCAATTGAATTTGCCTTCATCTTAACTTTTTTGAGTGGTGTTGTACAATTGCTAATGTCAGTTCTTCAAATCGGTAAGATCGCGTCTCAAAATGCAATAATTTATTTTCTCTTAAATTATGTGAGGTATGTACGTAGAGGCTTTTAAAAACCCTGCATTCATACATACTAACATATTTGTTTCGGTTAGATTACCTATAGTGCAAAAGATATATACTTGCACATACAAAAATATTTATTTATATCATTGATCAAATTCTGCCTGACCTACTGGGTAAGGTTTGCATAACATCGTAGTCCAATTAAACATAAATAGCGGTAAATTTTTTTGCACTCCTAGACATGGATTAGCAATATCACGATATTTTACTATATAATTAAGTAAAAATTAACTTTAAGGCCTAACTATAATATGAATAAGCTGGCTTAAGCTAATGCCAGAATTGAACGATAAGTCTCTCAAATACTTAAGCAATTCAGATGTGACTTTTAGGTGGCCACAATGTACTTAAGTATTCTTTAGCCACAGCTGCACATATGCGTATTGTTCACAATTTTTTAGTAATTTTGTTTCTTCTTAAAACTAATAAATAAATGCAATTCAATCAAATTAACTTGTTGGAATATCCTAGTCCATTAAAAATTCACGTATAATTATATCCTCCACTTTATTACTTGTTTTATTTGTTTTGCCTACTAAAAATTACAACAATGATCATACATAAATAAACTCATGTGTATGTGTGGATAGATGTATTGTAAAACAAAGAATGAAAATAAAAGTGTTGCTTTCTTTTCTGAGTTTAAAATAAGAAACAATAAAAAAATATTTAAAATCAATGAATATTTTTTGATGCTGTTTGCTTGAGTTTAAAAAAATACACAAACCGTGTTTTCCGTACGGAATATGCGTTCAGTTTGGCACTTAGCTTAAGCAAATGACATTTGACGAAACTTGACGAAAATTTCCATAAGTACATTATAGTTTGCCACATACGTTTTATATGTAACCGCACAATTGCTTAAGTTCGCTTATTCACATTATAGGTGGGCCTTTACACAGTGTTATCAGAATTCTAATATATATATATATATATATATATATATATATATACGGTCAACTTTTTGTTTTTGTTACCCCAAACATAGAATTTGATAATACATATCAGAATTTAAAATAATATAAATTGTAGTACAAATGTAACACTTAACACTTAAACGAATTTATAGCGAAATAGCATGGTTGCCTCTAAAAATGTTTGATGACTGCATTGTCAGGTTTTTGTGGAATTTATATATATTTATATTTATTTGTATATGATTTGGAAAGGAAAAAAACTTTAAAAAAAGTTAAATAAGGAAATATCCGTAATGGCACTTAGTTACGAAACAACTGAAATTCAAAATATTGGGGGACTTCAATTAGCGTTGTTGCTGACTTAAATTTCGTCATCTCAAAAATACCTCTACAACGGGTGTCAAGCAACACCCGTGCATTACATACATTCATACATACATATATTAATAATTATGAGGTTGTTAAATCAGTATTTTGAAAACACTCTCACAAATCTCTAATTGTAACACTTATTCGCAGTTGGGCGTTAATTCATGTGACGATTTCTACTCAACTAAATATTCATAAGCATATGTAGGTATACTTGCATACATATAAATACATCTATTATGTATACCTGAATATTCATACATATTTATATGTATTCACGAATTAGATACTCAAGAAATTGAATAATGTAGAGTCATTGAAAAAAAACTTACGAAATGACTAGTTGGTGTCTTTGTTTTATTTAAGGCGACGATTATATTTATAATTAAAATTTTACTATGTACTTACGAGTACGTATCGTTTTCTCCTTTTTACCCGACACAAAAAAGGGTATTGTATTTATCAGCCAAGGCTTGTATATACAAATGTATATGTAGTAAAGACCTGCTCAAGACCTCTTACAAGAACTTTTAGGACATGAGGGATTTTTCTTGGCAACATCGCTTGTTAACACTCATATAGACGTACACCAATACATTAGTCGTGCTTCGCTTATAATACGACAGCTTCTATTATTGATTTAGTATAATAAATGCCTCGACAATACATTTAAAAAACAAAACGTGTTTACATTTTAAGGCTGTTTCCGCCGGTCTCTAATATGTACGTATGTGTATAATGATTCTGACGAGAATCGAGTTCTCTTAATATTTCCAGTGTTACTAAAGATATGAAAATAGCTAAAATTCAATATGGCATCGATGAAACTCCATTTTGTAAAATAAAATATATTAAAATGGGTGAACTATATTTATCTTATAATTTTTTATTTTATATGACCTTTTTGGATCTCAAACATCTTAAAGTTGTGTAAAAAGTGAACTTTGAACAAAAACTTAAAACGAAACTGTCTACGAAAACTAAAAAGGCAAAAAATAAAAGACAAAAAAATATATTTAACAAAAAAAAAAACATTTCTCAGGAAACTAAAAAGAAGAAGACAAGTCCAACAGTGCGGAAAAAATCGACTTATACAGTCAGGAAGTATTATTACTTATTACTTTTTTATGCAATCGTTAAAGAAATCAAATCATTTTGTTTACTATTCGCATAAGTTATTTTAAGTTTTTTGCAAAATGTTTTACTGTATATAGACCCCAAATGCTTATACTCGTATGTACAAAATCCATAACATTTGTATAGTGCTCCAATACTCACTACAAACTAGTTTGTAGTTATCTCATAGTTACCATTTCCTAAATGTTATATATTCCTTTTCCAGGTTTTGTATTTGAGTTCATTTCGACTCCCGTAATAAAGGCATTTTCATCAGCAACAGCTGTATTGGTGATAGAATCTCAGATAAAAGTTCTGTTGGGCATCAAGTACTTAGTGGTTGGATTTGTGGAATCATTGAAGACACTCTTCCTTAGATGCCAAGAAACAAATAGTGGAGATTTGGTGATGGGAGTTTGTGCAATAATTTTTCTCATTGGTTTTGAGGTTAGTTCATCACACAGTCGTATCTTCCTTCCATTACTCAAATTAAATTATTTTATTTCAATGAAATTTTATTTTTAACAAAATTTTATTTACTTCAATCACATACAATTGCAATTTTAATTTTTAAGTTCACGTTATTCGATTCACATACACACGTACATGTGTCTGTAAGTATGTTCATAACCATATATTTCCATGTGTGCATACACGTGCATGCATACATACTTACGGCCCTATGTGTAAGCAAAAATTGGCATGAAGTCAGCATAAGTGACAAAATTGAATTAGGTGTTAACGGCTTCCTTTATACAATTTAACATTAAAAACGGTAGCATTACCTAATTTTAACACACCTCTAAGTCTTATCATGCTTTTTAATGTAAAGTTTCACGCAAAACTCTTTAAGATCATGTTCAATTTTGCCACTTATGCTAACTTCATGCCAATTTTTGCTTATACATAGGGCCGTTAATATGTATACATACATATCACTCCTTTGTTGCAACATTTTCATAACTCAAAAGCACTAGTGATATCTATTGTATAAGTTTCTTTTTTCGATTATAAATTAATTTAAATATTTATTTGTTGATGGTTTAGCATATCTAGATGCATTTCGTTGCAGCTAAGCAACCCTTCAGTATTTAATTAAATTTGTTAAGCTCATATTCATTTTGATACCAGTTAAATAAAAATAAAATATTGAAATAAATTACTCTAGATAGACTGTATTTAAATTGAAGTCATAATGGCGTAACACTTTGTTGACATGTTCTGCTTCCGTTTCATTCCATTTTTATTAAATTCTACTTCTAGTTGTTAGAAAAAATAAGTTTTAATATGAAAGTTAATAAAGTTGGACGGATATGCTGCCGCTACCTCTCATTTTCTCGCAACACCTTGGTCGTCCTCATAACTGCGATCGCATCATACATATGGCTGAAATTAGATACCCAAGTGCCATATGCATTGAATAAGAATGCTCTGTCTGGATTGCCCAACTTTACTCTGCCAGAATTCACCATAGAGTCCCCGGAGAAGACATATACTTTCTGGGACATACTTTTTGAATTAAACGTGGGGATAATCGTTATACCAATAACTGGTATTCTTACCAACATTTCCATTGGAAAATTAAGTGAGTAAAAAATTGTAATTCGAATCATTAAATTTTTTTATTTCTTTGCACGAACCAATGTTTACTGTTTTCATAATTATGTATGTTGACACGTATTTGTTTCAACTATTATTCTAATATCAAATTCAAATAGATAATTTTAATTTAACGCTGTTGCTTGCATAAACCGCATATATGTATTTACCTATAATTTTAATTTGTTCTCATTCAATGCAGCTCCCAAGGGCATGGTGGACAACAATCAAGAATTAGCAACACTGGGCTTGTGCAATATATTTGGATCTTGTGTCCAGGCTATGCCATCCTCAGGGGCCTTCACACGCTATGCCATCAGTACGGCATGTGGTTTGAAGTCCCCAATGGCAAACTTATATTCAGGTAATCTCTTATATTTCTTTAATTTTTTGATTAACATATGTAAATACAATTTGTAGGTGTAATTGTTTTGCTTGCTCTAAGTTATTTAAGTCCATATTTCAATTATATACCTGAAGCTACATTGGCAGCGATATTGATTTGCTCCATATTTACTTTGCTCGATTTCAAATTGCCGCTGCGTTTGTGGCGTGAATCCAAACGTGATTTTATCTTATGGATGGTGTGTTTTGTCATCTGTGTTCTGTGTGGCGTTGAAGTGGGCCTGTTTGTGAGCATAATTATCAATGTCTTGCATTTGCTATTTTTATGGGCTCGCCCGGAAATTTCTGTGAAAATTAAAGAGGTAGTACATCTATTCTTTTTACTATACTGTAGCTTATCAAATTTGTTTATTCACTAGTCATTACACACATACATACATATATATATATGTTTATAAATTCAAGATGTATAACCAGGTGGCAGCAGGAGAACTACAAGTATAACAATCCAATAGCAATGTCCATTTATTGTGCTAGTGCTTGTCAGAAACATAAGACATAAAATAAGGAAAAAGCAGAAAACCACCAGCACATAATGAATGCACTTCTTACAATTTATAATAATTAATTCATTAATTTTTTTAAAGCACTTTGCTTAGATTGTTTATTGAAAAACGAACACAAATATGCAAATGAAATATTTTCTTACAGTCTCTGCCATAAGTGCAGTTGGAGCAAAAAATAACCAGGAGCGTTTTGCTGCCACTTTGTCAAATACATCTTGCAAACACATCGCACTTATTCCTCCAAAAGGGGCCAACTCAAAATTTACAAATGCCCACTAGAGGCCAAAAAATATTTGTTTTTTTTATAAACTATATATATCACATATAGGGAGACAACTGTATTTTTTAGTAAAGGAAGTAGAGAAAATGATGTATGATTCTTAAAGTATATCGTTTTCTTGCAAAAAGTGAAAATTGCTCAATTTTGAGTTGGTCCCCTATAGAGGAACAAGCACAATATATAGAAAAAAATTTCAATCTTCTCACTCTATTTGATTCAGATTGACGACATGCAATACATATGCGTAACGCCTGGCAATGGAGTTTATTTTCCGGCCATAAATTATTTGCGAGCGAAAGTTCTCAAAGCCGCTACACATGCCGAATTCAAAATACCTGTGGTCATTGACTGCCATAAAATTACTGGCTTAGACTTTACAGCAGCTCAAGGTTTAGTCAAACTAGCTAGCGGCCTGAGGCCAGATATATGTGATAAAGGGACCGAAATAACAGATATTGCGAATGGAGGAGGCGAAACCTTACTGATTTTATATCGAATGGAAGTTTCTTTGCAGAAGATGATCGATAATGTTGATAACTTAGTGTATTGTGAGACGGAGGAAAAAATTCGAGAATTCCTTACACAAGAATCTTTACGGAATGGCTTTATCAACTTGAAAGATCATATAAGAGCCTCAATTGATTTGGGTTATAAAATTGATGTCGAATAGTTGAACACTTGGCCCGGAAGACCTATACCAAATAATTTTCCTACTATTTAAATGTAAGCAAAATATAAAATATAAAAAAAGCGATTCTTCCACATTTTTAAACATTTAAAATAGTCTCTGAAATAATCTTTATTCCGACTGAGAATTAACACAAATGCTGCTAATGTCATTACGCGAGTATTATAAAATGATGCTCTTCACACAACTCATTTCATCTTCTTTTATTTCCCTTCAAGTCATGTTTTGAACTTCCTTTCCCTGGCTCACCTTAAAGCGCAACAATCATCGCATTATTTATGTGTCAGTGTTTTAAAGTGCTGAATGGAAAATGGAAAGATGCTGATGAATAAAAAATAAATAATGAAATAAAATGAGGAAAGAAAAACAACACAAAAAATGGACAATAATTGCTGAGTTAATGGATTTCTGTTTACTTTCTCGCTAAGCCGTGAAAAATGTGCCACATAAACCCAACTATGTACACTGGCAGGAGGCAGAGTACTCTGGATTGTACTCTGGATGCCATTAAATAGAATAAATGGAAAACAACATCTACAACCACGAAAGTAAAAATGCGATTAAAAAGAAATGAAAACAAAAGCAAATGCAAATGCAAAACCCAGGCAAAAAGTAATTAAATCTCGCTAAAGTAAACGAATATTTAAATGTAAAAAAAATGTTGAAAAGGAAATCTATTTTTGATTCCACTTTCAGTTGAATCGATATAAACTTCAAGTCGAGCGTTTTCAACGATTCGGTTACCCCTGTTGACTTTAGTTGCAGTCACAAGACAAGCGATGTTTCACTTAAACTCGAGATTATTTGTCGTCAGTGTTATTAATTCTTTTTACAAATACGTAAGAAATGTACTTGTATATAGTACAGAGGGGAGCGTGTCGCATTTTACCGAACACGAATACAAAGATGATGTCCAACACGTACGAAGCAAGCAGGCGAAAAAGTTTCCCAACACGATGCAACACAACACGCACGACATCAACTTGATTAGCAAAAAATATTTTTTTTGTATTCAAATAAATATATACAAAAATTCGTTTAATTTCCGAACTTAAACGTAAACTACCAAAAAAAATTTGGTGGTGCTACGTATTTTGCCAAACAAAGTATTAAATTTTCCTTTATTGGAAATTCATGCTTACGTATTCAGATATTCTGACACGAACACTTCGTATTGAGTCGTGAGTATTATTACCACGACACGCGCCCATCTCTAGTACATAGTCATATAAAATCAAAAAAGTAGTAACTTAAAAAAATTCAATATTAATCCCCGACTAACAAAAAGGTTTTCTACCCTTAAGTTTGTAATGTGTGTATGTGTATCTGTGTGTCTGTCCGTGTCCACGTACAAACCAAAACGACTGGACCGATTTATATTTAGTTTTCTTTGTTTGAAAGGTGACTTCATCGAGAGGGTTCTTAGATATGTTTCGTTATTCATTCATTTTCATTTCATTTTCATTATAATGCACATAACGAAAATCCAACTTCCCACAATATTTTTATACGAAAGTTAAGACACAACGGAGAACTAAACAAATTAAAATTTTTGTACTAAAATTCTTTTTTTTTCTGCTGTAAAATATTTTAAATGTAAGTTACGCCTTTTTCCAAATCACGATACGTACAGTTTTCATAAAAAAAAATTCAGCATTATCGCCAGCAGATTTCGCTCTCTTCATCTTATAGTTCTAAGATAATAGAGTAAACCTAAGTTCCCGCTATCGGTACAATTTACCGATTTTCGTCGGCTCAAGGTAATCAATTCATAAGTAATAAACCAAAACGTATTTATTTCTCAATTAATTCTTAAATAAGACTATATGACTCTATTGCCACTGTCGAGAAGTGCAATCACGTCCTTATTTTTCAATTGGTTGATAAATAAAGCAATTTTCTGTTTTACTTATGACTTTACTTCAGTGAGCCGATAAAAATCGGTACATTGTGCCGATAGTGGGATCTCGGCTTAAGAAGCATTTGAAAAAGGTTGATTTTTAGTAACAAACTTTTTAAAACAGCTTCTTAAGTTGCTTAATTTTGACAGGTTTTATGTCTTGGATGCCTAAACTAATTTAATGAAACTTCCAATCAACATGACAGTACTTTCGAATGTGGGAATCGTACCTTTTTAAAACACACGTTTTCCAGCACACCTCCAATAGACATAAAATTTCGTGCCAAAATCAGACACAATCATAAACTTTCACGAAAATTTCTTCTTTTGGTCTCTTCCGCCAGAATCAATTTTCGGTTTGATTTTGCTGAACACTTTTTGCCTTATTTAGCAAAAATTATCTTGGTATACCAAAGGTTTAGAAAACAAATTTTGTGTGGAAATTTGTTTGTTAAACGTTTGGTAAACCAAAATAATTTTTTTTTTCTGAATAAGCCCCTTATTCCTTATATGTACATATGTATGTATGAATATAGTAACTCAAGTTAATTTTTAAATTTTATATTGGAGAAGACAATTGAGGACATGCCCAATCAAAAATCAAACCAAATAACATAATTTTTCTTCCGCACGCAGACCACAAAACCCAAAAAAATGTGCATATAAAAAATTACAAAGAATTCATTTCCTTAGTTTATCCCTTTTGAGAGCTTTTCATTAGTACATATTGACGGAATTAAATCCGATTGATTTAGCTTATCCTATCTCTGACTTAGTTTTTCGCTTTAATGCCTAATGGGATTAGCTCAGTTTTTTATTACTTCTTTAGAAAATTTATGCATTTGTATTTGCATTTGCAAGTATGTAATTTAAATTTAAACATGAGCGGACCGCATCAAATATTTGTTCTTACTATAGTCTTCGCATTTACCCATTTCAATCAGGTGGACACTAATGCAGCCTGGGGGAAATTCTGCTCCAGTAAAGACAATAGATCTTTGTTTGTGATATACATACATACATACATACATACGTACATATTTATGTATGTATGTGTATGTGTATGTGTATACAGATGAATACAACAGTAATTGAAAAAATGGAGATTTAAAGCAAAATAATATTTAAGTGCTCGCAGTCAAACACGGATATGTGTATACGAATGTAAATAGTCGGTATTAGAGATGAGCGATATTTCGAAACCTGTTCTTTTTTCACAGCGATTAAAAATCACTAATCACAACTGTGACTGAATTTATCAAGTAACAGATTTTGGAAATATAGTTCTTTTATTCAAACTGTGATTGTTCTAATATGCTTATTTAACACTAAATAAGGCTACCACATGAATTTGTTTTTATACTTTCAGGTTTTGTCGATAAAATCATCAAATCGTGTCAAATCATATTTTCTGGAAACTATGTATAGTCTATACCTCTTTTACGACAATATTTAAGGAAAGGTTTCATTGTTAATTGGTTGTTCTTGTCGCTCTTCTTATTAGTATTACAAAATACTAAGTGCTGAAATGCGTTAAATTCACAGCCATTGTTTTATTTCACTGCTGCTCTTCTTATAAAATTTTCTCAAAATAACAAAATACTGCTAAACTGTGATCAGAGTCACAGCGATTTAGAAATCACGTTCACAAGGAACAAAATGTTTAAAAAAATCACAGTTTCGATCATCTTTTGTCATAAATATATGTATCAATATGTGTATGGATGTATGTATGTATGTATGTATTGTGTGTATTTGGCGGTAACGTTTCACTTACAAGTGCAAACGTAAGTTTTCTCTTTGTTGTTTTAGGAGGGTAAATGGTAACTTGTATCAAATACTCGTAAAAAGAAATATATAATAAATTCATACGTTTTTTACAGCAACATAAAAAATATATACATACATATGTACATACATATACATACATAGGTACACCCTCATCTTGCCCACAATGTTTTCTATAAATTTGAAAGAGCAGTAATCAGGGAAAAAGAAAACTTCTTTAAGTGATATTATGGAATAAAAATCGTTACTTAAAAAGTGTACATTTTGTTGTCTTTATCCAAATGATTTGAAAGGGAGACACGGCTATGTCCTTTTACTATTGTTATTGGTGTTGTTTCGATATTTATATTCCTGAGTTTTATTTCTTTATGCCATTTGGTTTGAGTTCTTTTTTGTTATGCTTTTAAAAGTGTTCGTTAAATCATACATACAATTGCAAACAAGTACTTTATACGTGAGTTTGTAACACTCGTGTATGGACCGAATCACAAGTTATTTATACTCGCTATGGTGAATTGAAAAAATTTTATAATCAAAACTCAGTTTCGGACGGACTATAAATAATGAAGAATTTTTAATTCACATAAACAACATTTTTTTTTATTTTAAATAATACTTATGGTATATTATAAGAACTAACTAAAGAAACGCATAAAAAATTATATATAAACTAATAACATTTTGCCAAATAGCCGGTAAATCCCGAGAATTATAAGAAAAAATCCGATTCCCGGGAGCTAGAAAAAGATGGAAAATTAAAAATCCTAATTTAGATGTATACTCCACTCGCATGTGTATGCGTATTTTTATGTATGCGTATATGGATGTACATACAATTTATGAATTTATGATGCACATCGCATTTATTTTTGAGTTGATTGGTTAAAAAGATTTAGGACAAAAAAACTTGTATTGCAAACAACAATAATAATAGAAAATTGTTTGTTTCTTTCAATACAAGTAATCGATCGAATAATTCCTGGTGGGACAGGCCATTAATTTTAAAATGTATTTTTCAAAAGC
This sequence comes from Tachina fera, assembly GCA_905220375.1. Taxonomy (NCBI): domain Eukaryota; kingdom Metazoa; phylum Arthropoda; class Insecta; order Diptera; family Tachinidae; genus Tachina; species Tachina fera. The sequence continues at coordinate 191,451,985 of LR999963.1, forward strand.
ACTCTGCTAAAATTTAAGATGTTGTTTGTGTCTTTGCTCTAAAACAAAAATAATAAACTAAAGTCAAATATTTGCAGGCGCATAGTGGTGAAAACTAAAATGATTTTATGAATTATATTCTTGTTATGAAAAAAAACACATATATGCTTAAATATATTTATGCATGAAACGAATTTTCATAGGAGTTATATAATAAAAGTCATACGGATTGCATACATGCGCACAGTGGATAAAATGGTCAATCTATCTGCGTCCACTTAAATTAACCACATATTTTTGGTATTAAAAATCAACACATTAACTCATGCTAGATCCTTATTTCTTTCGTTTCTTTATAAGATCTCTCATACATCAGCGGATAATAAAAATTGTTGGACTACACGAATACAAAAAAAATAGGAATTGTGCCAACTAACCGAGCCTAAAGTTAGTTATTCTATTGATATATCTCTAAATGAATTTAGATTTTAAAAATTACATACATATATTTATTTATGTGTGTACATACATAACTGTAATAAGTCAATATGTTATTTTATTTGGAATAACAATTTCTTCCACTGTAAAACGAATAAGTACCCTGAAACAAATTATTTACTTTTTAATAACAAGTGAAATACGTTTAGTATTTTTTTTATGTTGGAATATAAAATACATACATACATAAAAGTGTGCATTTGTTATTGCCTTTATTGCATTGAGAGTGTGCGTGTGTTTGCAAGTTGTACATATTCTCGTTCAGTCATATCCAACATATTTTTTCATAATTACATACAAACATGCAGCAATATGTGCACAAATAACGTATCTATGTATGTTACTTGCATGTGTTTGCATATGTATGTATGTATTGTATATCTTTTTATTATATGTATGTATGTATGTATGTATGTAAATATATATTTATTAATAATAAAAATGAGAAATATAACATTATACAAGCATCAGCAAGAAAAACATAAACTACAAACGGTTCACCATCCACAAAAACACGTTTGAACCTTCGGTGATGATGGTCATTAAATTGCGGTCATTTGTATGCAGACAATGTTTATCAAGCATAGACAAGCCGGCTGTTGCTTTTTATACTCAAAAATTCATACACACATTTCGTTTTTGCATCTTTCGAACGTACGTGCCTGTGTGTGTGTGTTTCACTAATGACGAGAGAACTTTTAGTGAGAAACGAACAGAGCAACAAAGGACATAAAACTTGCATTAGGAAACTGCCTCGGTGTTGCCTTGAAACTTAAGGATGAGTTAACTTTTGTATAACACACATAAAACATACATAAATACATATGTGTCTACATATTTTAACTCATAGAAAAAGTATTTACCAACACTACGAAACTTTTTCCTTTCTTGCAACTTTTTTTTAGAGAAGTCAACTTAATACCCGTCGTAAAAATAAATTCACCACAATTGTGAAATTTAATAAGCAAACATAAGAGCAATAATAAATATCTAAGTAGAGATACATAAATGATACAAAATAAAATGAGGCATTGAAAATTAAAACAATCAGTCTGTCCATCATGAGTGCAGTCTTTGGTCACCTGTGCCCGATGCTCTCCGTCTTCCCTTCAGTTGTTACTAACTTTTTCATCTCTTTTGTAATTAAATAAAATTAAAAAAACCAGTACTAAAACTTTAATTAACAAAATTCTGAGCAAGTGTTGTGTGTGTCTCTATCACATAAAATAAGTATTTAATTTTTATGAATAAATAATACAAATTGTTTTTAATTAAAAAAAAATAATATTCACCCCTATCGTGAATAAAATGTGAAATTTTTGTTCCCATGAAATTTTCATTTCCCATGAATTGAAATTTGCAATAGTGAATTTCATTTGAATGTTTTTCCCTGCTACCAATGCGCAGTGAATGCAAAAAAACGGAAAAAAGACTTGTAAATTAATTGAAAATCAAATAAATTAAGTTTAATAATAAGAAATACAAATATTTTGGGTTTCAAATGGGATGTAATAGAGTGTAAAGTTGTGTTTTTAATTATTTTAGGTGCAGTACCAAAAATTTTTTTGTATAGTTCCACAGCCATAAAATTTACTGCATGTGAACCAAAAAGATTCATGTTCAATAATAGAAGGTATTCCAAGAAATTATTGATATTAATCGTAGACATTATTTATTGATCTTGCTCTATAAATAATTATTTATAAGTTTTAATATATATAATTACAAGTATAATATTGAAATTACGCAGTGTATTAATTCAGTTCGCCTGCAAAAATAAAGTGAACAAAGCCAAGGGAAAAGTGATAAAATCCGCGTGAAAAATATTAGTCACGATAAGGGGAATCAAAAATTGGAACACATTTCAGGGGACAAATTGTTCACGATCCCAATTTGGGGAGAACGGAAAATATTTCGAGGGAAAAACTATTCCCGATAGTTTTTCCCAAAAAATCGTTACTCTGAATTAATTGTTTTACGAAAAAAAACATATTTAGCTGCCTTTTAATAGTAAAACAAAATTCGTAAGAAAAACTGTGTTTTAAACTTTTTGTAAATCAAATATATTTTTCATGCACAAGGACTTCGGCCCTATTCTGTACAGAAAAAATTATTCCCAAAAAATATTCAAGCAAAAGTTTGTTTGAAATAAAATTTTTATTCAATAAATATTTTTTACTATTCCAGTAAATAGTTTGATCCAATTATGTTCTAAGCAAAAGAAAAAACAATATGGAGTAAAAAATTCTAGTTGATACAATTGATATAAAGTAATACTTGTAACAAAATTGTTAAGAGAACATTTCTGTTCCAATATAGAAACTGCATACTGTACAACACGGTTATTTATTTTATTTACTTTTAATTTTCATTAAAAAATTTTGTGGAATCAGACAATCTTTTGATTGAAAAATTTAGGGTTTTTTCCAAACAAATTATTACAAAATTTTGCATTTGAATTCACAAATTTCTTTGTAGGACCTAAATTGAAAAAACTAGTATTTGATTCAGAGAATTTTGTGTTTGAAATGGAAAATTAGTTTTTTCTGTGTGTTACATACACATCCGATCCATTATTAATTTTTTGAAAATGAGAAATTTACTCGTATTCGGTTTACAGAACAGGGCCGATTGTGTAACAAAATTGGATAAGTCATTTTGAAATTAGTAAAAAAAAAACTCGTGGAGTGTAGAATGTACATATTTATGGACGTATAAATGAGAATTTAGGTCATTAAAGCCGTATGGCAATAAAGATTTTATTTCACTTTTATAATTTTCTTTTCAACGTATGTCAAAAAAAATAGCCTCTACCTGTTAAATTATTTTTATTTTTGCTCATCAGATTTTCAAATGGCAATTTGTGATCAATAAATATGAAGATATTAAAAGCACAAGTTTTTGTAACGTGACTTAAAGCACATAAATACGAGTACATACATACATATGTATGTATGTATGTTGTATGAAATTGCACTTTTATGTTCAACACCTGACTTGCTTTTAATTTTTGTGTTGTCTCTATTTTACCTTAAACCATGATGTGCTATTAAAAAAAACTTTTTTGCTTACTTGCGTCACGTTTTTGGAAAACTTTTAGGTCTTGCATTTTTACGTCTTTCACTTGGCTTGAGTTCTAAAGCATTTTTCAAAGTTATATTTTGAAATAAAAGTATTTAAAAAAAAGAACTACGTGTTAAAAACTCATCTAACCAAATGACCCAGATGTTAAATACGTAAGATATGATCAAGAATTATTTAAATTTTAACGCATTCATATTGTATATAAATACATACCAGATAATTTTTGTTACAGGGGAGATGTACACACATAGCCATACATAAATATGTAAGTCAACATAACCACGCGAGCATTTAGTTTGAATTTTAATAAGCCATACAAAATATTCAGCAAAAATGTTTGCTTGTTTTGCTTCAAAAGTCGTCGAAATTAAGAAAAGTCTGCTGATCTTGAACATAAAAGCATTCAGTCGTTACTTGATCACCTACCGGCCACAATGGCTCAATATCATGAAGGTCTCATCAGTAGAGAGATGACTATGTTAAGGCTGAACTGAGAGCAGAGTTCTGGTAACAAGCAGCGTTGTTCTTTTATACATACATATATATCTAGAGCAAGACTCTCCTTTGTCTTTGAAGGTTTGTGCATACTCTAACTAAGATTGATCTTTTTTATAAGAATAGTGTGTTCTCACTCAGAAACCATGTTTTTTTATAAGAACATTGTGCTGTCACACACTCAAACAACTTTTCTATAAGAACAGTTATCTGTCACATACTCAACTGTATTTTCAGTAACAATATTGTGCTGTTGCACAGGCAACAATATTTTCTATAAGAAGAATGTGTCATCACAGAGACAACCATATTTTCTATAATAAGATCATACCATACACTTTTACACTTTTATTAAAGCATTCACAAATGCCAATATTTTTCCAAACTAAATATCTTTTACATAGTCAATATTATTGCAGCCATATTAAATTACACAAAGAAAATTTAACTAAGTTTGGATGAATTCCATTCACTCTACAAACTTCTTTTTTAACCGCTGATCTGGGTGTTACAAGTTTAAGTGTGTGTGTGTATCTGTGTAGCTATGTGTCTATGTCTATATGTGTTTGTCCGTGCCTATGTGCAGACCAAACGGCTGTACCGATTTTTTTTTTTTTTTTTTGAAAGGTGACTTAATCGAGAGAGTTTTTAGATATGTCTTAAGAAAATCAGTCCTGCCGTTTAAAAGATATCACATCTTCTCTAGATATACTCTGTGTTTTTTAAATTTTTAGTTTTTGTTATTTATGAAATAATTGATGCTTCAAATATACAAATGAAAATTAGCTTTAAGTCTTTCGAAAACTTTTCATTTAAAAATTTATTTAATTCGAAAATTTATACAGACTATAAAAACAAATTTCACTTTCGTGGAATTTTAATTGAAAAGGTAGCCGACATTTCACTAAATTTAAAATTTAGGCTGTTACTTACAATCCCAGCAACAAATGCAGTAAGAAGAACTGTAATATATAAAAGGTTGGTGGAGTTGATAATTATTTTGTTATGTATTTATTTTTTGTCGTTGCTACTCTGCGCTGTCTGTAGAAGCCCAGAGCTTCAGGCAGGAATCGATCCTCTGACTTCTGGCCTAAAACACAGTTTACTACCCACAGTTAATTAAAAAACACTTTCATCCTGGAAAAGCAGTGATCACTTTTTCAAAAGCGATGTGAACACAATTCTTGCAATTTCTTGCATATTCATTCACATTTAGAAAAAATGTTATTCTTTTTGCTGGGCTTTTAAAAAGGTGTAAATCGCACAATGCAATGAAATATTTTAGCATTCCAACGTCTGCTAATTTAATATGCATGTAAATATTTTTTTCAATAAACTTTCTTCTCTACATTTTTCCAGCATTTAACGAATTTAAACTTGTTTCCAACTTTATAAACGTTAAATAAGGTTAACAATTTTCCTTCCATTTCCCTTTTAAAATCTATTTATTTTACTCACGTTTTTCATAAGTTCTTCGTTAATGTGCAAGAAGCAAAACAACATCAGCATCAGTAAGATGAAGAAAAGAAAAGATGAGCTGGAATGCGAGACGATGTTAATAAAGACAACATTTATTTTGACTATAAAATCCGGGGTGAGCACAAAAATGTCAATTTGGCCAACAGGCTAAGAAATTTGATTGGCAGAGCTTCAGTTTGGGTTTTCAGCTAGAGACTTGGAGGTTTTGAAGCTAATGTTATCTGAAATTAAATGAATAGTAATTCATTAAAATCTTGATATATTTTTTTGCATTTGACTATAAGGAGGAACTAAAGATTTTATTATTATGGGAGGTTCCACCAAAAATGTACTACTAAAATAAAAGTAAGGGAATTTCTTAAGATTCGCTGAACTAAAAACAAAATGTTATTTGCAAATTTAGCACTTATTATAATTTAAATTGTATGTCCTTTAAGTAAATTAAAATTTTATAAATCATTGGTGGCATCGTACTTAAAAATTTTTTGCATCTTGGCTATTGAAAAGAAACATCGTAATTCATAGCAGCTGAGACTTTGTGAATCATAATTTTAAGCACATTTACGAGATGACTCTATCAAAAATCCAAAAATATATTTTTGCTGCTTCTTACAATTACTATCCACAGAAAAGGAAAAAAAATTATGGGCCTTGCAGCAATTTTTTTTAGCCAGAAAGAAACTAAATTAAGATGACAAGGTTGACGACTACTTTTATTTTTCGATAACTAAATTGGGAACGTAATTGACAGTTGCGAAATATTCAAACAAAAGCAACGAAATATTACTGGAACCTCTTAAGCCCCGTTCAGACTATTATACAAGTATTAATACTTTTGTGGAAAATGCAGCTCTGACATGTTGAGTTGTTATTGTTTTTTTGAAATTTTGAAGATTTTAAAAATTTTTGAATTAGTGATGCAGAATTAACCCTCATATCGTTTTTTATATTGTGTAAAAATTTCAGACAAATATTAAGTTTACTCAACTCTAGAAAGCAAAATAAAATTTTCTTTTTTATTAAGTTGTGTGTAAATTGAAAACTTTGAACTCGTTTTCTGGCAAACTAGTTTTTTTGAGTTACAACAATTTTTGTGTCAATGAGCTATAGGTACTTAAATAAGAACGGTAAGTTTTTAAAATTTTTTATGATCTTTTATAATAAAAATTTTAATGTAAATAATAAATTTGTTTTTGTCTTTCATGCTTTTATATTTTAAATTCAACCTGAAACCCAAAATGTATTTAAGAATTCAAAGGAGGTCCGCAACAAAAAAAGTTTTACAAGAGTTCCGTGAACAAGAATTATATATACTAGTATATAAAAACACAAAAATTAAACCATAATAACCATTTTATTATTTATTCCATGCTTAACTTTTAACTTTTTTTTTGGAGTCTTCAGTCATCCCACGTCAAATCTGGTTGATAAGCACACAGGTTTTGGCTATGTGTCAGGTTCATACAGTATTCAATGACTTCCTCTTTTAAACTTTTAAATATATTTAATCTGTTTTCTATATTTGTATAAACAAAAATTAGTAAATATAAAAATTTAAGCATTCTTTGATAATTCCGTATCATGAAATGGTCACATACTTACTGTTTTAGTCTAAAGCTGGGATTAATATTGTACAAAAAATAACACTAACAAAATGTACATACATATGTAAATATGTATGTGTTCATAAACGTATACGTGCATACACATGGATGTAAAAAATATTCATAAAGTGCTTTTCTCACCTTCTGTTTGTACTCGTATTTCAGTTAATGGAAAGATTAATTGTGCGAAACATAAACTAGTCCTCGCTATAAGAGCCTAAATGGAGACACATGTGTGTGCACGTATGTATATGAGTATATTCTAGACAACATACAGGTTTTGAAGTCCAACAAAAGTGACAAATGCAAACGTCAAGTGGTAAATTTACTGCGGCACACCACAGTTGGAGTACACAATACAAACATACATACACATATACAAGTGTACGTTAAAATGTACATTAGAGACACGCAAAAGCAGCAGAACGGCACAAAAAATAAATGAAAACGATACGACAATGGAAAAATTATTCAAAAAACTTTTCAAATGCCGAAAAATTAAAATAAGGGGAAAACTTCAAAATGCATGAGTAGACAGATATGTGCAGTTAATTCAGACAATATACATATGTACACATACTACATAGATATATGCATTCATACATATGAATGTATGTACACAATCACTTAGTTTTTCAGTTTCAGTAAAAACAAATGTTACAAAGAAAAAATTAATTCTGTTAGAGAGCTCTCCATAGTTCGCCGATGACAAATGATTCGTTTAATTGTTGTGCCTTTTATTATTATTACAATTTTAAGCACCGCAACAGATTTTAATTCTTGTAGACGTCAACAAAATCAACTAGAGACTTTTTAAATTTTGGCGTTTCTTCATTTTGGCGACTTTATTCATTTAGGCGCGTTTTTAATCTTGACACTTTTTTTCTTTTTTTTAGTTTTGAAACTTTTTTCGGTTTTTGGCGATTTTTCAATTTGGCAATTTTTTTTTATTATTGGCGATTTTTTCATTTTGGCGACTTTTTTTCATATTAACAATTATTTTGTTACTGGAGCGTTTTTCGCGTTTGGCGATTTTTGGCGCTTTTTCATTTTGGCGATTTTTTTCATTTGGACGATTTTTTCAAATTTTGCGACTTATTTTAGTGTTAGAATTTTTTTTTTAATTTTTGGCGATTTTTTTCGATTTGGCGAATTTTTTTGAATTTTTTGCGATTTTTTTTTGGTTTGGCGATCTTATAATTTTTAGATTTTTTAGTTTTACCGTTTTTGAAAATTTTAAGAGTTTACCTCTTACGGTTTCCAAGTTGTCAAAATTACATATTCAAAATTGCATTAACTGATGGACAACCCTTTAATTTAAATTTGTTTAAATTTTACTGTTAATTGTTGTAGTGTATACAAAAATACACTAATTTTACAAATTTCAAGTGTCAATATATGTACATATGTACATACAATTATATATATTCTACATGGAATTTTAAAATTTTTCGTTGCTCGTTTTGGAACACCCTTTAATTTTTAATTCTCATGTATTTGTTGTTGTAGCGGCCAAGGTTCTACATACTCTGTCCAAATTTCAGGTCCGTAGCTCTTACGGTTCCTGAGAAAATACCGTGTGACGGACAGACGGACAGTCGGACAGCGTAGCGAAAACAATAGAATTCCTTTTTTCACCCTAAAAAAGATTATATTTAAGAATGGATGTATACAAATTTTATAAGCTAATTAAAGTTTTTCTAAATGCACTTAAATGAGAATTATGTTTTCTCAAGTAGTAACTTTTTCTTTCGCGTTTAGATAAACAAGCAGTGAAACTATTCATTGACATCTCAAAAGGCAATATTCGCAAGAACTAAAAGCTTTATTCAGAAGAGTGGACAAAATGCATTAAGTTCTTTTTATCATTTAAGGCAGCGACATTGCTTTCATTTGTGGAAGAAACTGAGCTATTCAATAACCAAAGCATGGACTGCAAATGTAAAACTGTGATTCGACAACGAGCTTTGAAATATATGTAGTTATATAAATATTAAATAGGACTTCAATTCCTCCTTCCTCGCCCAAAAACAATAAACAAAGACCATTTGAAATAGGAAATGTGAGCAATTTAAAATGTTTTTCGTCTGTCTGTCTGCCTTTATAGACTCTAACTGAAACAATAAAATTAAAAAAAATTATCAAGGCTATCATGAATAAAGTTCCGCGTGAAATTTCTCCCATTTCCAATTAGAATTTTTTGTTTTTCCCTATTACTTGCTATTAATTGGAATTGTTCCCAGGGAACATTTTCATGCAGAATTTTATTCATGATAGCACTGAATGTATAAATTATTATCTGCTTACAGTGAGATGATTTCATATATTCTTTTGCAAAAACTATCCCAGCTCATTGAATGTTGACACCGATCATTATGTTGGAATGATTCAAGAAATCAGCCACGCCCACCAATCGATTTTTTCGCGTAAAATTTTGTTCTGTCCAAGTAGATGTCCTTCAATTTGTTACATACACTTTTTAACATAAAAAAAGAGAAAAATAAGCCCATCGCCCATAAAACCTATACAAAATATAGATAAGAGTTGTTTTTAATATTTCAATTATCATTCAACAAAAAACATTATTCGTTCTTCATTTGTCATTTCCTTGAATACATCTTCACATTCCAAATCCTGTTTGTATAATTTATGTCTTAAGCTAAAAAATTCTGATGAAAGTAGTACGTAACGTAATATGTCAGTTTTTATCAGAAGTCTATAGATTTCCCCGAAAACATTAATCTATACTTCTTGTATTCCTTATTTCTTGCTTATTCCGCTTCTTCATTTAGCATAACAATAGGAAGAATTGTTGCATCCATTATTTCTTTTTGATCTATAAGAATTTTATGGACAGTGAACGGTGAACCAATATTCTTTTTAACGAAAAGTTTTGCTGTATCTCAATTATAATTTAAAGAAATTTTTCGAATTGATTTTCTGGCCACATGTTATTATTTGTAATATTATTATTATTGTAATACATAATAATCTCAAAGCACTTTTTCGCCCCAATTATTAATAAATTGTTGTTATAATATAATATATTATATATTTAATATTCAATGAATACCTGTCCTAAAAGTATGCAATAATTTCGTTTACAACTTTTACGACAAGTTTCGGGATTTATAATTTTCTTCCTGTTTCCAAGAGCTATTTTTTTTGTTTGAAGCAAAAGCTTCGGTGAAACCAGGGCTGCACAGTTTTTTTATCTTTTAATTATAATTAATATATCCAAAACAACAAAAAATTATATTTTCCAAAATATCACTCCGTGCAGCGCTTTTTGTAGCTGGATATCAGCATATCGAATATCATTGTTAAAGGGTTGAAAACAACTTTCATTGTCGATTTTCAGATAATAAATCAAGTTTTAAATCACGACTTAAATGTCCTTTCGTCTTTCGGTTTCGATTTATTTTTAAATTTTTAAAATTTAATTTTTTTAATGCAACACCCTGGAATATTTAACAAACAACAAGAAACCTTTTTAAACAATTTCTGAGAACTATCAAATAAATCACTTCCAGCAATAACAAATATTATCAAAACTAATAATAAAAAATTGTTAAAACAAAGCTAAATTGTGTTTGCTTACACACACATGCATGCAATATCTACGTATATTTGTGTGTGTGTGTGTGTGTGTGGGAATTGGTATTGTTATTTTGTAATTATTACACAATAAAATGATTTATAATGCAATTATTTATGGCTGCACCTTAAAACTATTAATAACTGATAAATGCAAAAAAAAAATGAAGCTAATAATAATTCATTCTGTTATTCAGCTTTGAGCCTTATCACAAGCCAATAATTAAAAGAATTAAATAAATTTTAAAAAAAACAGCCGATAAGTGTGTTTCGCAAAAATATAAAAAAAATCTGAATATGTATATTTGGAATATATTTGTATTTGTTTCCATAACAACAATTTGTAAAAGAACTCAAAGCTAAAACTTAAAATAATTCAAAAATATGAAATAATACATAAATGGAAACATTTTAATGTACATATGTTTTTATATACCTACAATAAAATTGAACAATAAAAAGTAATAATAAAAACCACATTTACATATTTACTGGCTGCAGCACTAACTTCTAGTATGCGTAAAAAATACCTTCTCCAAAAAGGCTCTTAAATTATTTTCTAAGTATTTATTTGATTTAACGATCCTGCAGTAAACATATGTGCCCTTAATTATGAAATTGGTCTAAGTCATCCGCGTTTTTGCTTCGAAATATTAAATAAATCTTTGAAAAACTTCAATAAATATTTAATAAATGTTTATAGATCGAGACTAGTATAACTTTAAATTAAAATCGTTCATAATTTAAAAATGTCTTTTAATGTGTTCAAATGTCTGGACCAAGGAAAAATATGACTCAGACCACTTTCATAATAAAGGGCACACATATAAAACGCTAATTAAATATCTCTCATTTTCAAAAGACGTTAGATATAAAATCGTTCACACAAAAGTATCATTGTCATATTTTCTTGTTAAACACTAACAGCCTTATTTATAAAACTTATTAAAGCTTTAAAAAGGTTTTTTAAAACAAATTTTCATAAAAAAAATTTCTTAAAAAGTCTCTATAGAGCCTTAATAATTTTTATAAATAAGGCTTTAATATTCCAACACACATTTGTTTGCAAAGTAGAGTAATATGCAACGTGGCTTCTGTTCTACAGATGTAATGACAAATATTATATTTTAAGAAAACTTAAAATCATGTTTTTAATAATTGACAAAAAAATATTTTGTCTTATTATTGTAATATTCCAGCACAAAGTCTTTTCAATTCTGAAAACTGTATTATTAAGGAAGTCGTTTTGATTCCTAAGTCCTAGTTTACACTGTGCAAGTATTATTGCGAAGCTGATTAGTTTTTAGAAGAGAGAGATGACGATAAAAGAAACTGTCAATATATTTTGCTTTCTAATTTGTAATATTAAAAAAGCACAAATGCAAAACTATGTATAATAAATATGTGAGCTGAAAAATAAGACTTGCCTTGTGTGAACGCCGATGAAAGTTCAAAAAAGAAAAAGTGATAAGCTTAGCAATAAGAATCGACTAGTGTGAACTGGGACTAATGCAAAAAAAATAAAAAGTTAACTAAAAGAATATCCAAGAAATTATCCTTTGAAATAAAACTCTTTACAGTTCAAATGAATAAACAATATAGAAACTTTTATACAGATACTCGTACATATATATTCAAATTCGAATAAATAAATTTTTTGGTATATAAAATTTCATTTTCTTTCAACAAAATTCGTATAATTTTGTGTTGTGTTGTAGAACTGGGTATAAGTTTTATATTATTTTAGCACTGATATATGCACATATCACTCACTCATTTGTTTGAAAAATTTCACAACTCAAAAAATTTGATTTTCGAGTTAATAATGCAGAGCTAATACTCATATCATTACTCACATTGTGTTGAAATTTCATACAAAGCTCTTGTATATATCACTCTTGAGAGAGAAATGAAATATTCTTTTTACAGTTGTGTGCAAATTAAAAACTTTAAGTTCGTTTTCTACAAAATTTGTTTTTCGAAATACAACGTTGTTCAAGTAACTGAGCGATATGTATATCAATAATTAATAATAATTATACTATTAATACTATTTTACAAAATGACTCACATACACAAGAGCATGTATATATTTACATACATATGTACGTGCTTCGAAACTAACATATAAAATCATTTCATATACGAGTAAACTTTCCAATTTAGGCTTATCTAAACTGCTTTTAACTGTTGCAATTGTCGAAGCAATCTAAAAAGCATTTATCATTTGTTGTTTTTACGATTAAATGGATTTGTACTAGAGTTTTTTTTATTGTTTGTGTAGCTGTGATTGTTTTAATGTACATAAAAGTTATTATGAATATCAAATGTGAATAAACAAACGTTTGAACACGTATTTCTGCGATTCTAAAGCAAATACTTTGTAGAAAAAAGAAAATATAAATTATTTATTTGAAGAAAAAAAACGTACAGGTGTCATCGATACTCTGCTACAGTACGTATTAGCGATGTAACGTTCAAATTCACTGCTAATTGAATATTTTAAAATATTTAGGTTATTCTTTGTATTCTCGAAATTCAGCCAAATATTTTTTTTTTTATATTTTCTATCAGTGACTTTCTGATAGAAATTTGTAATATGTATCGCTTTTTAAAGTAATAGAATGACAAAATTATAAAGAAATCAAATATTAACACATGAAGACTTTTTCAATTGAACTTTAAATATTTCAGTAGATAAACAAACGTCAATAAATTTTGAATTCATTATTCGTACTCGTATTCCCGAATAAGTAAAAGTTTACATACATTACATCACTACTACATACATATGTATATAAATATGTGTACATATGTATGTATATTAAAAGTAATTGTTTAAATAAATAATGTTTTAATGTTTTCTTTTTAAGCACGTGTAAACAGGTAAACACGGCTGTTGTATACACACATGTATACATACATATCGGGTATTCAATATTTTTTGTTTCAACTTGTACGAGTGAGCAATGATGCCAATTAAGCGGTTTGAAGTTACTCAAATAAATGCAAGAAATTGTTTTTCAATTAAAAAATGCTTAATCTCCAGTGAAAAGTGTCAAGATCCCAAACATCAAAATGCATGATAGATTTCAATAGAATGTAGAATCCGGAAAAAATTTAATTCATCTAATTTTGCCGTATTAACACTACATTCAATTATATAATGTACTCGTATGTGTATATGTATATGCTGAAAACAAGCACTCTGCTGATTTAAGTTTTTTTTATTTGTTCGTCCTCAAGTCTGAATGACAAAAAACATCTGGTTTTTATTTTTGATAATGATGGAAAAGTTTGACGATGTGCAAAAGTTTATATTGCGCTACGAAGTCAAAATATAAATGGTGCTTGACATGTTATTTGTACATTCCTTTTTAAGTGACAACCACATACGACACTCATCCATGTGAACTGATTGATGAATTTATTTGATAGTCTTCAGGGAACTTTACGTTATAAAGCATTCGAACTTGCTTTCTTCTCCAGAACTTGTCAACCTGCGGTTTGTTCTAAAGTTTTTGATTGCAAATAGTTGGCATCACTTTGCACGTACAAAAAAACCTTTAAATTATTATCTTGCTTTTAAATGTCATTTTTCATAACAACGAAATACACGTAAATTATAAATAGTGCATAAATAATAAAAACAACAAAATGCAGACAAAAACATATTACATACACGCTTACGTGAGCTCGTTGGCGAAGGGATTTTATATACATATGTATGTATGTGTAAAAAAAATTAAATTGATATTACGTGTTTATTAATACGAGTATTGTGCGTTAATCTAAAAATAAATAGTTAATTTATATTCCAGTTTTTATTTTTAATAAAAACATAGCATTTATGCCAAATGTGAGTTAGTAGCAGATCTGACCACGTAAAAAATTATTTAGACTATGTCAGGCTTTTCATAAAACAAATTATGAGTACTTCAATTCTCTTTCAAGATTAAACTAGACCTGCCATACTATAGTGCCAAAGTCATTACCATATATATATTTAATTCACCTATTAGTAATGCAATAACCATAAACAGCTGTTTATGCTTTAATTTGGCTATGGCGTTATCAGACGTGTCATAACCATAACCATATAAACCAGCTGTTCGAACAAAACTTATTTGATTATAGCTGACTCGCCATAAGGCCATAGAAACCAATTAAAATCTTTTTTGTTATGAATACGGCATTATGGTTATGTCACGTCTAATTTAAGCTATAATCAAATGCGGTGTTGCGCATTAGTTTGGTTCGAACAGCTGTTTTGTATGGTTATGGTCATGGCACATTTAATTTAACCTTTAAAGTTGTTCACTTGTTTACTTCCAAACATATAAAGTCAGTTTTATAAATCTACCTCTTACTTTACTACAGCGAATGAAGAAGTAAAAAACTCTGGACTAAACTTTCAGCAAAACTAAGTCTTCCCTTTTAAACGTAGAATTAAATAAAACGTAGAATTACAACGATTGATTAAGCAAACTATTGTTATTTACTTATACCATTTAAAAAAGTATCCATAGTAATGTGAGAGCACTGTTGATTTAGATTTGAATTTTTTAAATATACTGTCATGCAAAAATGTAGATCTCTACAAGTACACATATCCATAATTGTGGGTGTGTGCTGTATATGTATGTAAATGAAAAAAGAATCACGGTATGTTTTGAATATTTTATAACTCAAAATCCCAAAAACAACATAATAATGTAGAATTATGAACATGGGCTCAAACAGCTACACAAATAAGTGCACATTATGTATGTATATAGACATGTGAGAGTTTGAGGTGTAATGCTTATCCCAGCAAACAATACCAAAAAAAATTGGGAGTTCGTGCACTCGACTAAAAACATGTTATGAACGCCCGACTAAACACGAGCTAATTATTAAATATGAATAGGTATGTATATCAAAATTGGGGAGATTCGAAAATTCCTAGAACTGCGTTTATTTTACTCAATTGTACCGAAAAAAGAATTGGCAAAGCTCTCTGGCGACAGTTCAGTCATCCTATTTGCTTCCAAATTACTTTCAAATTTATGCTTCTTATACGGTTTTACACCACCATCAATTCTAAAAAGCAAATATACCCTACATTGCTTGGGTTGTTATGTACGTCTTTGTCAAGATGTATGTAACCTTATGTATTATATAGCAGAATTTTTTTGTATCAATTGGTCTCCAAGGCCCTGAGCAGACCGGGCCAAAATTGAACATCCACCACGCGCTTCATCTAAAACGGATGTGGTGGAAGTATGGACGAAATCATTTCCAATTGTTAATGCCATGTATTAATTTTTCGATTGAAAATACTTTTTGGATTTAAATTCAAATTTTTGCAATAATTTTTATAATTTAAAATTCTATTGGACCAGGGAAAAATATAAGAAAAATTTAGAAAAAAAACAAAAATTTATGAAACGGGTTTAAGAAAAATATGTTTTTATTTTTTTAATTCTTATTTTAATATCTTATCTAATCATTTGAAATCAAATTTATTACTATTTCAAAAGAATTTAGTAAACTTTAGAATTCAAATATACCTTAAGATTTTCCATCGAAAACAAAATTCAAAATTTCGGAATTTTTCTGAAATTGCTCAGCTAATATTCTATAAAAATAGAGAAGACTGCAATTTCTAGAGAAAATTAAATTTTCAGAATTGACATAAGTTCTCCAAACATCTTCTATTATGCTTGCTGGGTATCATTTAAACTGTATGTGCGTGCATGTTTTAATAACTTTAGGGCAACAGTAAAAATTTATGATTTATGATGAATGATGAATGAATAAGCGACTAAACGCAATGCTGTATTTACTGGAACTGGCTGGAAGCAATTGCAATGCAAATAACATAAATGAATACTTAGTTTCTATCGTCCAGCTCTTTTCTACATATAAACAAATACATAATAAGTGTATTCACAGTTACATACATAGCAGTATTCATGTATGTATGTATGTGTGTGTGTGTGTGTGCATGCACAATTATCTACACATGCATATATTGTGGAAAATATTCATGAAAGTTTCAAGTGCAACCATTAAATTTAAGTTTGCACTTAATGGCTCACAAAAATATGTTGTGTTGCCATTTGTGTGAGAGTGTGTGTATGTGTACATATGAGTGTATATAAGTACATATATTTTAAGGAAAACACACATTTGCACAGTGGGAAAATTTTCTGAATTTGAATAAAAAAAAGTTGTCGTATGGCGCCAAAGCTGTTTTTTACTTGAAACCAGTAAAATATTTACTAAATTTCTAGTTCATTAATGAACTAGTTTATAGTAATTATATTTTCATATTTTAGTAAAATTTTCCTAAAATTAAGTAAAATTTTCCAATAAAATTCGGAGCTTTGCAAAAAAAATTTTTCGTCTTTGATCTCAAATTTAGTAAATTTTCCAATTTTTTTTTTTGTCTTTAATTCTGGTACTTATTTTTATTTTTAATTAATTTCTATAGTATGTTTTTTATATTTTCATGTTATATTCTTAATTATAATTCACCATACATATATACATATAAATTCCTTCAGAGGAGACAAGTATTGAACCAGCAACCTTCTGATTGATAGGCAAGCACTCTAACCAATTGCCAACAAGGCAGCCTGAATAAGCATTGAAATTATTGAGTTTTAAAATTTAATTTTATTTAAAAAAAATAAATTTCAAGTTCAAATATTCCTCGAAAATATGAAAAATTTACTTAGATTTTTTGCTAAATGCAAATCAATAATAAATTCTATAATTCAAAGAAAAAATACTTAAAACTGGGAAACATTTCCCTAAAATTTAGTATACCTTTTTACATCTTTTAAGTAAGTCAAATTTCATGAACTAATCAGGAGTAATTCATTTCCTAAAGTTTATTTTTTGATTTAAGAAGAAATTGACTAGTTCTTAATATAAAATTTCCTTCAGTTTATAACCACTTTCCTACTCTTAGTAAATATTTCCTTTAAGTCAGTAAACATTTCCTGAAATTTGAGAAATTTATTGCGTATTTTTATGAACTATTTTTGAGGATATGAACTTTTTATTTTTTACTCATATTAAGTAATTTTTACTAGATTTTTGTAAAAATTTACTTAAACTTAGAAAAAATTACTTAAATTTAGAAACTTTTTTTACTTGAATTTAGGAAAAAAAAATTCTTATTAATAGAACATGTCTTTTTTTTAGTGTAAAACTGTTTAATAAAACTATCGCGTAAGATCCATGATTTTTAAAACTTTTTTCTGAAATTATACACAACACGTCACCTCCTTACGTTCGCATTATTTTCCACCTAATACCGAAACGATGATTTCATAAGGGATTGGACAATTGCTGAAGAGTTGAAAAATGCAATTTTGTTGCGGTTAAGTTAATTCATCGTAGTTGATTGTAATTGTAAATTACTTAAAATTGCAGGGATGCATATGCACATATGTACTTCAATTATACATACATCTGTATGTATAAAATAATGCATGTATAAGAGGCCGATGGCAGACGGCAAAGTACACACAACTAAATGCATTACAGCAGATGCTTTGACCAACGCAGTAGCATGCTTCAGCCTTCGAGCTAAAATGATAAACTCAAATGCAGAAAACTGTAGATACTCATTCAAAATGCACATACAAGTACTTCACAAGCAATGCACTTCTCTTTTATGCGCTCGTACTTTGAGACATGCAACATAGTAAATACAAGCAGTTATTGCATCATTATTTGTTTGGTTCAGTATTTATGGCAACACAAGCGACCTGTGCATTGTATTTGTATAAGCACGTATGAATAAATCAAAAACACACCACTACAATTGCATGAACATGACTGCATACACACATAAGATATGATGATGAATGTTTGGTCACTCGTTGCTTGCAATTTCATTTATTAATCCAGGCACACCTGTGCACTCATAGCAATCATCCACCCTTAACATGGTTGCCTTTGGGGGCTTTAAATTTGTCCATAAAATTAAGATTATATTGAGACTAGCAGTTAGAGTATACACCTCATCATCACTTCGTTCTTATTCTTCTTAAAAATTACCACGGAGTATCAATGAAGGAAACCCTAATTCTTTAGATGGTATAAATCAATGATGGAATCTATTCTAATCTACCACAAGCACACAAGTCATGTGTTTCTCAGTTGATCTTCTGACTTGGAGCACTACTATTTATATACATATATTTAGAATGAGAATACACATACAAATTTACAATTTTATCGACAAATTCAAGTACTTGCATCAATAGAAGTGTGAAAATATGTATGTGTCATTGCAACTTAAGTATTCTTATGGCTAATGTAAAACGCATTAGTAATTTGTCGTGAAACATATGTTGCAAGTTTACAAAAAGATTTAATTTAAATTCTTATGAAAATGCTAATACATTTTTCACTCACTGTATTAAATTGAATGATAAACATATTTAAGCCAATACATGTGGCGTTTCCATTCAGTTGTCAAGTCATTTTCTTAAATCATCGATACATAAACAAATAATAATAATTGAATAAAAGTAGCAGAGACAGAGGTTACGTTGTACAAGTGATATACGGATCAGTCTTTTTGCTCATACGATTAGCTAGTCCTTCACCAGTTCTAAATTCCCCCTCATTAGACAAACTTGAAAAAAATTAATTAATTAATGAATTACATTTCCCAAGTATGGACCACATATGTATGTTTAAACATATTATCATGTTTAATTTTGTATGAAAATTTCTTCCAAATCTTTGTACATTCATCTTTAAAGAAAATGAATTGCAAGCATTGAATTGAAACTTATTTTCTGTAAAACTAGTTTTTTTTAATTCTGTCCATTTTGCAATAAACGAAGGTAAAGTAAAAGTAATGTGTTAATTGTGGATACGTATGATTGATTATTTTAAGTACGTACGATGAAAGCGTCACTCATACGCACAGACTGCGAAGTTCTAAAAATTCATCTCCGAAATTTGATTTTTAAATCTATTATACCGTCTTATAATCTAGCAGAAAATTTAATTAAAATACTTATGAAAATATGTACTGTTTTCACCAAGTTTTTTTATATCAAGATTTTTCATCCAAAACAAAACTTATTAACTGAAAATTTTTAAAAACTACAACCAAACAACTGCAATGTAGATAATATACATATGTATGTATCTGAATAAAAAAACATATTTTGTGTGAAAAACAACCATAGTTGGTTGTATCACTTACTTCTACTAGATTTCAAATAGATTTTGGCAAAATCTAGTGACCAAAATCTTCCAGATTTTGCTTAAAATGTCGTACCTTCTAGATTTTGCTCCAATGTGAGACCCCTATTAAACATTAGGAAATTTTTCATAATTTGTTTGCCAATAGCAGCCCTATAGAATAGAATTAATTATATGGAAAAACTGAATCCCTGAGAAGTTTCTGGCAACTTTTTTGATTTAAATTTCTTTTCCCGGCCTCCAAATGACAAAAGAAATATGATAAATTTCATTATGTAAATTTGAGTCTTAATTTGGGACCTTTAATTATAAATAAATAAAATTTAAATTAAAATCAATGAGAAGAAATGATTTCAACAATAAACTTTTGAAGTTTTTCTTCGATAGTCTATTATTTCATGTGCAGACTTTTCAAAAAAAAATGGAAAAGAAAACAAGTGAATGCAAACAATTCACATTCAAGCTTTTATCATGATTTACGTTGCAGACACATAAATTACAGAGCCACAAAGTACACACAGACATACACATACACTGAAAAAAGGAAACGTTCACTTTTAAACCCTTGACAATGACAATCAAAACATAAAAGTTTTTTTAATTATTTTTATTTACATTTTTCGTTTTTTTCATCTATTTTACTACATTTTGCTCTTCGTTCTCACAACAAACAATTATTAGAAATGAATCATTAGGGCAAAACAATTACATTCAGTCAGAATAGATGTATGTACGTATGTATGCAAACATGTGCATATTTATCCACTAAGAAGCATAAATAAAACTTATCAATACTTGAAATTTCTTTTGCACTTTTGAAAACCTTGTGAAAAATTTTCCACAAATTTACTGTTTCAAACTGCTAATGCTCTTCTCTTGTGCTTCTCTTTTATTCATAGAAAGTGAATGTTCCGCTTGCAAAACTAAAAGTTGCACTGCCATTCACGTTCTTTTTAAACATTTCAAAAACTTTATATTCAAAACTAATATGTACATAAATAAATATGTATGTATGTAATTCTGCATGTGTGGTTGAATGCATTTGTGTACAACGCACGTTTTTGTGTTGCTAATAACGAAGATGGAGTGAAAGCAGCTAAAATTTGCACACATAACTAGCAACTAGACTTTATCTTGGTTTTAATTCTTTGGAGCATTTGGTCCTAAATTGTGTCGTAAAACTCCAGAAAGTTTCATAAACTTAAACCATTTATGAAAAAAAAATGTGAAGAAATTGTCAACATTCATCTTAAATGATGAAAGGAAGTCATGAATCACATGTCCACGTGCCTTCTCTATGGTACGAGAACTATAAAAACTAAGTATAACAACAAAAATATATACCTCTAGACAGACATATTTGTGTATGTATTTAATAAAAATTACTCGGCAGGAGTTTTCAAAGATTCTTTTGTCATAAGTGGACAGGCGTTCATTTCACATGAATAAAAATGGCAACAAACATTTTATTGCCAGAACATTGCAGGCTTACACGACAATAAACCAAAAAGCAAATTAACATCTTCTTTGTTTTACTATTCCTTCCGCATCCTGTGCAGACTCTTTGCTTTATGTCAATTTTTCATCACACCAACCAAATTTATTGTTTATTGTGATATAATTCTTGGAAAAGCCCCAAATTTTTTTTGTATTTACACTTCTGAAAACCTGACTAAATATCTAAGAAAAAAATATTTCTCAAGACGCAAATGCACTTAAGACTATTAACATACCCACATACATGCATGCATACATCCATTTACACGTATGAGATGTTGTTACACATCCATAAAGAACGGTTAAGCACACTTATTTTTGTTCCGTACACATTTGTCTCACTAAAATTTACTTAATTTGCATTCATGTTGTTTTATTACATTGCAGTCTTATTTGTTATGTAAATGTGCACATACATACGAGTACATGGCTTCTTAAGCAAATAGGAGTTTGTACATAATTTAATATAAATACGGCAGCAAAATTAAAAAAATCGTTTTTAAAAAAATAAATTCAAACTAAATTGTAATAAATACGACCAAACCTTTTTGATCTTATTTTTTAGTTATTATGTACATGTATTTTATTTATTTAACTAGACTATAACCCCAACAAAAAATTAGTAATGACCAGTGCTTATGTTCTGTAATTTTGGCGAGAAATTCTCCAGGCAAAAAATTTCTGATAAATTTGAAATGAAAAATGTTCCAATTTATTGCCACAAACAAATAAGTTTCTTTGATATAAATTTCTTCCTCACATATGCTGTTTCACTTTGCTTTTGCATTTAAGAGGTGCTTATGTTCCAATTATGTACATATTTAATATCGTACGAGTAATTTCCCTTACTTATACTAAAATATTCCTAAAATAAAATTAATTTAAAAGAAGCTTTACTCTCATTAAATTTGTATATAAAAATATTTATTAAGAAAAAATTTTTTAAATACTTACGTTCAAACTGCTGGTTTTTAAAATTGGTTAATAAGTTTTTGATAAATTAAATTTGGGCGTATGTGTGTCCCAAATGTGGTACACGGACACGTATGAAATTTATTTCAAATATTTTCCTCCCCTTCGCTTTTATTTTCGTGTGTAAATAAATGTTGAGGAAGTTTCGTTGCAATAAAACTCATACAAAGTGTTGCTTGTTTTTCCATTCTTCCTTGGATTCTTGGGACAACCACGCGCGTCTCCTCATAATAAACTTCCCTAGCAATATTGTAATAAATTAAATTACATTTTTCCTGCAATTTGGCCAACTAAAGAATTAATACTCGTAAGCTCAGGTGTAAAAGTGGATTGAAATTTTATTAAACATGAAATATGTTAAGGTCGTTAAATTGATATTTGTTTGTAAAAAAAAATAAATAGTTTCAGAGGAGAATTTAAAGTGAATTCTCTGAGGATATATTTGGCTACATACAAATATAATGAAAGATATTTAAAAAAAATTAACAATACTATCGAAATTTCTTTTGCTTTGGGAAACTACTTTTAATTGGCTGGAATAATGAACTTGTGAAATTGAACATAAAAATAATATTAAGCGACTTTTTGAAAGCATCTAAAACAAAACATCAAATAGAATATGCAATTCATACAATATTATTCTTCAGCATATGTATGTATTTATGTAACTCAAACACTATCAGCTTACTTGTTTAATCTTTTCTACAAAACGGAATAGAAAGTACTTGCCTTTTTATTATTTCTTATTCTGTCCGATTCATTTCTCAGCCACTTTCGTAAGTTTAATTCAATTTCTGATTAATACACTTAACAGCTCAGGGAAAATGTATATTGAAGAAAATTATTTGCATAATTGCATTCAGAATCTTGACTTAAATCAAAAAGGACACATACAGCAATCCCTCAAAAAACACGTCATAAATTTTACGGAATAATACTCGTAATAATAAATCATTATGAATAATTGATTTGCTCATGTTTGCTCAGTTTTATTCAAAATTGTTAAGTTTCTTTCCACTCATTTTTCCATATGTTGAAAATTTTTTTTACAATTTTTTGGGTGGTTATTGGTTTACCGTACAGTATTAAGAAAACACTAATACAGCGGCAAATCAGTAACTTCCCGACGAATTATGAAATATTTTATACAAAACAATATTTTATACAAGAACCTGTACAACGTAAATTTCCTTTTAAGTCTAGTTTATTTACGTCAATCGTTCAGCTTACATTTTATTTTTACCCTAAGTTTCATTTTATCACGCAGTGTTGCCAGCAGGAAAAAGTTTTAAGTTTCTTGTACCTTCAAAATTTTCCCGGGAGCGGAATGTGTCTTTTCCCAATTCTCAACTGGCCTCAGTGTCAAAAAAGTTATTTGTCAAAATAATTATAAAATTCCTCTGGGGTAATTTTTGCGTAAAAATTATTGTGAACAAAAGTTTCAATGAATTCCAAATGGTTTAACAGATTTTTCTATAAATTGCGTAGAAATACACACAGAGTCCACTTAATGCAAAAATTAAATTATAATAATTAAGTAAATAATGCAAGCAAGCAAGTAAGTAACTCCAATACTGTTATTTTTTAGTATTATTTAAAAAATGTGTTGTTTGTCTCTTTTAATGCAAATCTATTATCTATTTCATTTATAAAAATTGTGCATAAATATTCAATTCAAAATAAAAGAAGTGTATTGAAAGTGTCCACTACAATTAACAATTAATTTTATTATTAAAGCCCAATAACTTTTCACAATTTTCGGTTTTCCATTTATTTTTATTATATCTCCAAAATTAAGATTTATAGTTTTTCCAATAAAAACACCATCACACAGCCATTCAAACAATTTTATCTATGACCCACAATTGCAAACAACAGTTTCATTCCAAATATAAAACTTGCCACAAGTTTAAAAACACAAGTTTCTTTAATACCTACACCCACAATTTTGAATACTGAGCCTTGACATGGACATGTGTATGTATGTATGTATGTATGTATGTAAATGCAAGCTGCATACGATTGCCTACAATCTTATTGAGGTCAATATGGAAATAAAGTGTTAAATTCAACATTGAAGCACTTTTACTTTTTCACAAAAGTTTTCGAAGGCATTTTGGGATTATCGTAGGCAAATAGCAAGTAACTTTCTCTTTTCATTATTAGTTTGCCACATTTAGATAACGAGAAAATTTTGAAAATTTTTACAGTTTAAAGTGTTGCAATATTTGGAATGGAATGGAAACTTTAAGTGTAATTGCATATTTGCGAAATTTTGCCGGGCCCACTACAACACATGAGAATATTGTCCTGCAAGTGCTTCAAAATTCATTTCAACTGTAACTGAAAATCAAATACATAAAGATTTCGCTTGGCAAAACAATAAGCAAACACACATACATATGTATGTATATGTGTGTGCGTATGTATTTATGTATGTATATATGTGCAAGTTTGTATGTAAACATATGGATGTACGAATATTTCCAAATGTGAGTATCATTGAAATAACTAAAGTAAAACCAATTGACAGTCAATAATTGTCAGACATTGTATAATCAAAGGAAATCCATATACTCAGGATATAAGCTGACAAAATCCTAGAGAAGGGATATAATAAAAGTAGAGGATGAAAAGGTAATTTTATTGAGTAAATAAGACCAATAAAGTATCCAGACATTGAAATCCTTTTCTTTCGTTTTTATTTTTCATTATATTTCTTTTATACCATTTCAGTTCAGTTCTTTTACTGCATTGTATTCTTTTACTTTAAGAAAATTTTCATTATAATTCCAAGTCTTCTGTGACCACTGATTCAAAGCAAAGAAACTAAAGAATAGAATACTGAAACAAAACCAACAAAACATTAATCTATTGAGGTGTTAAAGCATATAAAGTGCGATTATTGGAAACGAAAAATAAAAATAACATTGAGTCCAACTCAGCTCAGCTCTGGGCAATGAAAATTAATAACCAATAGGAATCAAAGTTGGTGTCAACAGTTCGTATGCTGTCCTTGATATACATTGCCTCAAATGTCAATGTTTGACATGTTAATTTTACACATGATGCCACATGTCATGATGTGCAGGGCAAGTAACAATGCAGATACATTAATATTGCATGTGTTAAAAGCTGCAACGTCTTACAGTCATCTCTAAGCAAATTTGAAGCTGGGACTAATGTATATCAAGTTGCATAAAACTTTGATCTTTTGAAAATTATTTTTTTAAGAGAAAACATTTAAATCATTCCACTATTTAATTACCTGTAAAAAATAGACATCCAGATTCTGCCATCTTTGAATTCTTTTAAACATATGTACATATATTCATTATTGGGTGCTTTTTTGGATCCCTAAACCAAAGGTGTTTTCGCTACGATGTCCGTATGTCCGTCACAGGCTTTTTTGTCTAGAACCGTACCAGCTACGGACAGAATATGTAAGACTTTGGCCGCTACAACAACAAATATATAACAGTTAAAAATTAAAGGGTTTTCTAAAGCGAGCAACGAAATATATCGAAATCCTAATGTTATATACAGACAATTATATATGGGCACTGACAATTTGCAAACTTACGCCCAAAGTTATGATCAACTTCCGATCTTTGAATATTTTTTGGAAACCGTAAAAAACAAAAACACTTTAAACTAAAATAAAAAATGCTGTAATAAAAAAAATCACAAAAACGTAAAAAAAGAGTCAAAACTAGTCACCGTAAAAATGCCAAAACGAAAAAAAACGCTAAAACTAAAAAAACGCCAAGAACTGAAAAAATTACAAGATCTAAAAATGCAGCCAAAAAAAAGGTTACGAAAAAAGTTTAGCTACCCAATTTTTTTATTTAAATGTCACACTCACTGAATTTATTTAAATTAATTGATGCATACCTACATCAAATCCGGTACTTTGCGATCTTACTGAAAATACTTAATTCATCCTTCTCACTGAAAAAGAGTATTTCAGAAATTTTTTTAACATTTCCTATTAATTTATTTTTTACGTTTTGGCAATAAGAACGTTTTTTGGATCAATATTCCCATTAATTTAAATGCTTAGTCATATTGAGTGTAAGTTTGTTTATTTTCTGTAAATATCTTTGATGGGATCAAAATGGTTATATTACTTCTAAGTATTTCATATTTGACCGAATGACAAGTTTTTTTTAAGCAGTCTTGCAGTGCCTCAGGTGTCGATCAGGCGTATTAAATTTTAGAAGCTGTTTTGAGTGGCCATTCTATTTTACTAAGTTGAGGATTCTGCCGTACAATACTGACGAAGGATGGCGTTCTGATGTTACATTAGGCTTCAGTGACCAGTGTATATGCCTTCCTTGCTTGAACTTTCCTACAACAACGTAGTCAACGTGCTAAATACTTCAGTCAGTAATGACAGAGCCGACGGTTAAAACAGGACAACAATCACTTTGTTCTATTCATAGTTCTAAATAGTAAAACTTCTGAATAATTGAAATAAAATGTTCCTTTCTTAATACAAGTAAGATATGAACGTCCCAAACGTTTTACTTTGCGTTTGTTGGTTTTTTGTCGATTTTTGAGAAAATCGTCTCTTAAAGATGTCTGTACGTGTGTATGCCCAAAAAAGTTTAAGGGAGACCTTTCAGGAAGCTTTTTTTTCTTTAGAATTGTGTGACCTTTTGCTTTTCTTTTTTTATTTAAGTTGTTTTTTTTATTCACTCCATTATATTGTACATCGTGTCCTTCCTGTTTTACTTTACTTTTATGTATGAATGTGTATGTGGCACAATAACTTTTTGTGTGAAGTTTTTTGCCAGAATTTTGCACTTTTCAATTGTGTAAGGTTTGATTTTTCACTTATTGACTACAGAGTGAATACTTTTCAGGAAACATCAAGTGGTCTTCGAAAATCATGACAATAACAAAAGCTACAATAATATTATTGTCTAGTAACAAGAAAAAAAGCCTAATGTCCCACTTTTTTTGTTTCCCTCTTTTCTTTTTTATGTCTCCATTATTCGTTCTGACTCAAAACACAGGAAGTTAAGTAAAAAGGATATTAGAACAAAAAATAACAATTAGGGAAGGAAATAAATTACTACTGCAGGATGCAGTTAAAAAATACTAATTATTTATCTATTTATGATTGAATTGGGTTAAAGTTTGTGTCGCTATCTAAACCAAATTACATGCGTTAATTTTTAAGGAACCTTTTTTTAAAGAATAGACACAACTTGCAAAGCGATTAGCTAGCCTGCGAAAAACACCAACGGTCTATGGTGGAAGTAGAACCCACGACCTCTGGACTGTGAGGCTACTATCGCTACCACTCAGCCTCAGAGGCACCCTAACTAACTGCACTAAAGACAATTATAATTTTTTATAACGAACACTAGCAGCATATTCGAGTGTTTTTCGTCTCCTCCGCAAGATTAAAATAAACATTTATGCGCTCGTTTTGGACTCGAAAGTGACTGTTTATTCGGGAGAAAATTGTACCCTAGCAGCGAGTCTTCTAAAAGAGTCTTTTATGACTCGCACTTGTGATCAATTTCGATTCACTTTCAAGACAGTTTGTGGTAGTACTTACAATAAGTTTTTTTTTGTTTTAAATTCTTATATTTTCTTGATTTTACTGCACGAAGTTGCTGTTTGTTTTCTAAACAAATCAGTTTGTAAGTGTTTCTGGGAATTATTTTCGAGTATTTTAAGCGTACAACTGATTAATAAGATTTTCATCACCTCAGGCAGTCGAAAAAGACTCAGTTTGGTGAAACAATCTTCCACATGCTGACTGGGATATCATAAGTAAAGAATTCATTTCAAATTCCTATTTCATATATGTAAGACTACGACTACTCTTGCATTAAATATTTATCATTAATATATACTTCGTTTACACGAGCGGCTTATTTTCAAATAAAACTGTGAATTGTTGCCATATTATTGCGATTATTTTGACTTGATAATTCAGAAAACTAATCACGATCAACGCACTATTTGCAAATAAAATGCTAGAGGTTGCACCATTTACAAATGTTTGCTAATAAAAAAAATAAATTTAATAAATATTAAAATATAAAAACAAATTATTATTTATTATTTTGTACAACTACACAATTATTTTGTAAACATAAGTAACATTTATATATTTGCAATGAGTGAGTTCATTTATTTGCAAATATTTTTATTTGCAAATCGTGCGCGTATAAACGTAGTAATACATATGTATGTATAACCATTCATTTCTTCGTTCTGGAACAAAAGCGCTCCAAGCACCCAGCTGTCAGTTGTCATTGAATGTATCATTTCGAAAAAAAAACCTTGTAAGGGAAAATATATACAATAATTTGCCTTGCTAGCCCGAAGACTTCAGTGGCGTGAATAAAAAATATACATATATTCATATAAGAAAGCGATTTGAAATCAATTATTAATCATTATTATACAGACCTCGAGTGTTTGGAATGATTCATGAATAAATTTAAATTTTTTTCCTGAAAAATTGAGGAAAATATGATTGGGATTGTTTTCATGGTTTATGTTTTATGGACAGTGGTAAAATGTTGTATTTTATTTGGATTTATTTTAGCTGAAAGGAGTTATATTGTTCGAAACGGAAGTGAAATGAAATAAAAATAAAAAAAAAAAATATTGTGAATATAAATTGCGTGAAAAAACTCGTACTGCATTTTTCCTTTAGAGTTCCTACTTTAATATTTCAATTTATTAAATTCTACAACAGTAACAATTTTATGGCCACAATTTTTGTTATTTATCTTTTGCTATTTACATAGATATGTATGTATGTATGTGCTTACATTTACATTTATAATTTGATACAAGTACCGTCTCAGCTACCATTTTGTATCACAATAGAATCTTTTCCGAATCAGCTTGACGGGAAAAATAACCACATGTGAGCTCATTTTTCGGTCATATCAAAGAATCATTTATGATAAGATTTGCTGATTTATTTTTGAGTAATTTGCTGGTTGTATTAAATCATTAGATCATCTTTTTGAGGTTTCTTTGCATTTTGTTCCTACATTTTCAGGAAATCATTATTCGATCATATTGATGAATCGTAAGTGAATTCTTTTTTTTCAAACTAGTGATAAATCAGTTTTTAATCACCAAAACGGATCTGAGAAGAATCATATAGGAGATTTCTGCAAAATATGATCACCCAAATGCTAGCTGGGGTATATAGTGTACGAGTATGTACTTATGTGTGGGGATGAATGGGCGTTTTTTTTTGTCTTCATGTAATTTATGGACTATTTTGGTAATAAAAAGTAATTTTTTTTAATTCTGCAAATAGTATTTAATTGCAATAAAATCAGTCAAAACAACAAACATCTATTTATCAACATCAATTAAATTTATAAAGAGCCTTGTGGCTACAATTTCATCGTCCATATAATTTAAGGCTACCCTCTCAAATAAAAAATGTTTTGTTTTCACTTCTACAGGGTGGCCCAGAAAGACCGAAGTGGTGTGAATTCCTTATAACTTTTTATTTAAGACATATTTTTTTAATTTTTTGTTTTTTAAATGCAGTAAATTTATAGGGAATATTTTTAAATTAGTTATTAAAAATGATATCCCGCAAGTGGTGGACATTTTCTGCTTCGCACAAATGTGTTCTTTCCATTTCCATTATTCATAACTTAGTTATGAGTGACGAAGCCTCGTTAACAAACAAAACTTTAGGATATGGGATATTGAAAACCCGAGAGTACTTCATCAACGACAATTACACCCAGTTAAGTATACTGTTTGATGCGGTGTTTCTTCAGAAAGGATCATTGGCCCATATTTTTTTGAAAATGAACGAAGTGTCGCCATTTCCATCAATGGTGATCAATATCGGGCCATGTTGGAAAATTTTGTAAAGCCAACCGTGGAAAACCATCCGCAAATATGGTTCCAACAGGATGGACCCACAGCGCACACTTCCAGGGCCACAATGGCTCTTTTACGCGACATCTTTGGTGAAAAAATAATTTCGCGTAGAAGCAATTTTAATTGGCCTCCGCGTTTCCCGGATTTAACTGCTCCAGACTGTTTCCTTTGGAGTTATTTAAAAGGGAAAGTTTATCTTAATAAGCCTAGGACTATTGAGGAATTAAAAACCAATATTCGAGACGAAATTAACAACATAACACCGGAAGTTTTGCGAAAGGTCATTGAAAATGTGTTGGAAAGAGCACATTTGTGCGAAGCAGAAAATGGCCACCACTTGCGGGATATAATTTTTAATAACTAATCTTAAAATATTCCCTATAAATTTAATGTATTTAAAAAACAAAAAACTACAAAAATATGTCTTAAATAAAAAGTTATAAGGATTTCACACCACTTCGGTCTTTCTGGGCCACCCTGTACATTTAAATTAACTTAATTTGCTTAATTTGCACACCCAACACACTGCAAATTTTTTAAAGTGAACACATATTATTAAAATATCATTATTTACAACTTCAAATGTAGTTTGTAATTAATTTTTAAGGTATTTCAATTATAGGTATTTTCTAGGATTTTAATTTCAAAAGCTCTTTACTAGATCAATGGGAGCTGTGCCACGTTAACACTCCGGATGTAGCGGGTTTGACTCTCACAACTGACTTTGAATATTTTTACAGACAAGATAGAACCACCATTGAAGCT
Organism: Tachina fera; assembly: GCA_905220375.1. Lineage (NCBI taxonomy): Eukaryota > Metazoa > Arthropoda > Insecta > Diptera > Tachinidae > Tachina > Tachina fera. The sequence goes on from LR999963.1 coordinate 191,483,067, forward strand.
GTAGGTCAGTATTTCATATTTCGTTCAACTTTTGGTGAAAATTCGACACTGAATGATATGAATGTATTCCAGTTCATGTCTCCACAAATCTTTATCGGACTTTTTCATTTAACTGAAATTTATGCAGTAACCGATTAAAACGTTCCAGTGAAATTATTGGCCGTTGCAAATATTTATTTTCAGTAAATATTGCCCCATAATTTAATGTTGTTGCGTGGTAACATAGATAGATTTTTTCTTTCTTGCATATTACTTTCAGATGCTGATGCTGCATGAATCTGTTTATGACGAATATTCTAAGCCAATAAACATATACGAGTAAGTATGGAAGGAATTAGTACAAAAAAGTTTAAAGTAAAATAAAGAAATTTCAAATACGAAATGACAGCTATAATGACATTTAATATCATGATGGAAATATGATGCCGTGAGGTCCGGTGATTATATCATAACACTGCAATAACAATAATAAATTGAGTCTATAATAGATGATTTTTCATCATGATATCAATTTGATATTCATCATGATATAAATTCATCAGAAGTGGACACTAAGTAATCGTAACAAGTTGACAATTGCATGAATAATTTTTAATAAATTCAAATTCTTTACATAAACACTTCAAATAAGTTGTATGTATGAGTGATTCTGAATTCAAATAAAATTACCATGAAAATATTGGATGCTTATACTCATGGCGTTACATGGTTACGTTATGACATGTGTATTTGAAAAGTAGAAAAATAACTATCTGGTATTAGTGCAGTTACCTCCAGATACACATACTCTGACATTTGCATTTGATGCGAACAGCTTTGAAAGCTCTTACAATTTGTTCTTGTTTTTTTACAAAATAAGCAGCAAGCATTGTTTTTGCCAAGATCTGATTGGCTCTCGTCAGCGTGAAAGCACAAAACTCTTTTGTTAAAGCTCGCAGATTGTGCATATGACTTGGACGCAGAATTTTTATTGAAAATGTAAGTACATTTGTAAGGTGTACTCCTTGAACTCCTCAGGCAAAAAAAGTAATATGCGGGTTGGTAATTAGTAAGTAAAAATATTTACTGTGACGCTGCGGGAAAGCACAACTAATTTATTAATTTTATATATCGTTAACTTAATACGAAAAGGCCCAAACTCATGTTTTTCAAAGCTTACAGGAGGAGGAAAAAACTTAATAAAAAAAGATGAATAATACAAAATTTTTTTAAATGCAATTTTTAATAAAATCATTTTACAAATTAGTTTAGTAATGGTCGATTTCGAAAAATTATGAGTTGGGGCCTTTTCGTATTAAGTTAACGATATGTACAATGAACTAAATTTTATTATTTAAAATAAATATGGCTTGCACCTGTTTTTTAATCAACTTTAAACAATTTAGTTTGTTGACATCTGCACACACAAACAAATAACATATTTTGATATTTAAAAAAAAAATAATAAACTAAGGAAAAAAACATGAGATGTGACGAACAACCACCAAAATTTTGTGCTGAATTTCCTGCGAGTTACCAAAAATATGCTGGTGTCCGTTCAAAATCCAATCCAGGTAATATTTTGGAATTTCACTCTCTAGCTCATCGTATAAAACCGACAGTGCTCGATGGTTTCGAATTGGATTGTACTCACCGGCTGTCGGCAACGAAATCAGTAATTGCAAACTACATTTTAAGTCATAATAGGCCATCAGGATTTCGGTTTGGAGGTATTTACATAACGCGTATGCATGACGACGCTATGGTAAGCACCAACATTAAACACCAAGCATTCAATTTGGAAAAAATATAATAAATATTTCTTCAAGCAAACTCCAATCATTCGGGCTGACATAAACCCCAGTACACTCTCAACAAACATTGGCTTTCTTTATTACCCTTTCCGTTGCTTAAGGATCGAAAGTGATTTACAAAGAGCAACTGATGAAGCACCCTTGAAAATGCAATCTTGCATAGAATTGTGCACCAACAGTTCTACATGGACAGCAAATTTATATGACATACGTAGCGATAGGGTACGCGGAACATTGTCCTTCCTGCGATCCGTTACTGACCATTTGTCGTTAGGTTCAGAATTGCTCTTGGAATGGACAGAACCCAATTCTATCATGGCCGATGTAGCTCTGGCCGGGCAATACAAACGCCATTCGTACTCAGTAGCTGCCACTGCGTCAAGACAAGGAATTGATATAAGTTATTGGCAACGGATACATCATCGCCTACAAGTGGCAAGTTTGTGGGCGTGGCATCGCAAGGCTGACAAATCTGTTGGCACCATTTGCTATCAATGGGACTTTCAGGATGCCCATGTAAGGGGAATGCTTGACTCTGATTTAGCATTGGGCCTTATGTACTCCACGTAAAATTATACTTTTGAAACAAATAATCTCACATTTGTATATTTCACCATTTAAAATCTTTCAGATATGTTCCCCAAATGCCTCTCAACATAGCGTTTAGTTTGCTTGTAAGTCTACATACCAATCGTTTTGTGTTTGGATTAAAACTGATCTTAGATCCCCGTGGATTGCGAAGAGGAGCTTAGTTTAGTTCTCTTGAAATGAAATTTGAATTATTCGAAAGTTTATGCGATGAGAAAAATAAATAAATTGTATTTTAAGTTGTACAAAAAGAACTCATACAAAGGGCTTCAGCACTCGTCGCCTAAGACAAGAAATTTTTTTGATCTGTTACTATTTGGCACGTTAATAAAATACTGCCACTTTTATAACAATCAACTGCCATTGACATCCTCCTTCCTATTTTTAGTTAATATGTATTTATGCACACGAGTCTGCTCTCCAAGTCGCGGTCTAGACCTGCAATTTTCATTGCAGCAATTCTTGAGTATGTTGGAGAGTATTGAAATAGAAAAATATACATTTTGTATTCCTCTCTTGCTCTTTCTCAATAAAAAACAAAAAGTTGCCGCAAGAAAAATTCCAAGTCTGGACCGGGACTAATTCAAAGCAAGAGAAATTTACTTTTTATTAACATACAAATGCAAAACTGTGTTAATAGTTTTACACACCTTATTTTGTATATATGTATGTATATAAGCCAACCTCCGCCATATTTGATTTTGCTATTAATGTGCACTATTTTAATTTTTTAAGAAGCAAGTACAAATAAGGAACACAAACCGTTGATTTAAAGCAAAAATGATACCACAAACCTTCTAAAAATTTCAACGTTTATGTATGTATATAAAAAGCAGATACTGGTAAATAGTTCTCCAAAAAATAACGCACATGCTTATGCGGATGCAAATGCGAATATTCGGATGAACACATTCAAATACCAAAGAAACCGCAAAACCATAGACAAAAAGATAACGCGAATATCAAGCACGTAGTAGACACACAAACATCATTATAAAAGAATGTACTTATTCTAAATAAAACTGAATACATTCATTTAAAACTGGAGTCAGCGACTTCTTTCGGCTCCCCCTTTCGCACCCTCTCACTTCCACACTCGCACATCGCAACCACTCCATCAAATATACACCGACTAAAAGATTTATACTTACATACATACATATTTTATTTGTTGATAAACCAAAATATAGAGCAACAAATAAAGAAAATAGTGTAGCCCTCGAAAGCACATATCCATCCACTCCAACACACACACAAACACAGATATTCATCACAGACATGTGTAAAACGCACGCAGCAAAAAAATCCTGCTTTAGCAAGCATAATAAAAAGTCTGTGTTCATTTTAAAATCAGCGTTACCGATGGTGGGACTAAACCATAGTCAGCCAAAGTGGCACCCAAGCGCCGAACTTAAATCGGCCTATTATATAAATGAATTCACATATGGAAATACATTTCACTCGGTATCTAGCAATGGACTAAAGTGTCAATCAAAAAAATTTTTAATAAACGTTTTCTGAATTAAATTCTACTTACATCTAGGTAAATATTTATGACAAGAGTTGTCCACATCAGATGTGGCACTTCCTCACCAAAGATGGCGATTTTTAATTTGTTTTGGCGGTAGAATGTTCATTTGGTGACATGGCGACTTTTTTTAAAGTGGCGAAATTGTTGGGTATTTTTTTTCATTTTCATATGTGTTTTCATGTTGATGAGAATTCAAGATGGATCGAAATTATTTTTATGCCGGATAGTTTCGTTGGGCGAATATGAGCTTCAATGGTCGAAGTTGTTTTACATTAATTGGATGCATTATTTTAAAGACCAAACACCTAAAAATTTACTACCTTTTGGCGTTACGTTTATAATTACAGTGATGAAGCGGGGAAATTTCATTTCAATGAAATAGGCCGACTTCCTGAACGCAAGTTGCAATGCATAATTAAAAAATGAGTATGCCTTAAGTGCAACCTTGCATTGAGGAAACAGTTTTAGCCTTTTATCGGCATTTAATATGTTTGCATTGAAAATAAAAATGATGCAGGATTTTGAAACGTATGGATTTTAATTATGCATTGCAACTTGCGTTTAGGAAGTCGGCCATAGCTTTAGCTTTTCTTAATATGTTGACCGTCCTAAGTTAAACATTGTCAAACAATTTTAATTTATAATTATGATTTTATTTTTTAATGATGGAATTGTTTTTTATTAAATGAATTTAATTTAAAAAAAAAATATTTAACACACAAAACTAAACAAATATTTTTATTGACGATTTTTGGCCACTGACCTGCATTGAAAGCATTTTAAATGTATGTATGTATCTTAAAAATATTAGAAGAAAAAAATTTAGTATACATTTTCGTATTTGGATGACACTTTTTACCACAAAGTACTGCGTTTGTGATACTTTTTGAAATTTGTTTAACGGTAACGCTGTCCAAAACCAACTTCAATTGGAAAATCCTGCGATTAAAATAATTAGTTCTTTAAAAGATTGTATAAACGTACACATGTACATGTCGTTAACTTAATACGAAAAGGCCCTAACTCGTGTTTTTCATAGTTTACAGGAGGAGGAAAAAACTAAATAAAAAAAGATGCAATATTGATACAAAATTTGTTTAAACCCAATTTTTTATTAAAAACACTTCACAAATTTAGTGTTATATTAGTTTTATTAATATACAAGAGGCGTATCTAGTAATGGTCTATCGAAATATGTAAAAATATCGATTTCGAAACATTATGGGGCCTTTTCGTATTAAGTTAACGATAACATACACATGTATGTATGTAGTTGTGAAGCATGGAAATGTGAAGAACTACAGAAACAATTTCAAAACGAAATGTCAAGCGCGCACATACATACATTTATGCGTACATATCTACATATGCATATTTGTACATATGTACATTCTCGTATATGCATGGCTCTCAAGTTTAAAGATTTTTCGCCAAAAGATACGATCTTAAAGTTTGTTTTGCAATTGATTTAATTGAATAAGAGCTATGCGAGTTTTGCAAGTTTGTACTTTGCGGAGTCAACTTTTGTCCTTCAGCCTGCCATTTCTCTCACCCAGGTTTATATGTATATTGTCATTGAAAATAGAAACTGCCTTGCCTAGAATTTAGTGAAAAGTTTTATTTTCCTTAATACAAACTCTTCCATCAGTAACCATGTAGGTTAATATGTAATGATAATTTTAAAAATGTCGTCTACATATTCTGCAACAAAAAAGTATTCTTGATAGTCTCGTAATGCTTCCTGATAGTTTACACTTAAAAAAGCTGCATATTATAAAAAAAATAATAGAACACGCTTATGAATGTTACAAAATCACTTGCTGTTGCCCTTGAATAAGTTATTTTTTTGTTTGAGATGAGCCAGCTAGAAGCAATACATTAAGCATCCAAAAAGCCATGAAATTTTTTCAGTTTTTACATCTTTTTATCTTATGAAACTACTGCAAACTGCCTCTTTTATCCTCTTACTCACTGAATGGTATGATTAGCATTAAATAGAATAACACAAATCTTATCAGTATTTTTTTTTAGTTAATCGTCCATATAAGTATACTACAAACTGAACATTTATTCAGAAAATTGTTTAACAAATAAGGCAGTAATAAACTCCGAAAAATTAAGTACGACTGACCAATGAAGCATTTAAGAAACAACAGAGATAAATGTGAATTAAGACCAAGAAAACAAAGTCGAAATAAACCGAAATAACAGCAAAAAAATACTTAAAGAAACTACAAAAAATCTTAATGCCGACATACACCTCCCTCCGTAAACAATATTTCTGTATGTGTGCGTGTAAGTAAACATTTAATAAACATTTTTGCTTGTGCACTTACTAGAAAATACAGAAATGCCAATTAACGCCAGTTCTAATGAAACGCACGATATCCTGCCCTTTTTTTTACTTATTTCTGTGTTTCTGCTTGTGAATTGAAGCAAAATTATAACATTTTGGTGCAAATATTGTATGTTAATTGGTCATTCAATAATCTTTGAATTTATTGAATGATTTCTGCTTGCTCTACAAGTCCAACCAGCCGCTAAGTGAAAGGTTCTTTTCAATATCTAAAAAGTAAAGAAAATAAAAAATATACATATACACATACATACATATGTACATACTTCTAAGCCCTTGAACTCCATCTTGCTCTTAAAATATTATTTTTTAAAAGGCAACGAAGAAGACAAGCCAATATTTCCTTTAAAGTCTTGTATATTTACATCCTAATTTATAAAAATTATTGCGCCTTCATGAAGGGTTTATAAAACAGATTATCATAGAAAATTTTTCTTATTAAGCCTTTAAGTTCTTACTTACTTACACTACGTTTTTAACTATGTACTATTTCGTAAATGTACATTAACCAGCATATATATTTGGTATATGAGGCATTATTTATGAAGCGGACAATCCAAAAAAAACTCTTTGACCGAAATTATGCCAAATATTTTTGTTTAAAATTAATTTTTTAACTATTGTTTCGAACTAAGAAAATTACAAAAAAAAGTTAAGTTAAATAAATGATGCTTATAAACAATCGTCTGATCTTTTGAAAAAAAATTAATTTTAAGAAATCCGAAAGTGACCAAATAACACTAAAATGTTTGCAACTTCAACCCTTTTCATCTCTTACTTTTTTACCAAAATTAGCCTAGAACATTTTTATTATACTCTAAAGCTATGAAAATTGGATCTCCATAAGTTTGAGAAACATGCAGATTTATTTTCTTGGGTAATGCACGGTAAAACCGAAAGTGACAAGTTCACATTCAAATTTCTCTAATTTCGACCATTTTCTTATATAATTGTATTTTTTATTATACTGTAAAAGCTTTTGAAATGGGATCTCCATTTTCGTGTAATTTCTTTACACGGGTACTGCACTTCAAAACCAGAAGTGAGCATTTTAAATTCCTTATCCGGATTTTTATAGTTTTTAATTCGAAAGTAGTCCAGGGTATACTTATGATAATAGAAATGTTTAGAAACTGAATTATGTATATATTAGGATAAAAGATATTTAGATAACTGCGTATGGCTGTTGCACTACGAAACCGGAAGTCACCATGTCATTAAAAAGTTTCAAAATTATCCTCATATAGGTGTCAATAGTTTCAAGTTTGAAGGGATCCTTGACAGAGAACAAACATAAGCTCCAATAGAACATAATTAATTCCGTAAAGTGCGACTTTGACTCGCGCACGTAGGAATCCATACGGACATTAGAAATGTAATTTTATACGAACTTTAGCTTATATTAAATGTACATATGTACATAGTTTTGGATTTTTTTTCTTTTTTGTTGGAATTTTTTCGGTTATGAGCGTTTTTTAGTTTTGGCGTTTTTCTCCAATTCGGTGATTTTTTCGTTTTTCGGCGTTTATTTTTATTTCTGCTTTTTTCATTTTGGCGATTTTGTATCATTTTGGCAATTTTTTTAATTTTGGCAATTTTTCCTGCTTTTGGCGATATATTTTAGTCTAAGAAGATATTTTTAATTTGGTGCTTATTTCGTTTTGGTGATTTTATATTTTTTGGATTTTTTTAGTTTTAGCCACTTAAACATGGGTTTGATCAAAGTTTTGTGTGCAAAAATGTCTACATAATACTCCTATGTATGAATCTAGCCCGAAGCAAAGTATGATTAATATGCAGTAACCAACTTTTATTACGTATACGTTTTAAAAATTTTCACATATTATAGGCCTGCACAAATATACTTGTTTGCATCAGTTTTGCGTGTGTATTGGTTCTGGTATGTTCAGATATGTTATTCAGCGTTTCTGTTACAATTTCTTAATGTTGATTTTTTTTAAGCAATTATTGTATGGTTGTGCAATGAGCAAATGAGAACTACATATTTATTTCTATTTGTTTTTCTAAAACAAATAAGATACATATAACTGATTTTACCATAAGAAAAAATATACATACATGGCTGATCCATACATACATATACAACTAAATTATACATGAAACCCCTGAGCTGCAAATACAAAAAAATACACACAATACGAGTTTGTATGTGTAATTAGACTCAGAGCAAAGTTCTCTCTGTCTCCCTCTCTATCTTTGTCTGCGCTACTAAAAATCTAACGAACGTGCGCATGAACATCTGCTCATCGTGTATTTGTTTCAACAGTAATTTTTTGCATATATTTGTATAGCATGTATTTATTTTTTTTTAGCAAAAAGAGATACAAACAGTTCCTTAGCAGCAATACAATAAGCAATTGTTATCTGGTTTTAATTGGATTGTAATTTCGAAAAGCACACACACTCAATAACCCTTATACTCGTGTATAATACATACCATGGTATATACATATGCATTGGCTATACTTATAAGTATACAAATGCAAGCCTTTAAAATACATGTATATATATACATACATACAAACTCGTTTGTTTTTTTTTCTTCAAATTCATTTGAAATAAAAATTGAGATGAAGTTTCTACATTACAAAAAGCATTAAATTTTGCTAAGTGATTTCAATACAAATTTTCTAGACAATTTGTCTGTTTTTTCATTAGGAAACTACACCTAATTCATTAATTCTCTTTCAGAAGCATTTGCCTAAGTGGCGCACTTGCAAAATGTGTCTTAAATATTTTGTGGTTTTTCTTTTTAATTACACCTCATAAGCAGCTTTTGATTTATTCCACCATTAAAATTTATATAGCCGAGTTGTAAAATTTCCTTTGAAAAAAGTACATTTAGTCATTGTTTGTGAAACAGAAACTTCTCCTAAAACAACACGATCCACCACCAACATCGCGGCTGCAATCTATTACTCTACAATTCCAATATACAAATATGTACACAAATGTATTAAGCGGAAACAAAAAATTATGTTTACATAGATTTTTCGTATTAAAACCTTAATGTAAATTATGTAGACAGCAGCTGTTTACGCAATAACAATAACAACAACAACAAAAACAGAACATAAAAAAACCAAAAGGACAACTACAGCGATATGCCGTAGAGAGCGAGCAACGTCAACGACATCAAATAAGAATTTTAGCAACAAATTTATGCAAAATTATGTTGAAAGTTTACTTTTTGGACATGCGACACCCTGCTTCGGTTTTAAGCCTTTTTTAGTACTATTACCACAAACTCATTTGCAGTAAAGATACAAAATATACATACATACAATATTAAATTAAAATTTTTATGTCTTTTTCAAAGTGAACATTACAACTAACGCATTCGCACACACTCACACAAAGTTCGTAGTGGTTGCTGTCTTCATATTCATAAACCAAAACAGAACTCAAACGCTTTTTAGTTAAGTGACACAGTGGTAGAAGGTTATCAACAATCCTTAGCGTTTCTCATAAAATGCACAAAGAAAAAAATTTTAAAATAATATTTTTTAACACACATACATACGCAAATATGTATGTATGTATGTACATACATGTATAGTATGTATTTGTGAAAATTAGCTGCAGTACCTTTTCATAAAAAAAAATTATTTCATCATTTAGTCTGGTTTGAACTTGCCAGATTGTACGAGTATCCGAAGCTATATATTAAAGAATATAATCATCAGTTGGCTATAGCGCGGTCTCTTAAGTACATGTATGTATACTTCGTAGAATTGGTCACTTAATTGTGAAAAAGTATAAAGGTTGTGCATCGATTTTAATAAAATATATCTTATTTTAAATGAATGCTTTTATTATAATTAACTCTGCTTAGCATTTTTCGAGCTATCCATACAAAAAATGTACTATACTAACAAGGTGAAAAGAAGTTTTAAGCCATACACAGAAAAAAATGTCATCAAAATGCAACCAACAAAACAAATGTTTAACATTTAATTTAAAATTTAAAAAAAGTCAAAAGAAATATCATAAAATTCGAAATTGGTAACACTGGTACTCATTGTGAGAGCAATTGTTACTTTTTGTGTATTTAAAAGCGGTAATTGCGGGTTTCCGCTTCCGGCTAACTCTACTTACTTCCTCTCAACTTTGAAAACATTTTTTTTTCTCTAAAAGCTTTGTTTTTCTGTGTCTATAAACACACACAAATACTTTTGTTTCTTTTTTTTTTAAATTCCTCCAGCTTCCTGTGTTGATTACTTTAAAACATTTCGTGTTGCTTTTGTTTCTCATTTAGTTTGTGGTTATGTTCACTTTAACTTATATTCTACTAAATTTCATTAAAAACACTTGTGATACCGTTTTAATATTTTGCTTGTTAAGTGTGAGATTAAAATTTGTATATAAAATGTTTTATTATTAATCAAATTTTGCCGGTTTCTTGTTTAAGCAAACCAAGGACTTGCTTTGCTTTATTTATTTTAATCTTTTTAATCCATAAATTCATTATTCAAATCTAACCTTTGCTTAAGGGTTTTTATATTTAATTTTTTTTACTTTATTTTATTAAATCTCCTCTCCTCTTTACTGCTTTTACACAGTTTTTCTTGGTTGAAATTATGAAAAAAAGTTTTTAATATTCGCAGAGATTTAATTAAATATGTTTTTGCTTTCCCTTTTTTTCTCTTTTTCTCGTTTTTTTTTGCACTGATGATGTTGGCTACTCAACGAACCTTAAATTGTTTATAAGAATTGTGTTTTTTTTGCTGTTGTTTTCGGTGAGCTGAAAGTTTTTGAAACAGTTTTAGCTAACAGATTTCATTTATTTTTGTTAATTTGTTCTTGAGCGGCCTAAATTTGGTTGTGCAAATTTTAAGTTTTGCGGCCGTTTCTAAAAGTTTAAGGGTTTTCGAAACAAGCTTTAGTATTAAATATTTTGTAGAAGCAAAATGCTTAATGCAATGTAAGAAATTTAGGGGTCGAAGAGACAATGGAAAATAATTTTCCTGGATACACTTATGCCCTAATTCAGTAAGAAGATTTAGGACGTTTTTGTTTAAAAATATTTTTGAGTTCGTGTGTTTGAATTCTCTAAATTATTTTCATCAAATATGATGAAATGTTGTTTTTGATAATGAAAAATAAAAATATTATTGCCATGTTTTTAAAACATAAAAATTAAATTGAAGTATTATACAATAGTTTCAAAAATATATGAAAAAATATGTGCTGGATACAATGTTAGGAACAAACTCATAAACATTTTAGCATAAACAATTAACAATTTCTGTTTTAAAGAATCACAACTGCAGCTTTTTTCCGTCCATAGACAAGGCGACACACTCGTCGGACAGAATTTCATTCATTCTTTCATTCATTCATTCAAACAAACGGCCGCCTCGCCTCGGCTATTCATGACACTTTCCATTTCTTAAAATATATAAGTTAAGTTTTTTTAACGATTTTTTTTTTATTTGTAATAAATGAACAAGTAAGAATTCCTTTTACAAATTCGATGACTCAATAGAAGAAAGTTGTATGGTGCATTTGTTCGATTTTCAGTTATTAAAAGGCCCCATGTAGGATTTCCCAATGCTCCAATGGTAGAGAAGGATGACAGAAGAATAAGAAAAAGGTAGGATTGCCAGACAACAAAATTAAATTTGTCCAGCTAAATAGAAATATTTTACAAAATATCCTTATAATTTATTGCTTTAATTTATAATACATTAAAGACTGATTATCAAGTAGATGTGAAAATAAATATTTTTTCTTTTTCTTTTCGCCTTTTAAACTCCTTTATTGTTACCCAGTGCGGCAATTAATTGTAAAAAGTTTGAGAAAAATTAAAAATTCAGTGAAGTGCGACTTTGACCCGCGCACGAATGGTTCCGTACGGGCACGAGATATATAATTCAATACGAACAATATAAACTATAGTTTTGGCATTTCGTTTTTGGGTTTTTTCGGTTTTAAGCGTTTTTTTAGTTTGGGGGTTTTTTGAATTTATTGGCGCTTTCTGAGTTTTGGCACTTTTTTTCACGTTTTGGCGATTTTTTTTTGGTTTTTGAAGTTTTTTTAATTTTGGCAATTTTTATTATTTTGGAGTTTTTTTTATTTTGACGATTTTTTTATTTTGGCGATTTTTATTAATTTTGGCGTTTTTTTCATATAGGTTTTTTTGGCTTTGGCGATTTTTTTTAGTTTTGGCACTTTTTTTCGTTTTGAGGATTTTTTTGATTTTTGGCGTTTATTTTAAATTTTGGCGATTTTTTTTAAATTTGGCGATTTTTTTTTTTAATTTTGGCGATTTTTTTATTTCGGCGATTTTTTTTCACATAAACAATTATTGTGGTTTTGGCACATTTTTCGCGTTTTGACGATTTTTTTCCGTTTTTGGCGTGTTTTCATATTGGCGATTTTTTTTCATTTAAACGATTTTTTCGAATTTGGCGATTTATTTTAGTGCTAGAATTTTTATTTTAATTCTGTCGATTTTTTTCGATTTGGCGATTTTTTTTAATTTTTGGCGATTTTTTTCAGGTTCTGGCGATTTTTTTCGGTTTGGCGAATTTATAATTTTCGGATTTTTTAGTTTTACCGTTTCTGAAAATTTCAAGAGTTTACCTCTTACGGTCACCAAGATATAGCAATTTGTCAAAATTACATAGTCAAAATTGCATTAACTAATGGACCACCCTTTAATTTAAACTTTTTAATATTTTAATGTTTATTGTTGTAGTCTATATAAAAATACACTAATTTTACAAATTTCAAGTGTCAATATACATATGTACATACAATTGTATGTATATTACATGAGATTTATCATTTTTCGTCGCTCGTTTTGGAGCACCCTTTAATTTCTAATTCTCATGTATTTGTTGTTAGAGTGGCCAAGGTTCTACATACTCTGTCCAAATTTCAGGTCCGTAGCTCTTACGGTTCCTGAGAAAATACCGTGTGACGGACAGACGGACAGACGGACAGCGTAGCGAAAACAATAGGGTTCCTTTTTTCACCTTTGGTGTACGGAACCCTAAAAATGGATGTAAAATATAATAAGAGTGCTTGTTATTTTTTGGGACTTTTAAACTTATTGTGTTTGTGTAAAAGATATAACTCAGCAACAAAGTACCAAAGTACCAAAGAGAAAGATTTAATTATGTCCATTGATAGGTTTCTTTTTAAAGCGGACCACCAAAAATATCGCCAATGTACACATATGTCATCTTTGAAGGTGGCACAATATATTGGCAAATATCATAAGGGGTTTTATTTTTATTGTACAATCACTGTCAGGAAAATTGGGCAAAATTGTTCTTTTCTTTGTGTCATTTATTGCATAGTACAGGTCAAAGTGAAAATAATATGACGAATAATACATATGTACATACATACAATATGATTGTATAATGGATGGGCCGCTTAAAATTTATAATTTCTGGTGAATACTAACAAAATGTTTGATTTGTTTTAGATTTCCTTTCTTTAGTGAATCAGCACAAAACTGATAATTTGTCAGTTCATATTTGTTAGAACTCATGTCAGACACTTCATTTCTTTTCGGGTCAGTACTCAGACAGAATTTGTATGCATGCGATTGCCAATGTTTCTGGAAGATATCTTGCGGATGTCGGATTCAGTAAAAATTTTGTTTGGTGGGAAAACTCTAAAGTTATGTTCATGTATGTTTGTTTGTAAGTACATATTTGTAAATACATAAGAGTACTTTTGCAAACATTAAAAAATTCTTATACTCGTGAGAATTTTGAAACACACATAAGTACATACATAAGTCCATACATACATACATACATGTACACACTAAAGTCCTGCACAAGACTATAAATGGACCTTTCCAGACATGAGAGATTTTTTAAATGCTTTCCTACAGCGAAACATTCTAAAACAAACGCTAAACAACACAGTTTTTTTATCGTTTGTCTTAGAATATTTTGCTGTAGTAAAGCATTTAAAAAATCTCTCACATCTTTGAAAAGTCTTATAAATTGTCTTGTGCAGGACACTAATACATACATACATGCATACATCCCCACACACAATATATACATATGTAAGTAGGTATTGATGAAAAAGTCTGTCTAATGGCTTGTAAAGTTGGCGATAACCACAGACTTGGAAGCAAATACAAAAAAAAACAATTTTAAGACGTTGTTCTCTAGCATTACGTCTAAAGCCTATAGTACACGACAAGTAAGAAGACAAATGTATATAAAAGCAACATATCGTAAAATATTGATAGTATAAATTTTTTTGTTTCAAACTCCAAATGTGACAAATGTAGAAAAAGCATGAGTGAACATTTGAATAGCTACTGATGCATATGTATGATGCTAGTACAAGGCATGTGAAAAATGTAGCTTCATGACAATGTCGTGTAGTCCAGGCTTAAGTAGAATACACATACATATCTACATATTTTTGGAAATATTTATAAAAGAAACTTTTATAAAGAAAATGTAATTTAAACCATTAAACAAATACAGATGCATATTTAATATTTAAGTACATGCATAAGAATTCAAGGCTACCTACATGAATATTTTTTGCTAATTTATTATTATTTATACTACTAAATACTAAATGATATAGTGAATTCGTCCGGGAAGAAATTAAGCCAAAATGTTATTCCAAAAACTGACAAATACAAGTTTCACTAACGGAGTACTGCACACCCCAACCCTCACAAGCTTAAGTGCCTGAAGCAAATATTATACCGGCATTTACATCATATTTGCTCACAATTTAGCATTTTTTATTTAAGAAGTATAAAAAAAATAAGGTGTACCCCTTACAAATGTACTTATGAAATTTTTATCAGTAATTTGTGTGATTTATGTATATTTTTATTTGTTTGTAGCTAATACACTGCATACAGGCATGTTCTGTAAATCACTTTATACTAAAGTGATTTGAAATCACTGAAAATGTGTTCTGCAAACAAAAATTTTTGAGATCTCGTGATTTGAAACCAGTCAACCAACTGCTTGACAATATCAAATCACTTGATGGTTTTTGAAGCATTTTACTTTGAATTCGGTAATGAATCAATTATATACGCACAATATGATATGTTTTTTATTTGTTTTTGTAATAAAATTAATTATTTTACACAAAAGAACACTAAAATTTACAAATTTATGAAAATGCTATATGTTTTGTGGATTCTTAACATTTCTCGTGATTTACTTTTCCTTTTCAGTAGCCAGCTGATATTGTTTATCAAAAAGGCATTTGCAGTTGCCAGAGCGACAAAGTTTTAAGGTCGTGTAGCATATGCCTAATTTATTCAACTAAATTAATCATTAAGAATAAAACTTGATCTAATTTGTTCAATAATAACTACAATTATGAAATTCGATTGGTTAATATTTAATATACAATCGTTAAACATAAGTGTAAATGGCAAAAATAAGTACTAAATACTGTGGCAACACAATAAAAGCTTTTTGCTCGTTATTTAGCCCAATGAAAATCACTACTAAAAACTAAAAAGCTCGTGATTTTCAGAACACCCAAGAATCACTTGCGTGATTTCAAAATCGTTAGTGATTTGAAATCACCGTGATTTCAAAACATGACTGATAGTTCAATTTCCTGCATTGTGTTCAGTGCAGAAGAATGCATTTGCTACCAGGAAGTTTATTATAAAATTAACTCCTAAGAATTTAGTTTTCCCAATTTCTTCTGGAGTTTTTAATAAGGTATCCTTGAGCGTCAGTTTTCGAGATTGTGAAAATAAGTTCATAAAGTAGAATAAGAAAACCAATTCTTGCAAATTTTTTCTTTATACTAATTCCCAGCGAGTCTCGCTTTGTTCGCACATAACGAAATCATTCGCAGAACAGTCTATTGCGAATCGTATGCAGAGCACTTTCAATCGAAGAAGAGCTCATATTTAAAGATGCTTCACACGGTAGAAACTGTTACCGAACACGATTCGTGTACAAGAGCCACAGTGGACGCTTTTATTAGTCGTAGATGCAATCATTTGAGATTTATCTAGAGATTATCCTACTACTAATTAAAGAAAAAAACTTTTCTTCATTAATTGATTAAAACTATTTTATGTACATACGTAGATATGTATGTATGTAGATGCAACTAGACTCTATACATAGAAAATGTATAGTTTCCACAAGCGACCTGTCTAGAAAATTTGTATAGGAATCACTCAAGAATTTGACTGTTTTATATATATTTTTTTCAGACAAGTCGCTTCTTTGCATTGTGGAAACTACACTTAATGTGTTGAGTTTAGCTTTTTTAATCGTATATCGCTTCTATCTTTGGCGTACACAAATTGGTTCTGCAAGAACTTTGAATGGCAAAGATCTATTAAAAATTCAATTAATTAAAAGAATTAAATTATTTTAAAAGCTCTTTATGCAGCTTCAATATGTAATAAATATTTGATGTAAAATACCAAACACATTAAATTAATATGTACTCCACTTTAATATGAAAATTAAAAAAGAACAAACATATTTTACATAAATGTATCGTCGATTAAAGATTGCAAGATTTATAAGAGAGAGTTAAACAGATTTGATATAATATCACTCTCGGAATAATAAGCAGAAGATTCGTTCAGGAGTTGTATATTAAACACCATCACCTGTTAAACAGCTCTTGGTTAACTGTTACTAGTACTTTGAAAGACATTCATACATACATACATGTATGCAGGAAAGTACTTTAAAGAGAGAGAGCAAGAGACTAGTGATGGATTTTTTAAAAAAAAACTTATTCTAACTGAAATGAAAGAATATCAAAATTACCATTTGTAAAAAAATTAATGTAAATACTAGTGCATTTACATATCGTGCCATAACCGCCAAAAAAACTTGAGCGACATAATTTTCGAACTTAATTTTTTAACCAAAATCGATTATTCGCGATCATGAATATAAGACTTTCGTCAAAAAAAAAACGTCCAAAATATGTATCGCGGTTATGGTTCGACATACATATGCATATATGTATCGTATATGAAATACATACAGACATACATACATACATATCTGCCTAGTTGTATACATATTCGTACTACATACATTTGTGTAATGCATACAACTGAAACTTCCACCCATCATGATGTATTCAGATTAAAAAAAACCGGCCCAACGACAAAAAATATTCCACCATTTTCTCCTTTGACTTATTGGTTTTTGTTTTCTTCTTGTGCTTTTTTACACTTTGTGTTGTCATAAAAGTGCTGCAAGTTTAACGCCATGACAAATGTTTTCTATACTCTAATCTTCAAATAATGGAAAAACTTTTGCTGTTAAGCAAGAGCTTTTCAATTCTTTATCCGTTTTTTCCTCTTTGACTTATTTAACTGCTCTTTTAAATAAATTCGGATGTTAAATTTTCGTTTTTTGCAAATAGTGTTAGTGAAAACTTAATTATATGATTTTCGAAAAAAAAGCGTAAAAAATTGTGAAAAAATAAAAATTTTCCGTTAAAAAGTGGGTTATTAGGATGCGTATTAGGATGCCTGGACACGTTCAGATTATATTGCCAAATTTTGTTTGCAAAACATAAGGAGTCGCTGTTAGTTATTCTAAAAGAAATTTAAAAAATTACTTTTGCAAAAAAAAGTGCATGCAGAAATATTTTTTTACGCGTAATATGTGAATAAAATTTATTTAGTTGACTCTTAGCTACATTATTTCAATATATTTCGGAATCTTTTTACTGTTGCACAGTGTAATTTAAATATTTATAACGGCCCCTTTCACAGTGTACAATTAAAAGCTAACAGGTACTTTAACGGCAGGTTTTGTATGAAAAACTGTCAGTTAAAGTTCACTTTAACTCTTAATCATACGTTGTGCATATTTAATTTTTTTTATTTATTTACTTGATATTAAAATTATATAAAATAAAACATTAATATATATGTACATTGATAGCACTGGCTGCCAAGGTCATCGGCTAATGTTTAATTTTAAAAAGCTTTTCTTCATAGAGCAAAAAGGGCGGCATATCTCATGGGGCCTAGGGCGACATCAAACATAAATACGACACTGACCATCTATATATCTTTAAGAGCAATAATTAGAAACTAAAGATTTTACTGTTTTACATTTTTATTCTTTACTAATGAAATATTGGACAAATACAATCTATGGCAGAAAGAAAAAAGCTGACTATTTTAAATAATTAAATTTTTCATCTTGTTCAAAACGGATTTTCACTCTCCGCATGTGTAATTTAAAAAAAATTTTAAATTTTGTTGTGTTAGTTTTTTGCAATATACCTCTACATACACAGAGAGTGATAGTGAATTGGTTAATGCAGCCACAATTTAATGCAATACACATAGCTGTTATGTATATGTATATCGTTAATTTAATACGAAAAAGCCCTAACTCATGTTTTTTAAAGTTTACAGGAGGAGGAAAAAACTAAATAAGAAAAATGTAATATTGATACAAAATTTTTTAAACGCAATTTTTATTAGGCTATAACTTCGGTATTTTTTCCGAATTCATCTGATTTTTTTGGAGGAGGTGTATCTAGTAATGGTCTATCGAAATATGTAAAAATATCGATTTCGAAAAATTATGAGTTGGGGCCTTTTCGTATTAAGTTAACGATATGTTTGTGCATATGTATGTATGTATGTTCATACAAACATACATACATATGTCTGTATTTAATATTTCTCATATTTAAGTCTGCAATTTTTTTCGCAATAAATTTGAAAACTACAAATATTTTTAATTCTTTAGAAAATAAGACACAAAAAGTGTCATAAAAATAAAAAAATAGTGTTGAGAGCAGGGGAAGAGAGAACCAAATCAATATATAACCATGTACAAAGTCAAATGCTGAAACTTGCTTTTCGTTTTATGCGTTCGCTTTGGCTGCGACTGCTTACATTTTCAGACGCAAAAGCAATTACACAAATCAGAGTATGCTCTGGTTTCGTAAATAAACATGTAAAATACACTTACCCAAACTGTCGTTAAATCTTAAAAATGCCCAATGGTCTACTCAAGGGCTTTTTTATCATATAAATCTAAAAAAAAATTCATTGCACCGATAAATTAACGGGTAAGGATAGAATTATATTCTAGATTTTTCATTGATATACATACATATGTATAAGTATGTACATATGTATGTATAAAGCAAAAGTAATTCACAAATATTATCAATTTCAAACTATTTAAAATGTAAATTTTTGGGGTTTTTAAAGTTTTGCCGCCCCTAAAACCATGCCACCCTAGACCCGTGCCTCAAATGGCTATACGTAAATTCAGAAATATTTCTTTTAATTTTATATACAGTTATTAAAGATTTTGCGTTTTATTTCAATTTATGTATGTACTTTAGATGTTAAAAACTGTTTGAAATTTATTTCACTCAATTCGTATATTCATACACATACATATGTATGTATGTATATGTATTTATAATTGGTGTTTATTGTAGTGGCACCATGCAGACCAGCAAAATAAAAATGAAAACATATGATGAACTACCGTATATTCATACGATAAACATCCTGCCGTTGCTCTCTATCTGTTCTGTCTTGTTTTTTTTACCCAAACTGCGGTTGAAACCGTGAACATAACAAAATGACGAACCTCATACGAGTGCAGCCACAACAACCAAAAAATATCATTTATTTGTCAAATTGTCAGAAACATAAAAATGGATGCCATATGAAAAACTAAATTTTTTAAATGTATAAAAAAACCTGGCCGAAAAACTTAATGTACTTTAAAGTACATACACACTTCAAATAATCGAAACAAAATTAATTTTTAATGCTTAGATTTTTTACTATTGGATTCGAAATAAATGCATATGTACATACATACATACATACACACATACATACACTTGTACACACATACATATGTACATACCTACATGACAAAAACAAAAGAACTTTCAATTAACCACTAACAGACTATTAAATATTTCCAGCTCAATGAATATCATTTGCAGTATATACTTTTAATTTTATTTCATAAAATACATACATATGTGTGTAGGTATGTATGTATATATATACACAGATACAGCCATGGACATAATATGTAGATATATTGTTGCATCCCAACAAACATTTGTTCCTCCTGCTTAAAACTCGCTTTTGTTTTCTTAAATTGATTAAAAGTAAATCTAATCAACACAAACACAGTAGATCGGGTTCGATTTAAGACACCGCCGATTATTCCAACACAGCAGGTATTTTTTTTCAGTCTTTATAAGTGAAAAAAAGGCGCGGCCTACCTTGGGAGCTGTAGTGCAGTCCAGCTTAAGGGCAGCTCAGACTATTATACTTTGTATTAATACATGTCGAAAATTCAGATAATACGTGCAAGTGCGATATTGTGAACGCAAAATGTCACAACGAATGGTAAATATTAAAATATACAATTTGTTTGTCATTACTTGAAACTTTCAATTGACAACTTGTATTGAAAAAAAACTAAAACAAAAAAAATTAAATAAGGAAATTTTAAAGTTTTAAAGTTTTGAATATACATATGTATGTATGTATGTAAGTAATCGATAGTAAGTTTCTTGTTGACATAGTGGCCAAGGCCATAAATCTCAACGAAATTCCTTTCGCGTCATAGAAGTTTTTACGAAATTCCAGGTTGACTTAGATAGCCCGTACTTGCTACAAATTTTATATAGGGATTTTCCAATCTCACCACCTTCTATAATTTTAATTAATGTAAAGAAATTTGTTTATTCTTCTTTTGTGCTTTAACTGCTCTGTATGTAGCAAATGTGCATGGATATGTACACATGTATAACACAAGTCACAAGACTTCATAGCAAGCGTCAAAGAAATGCTGGGGGACTTAAGAACCTTACACATAATCGAGAAAATGAAATATGTCCCTGCACTGCCGTCAGCCAGTACTTTAAATTTTAATACGAAAATATATAAAAGTAAGACTATTTGCCAAAACATTCAAATACTGGATAATACAGGGATGTTTGTTTGTTGTCCTGCTGCCATGGAGATGTGGCAGTTTGCATAAAACGGTTCTAGTCAAAACAAACCATAAGTAAAACAAAAAGAAAATGGTAATTGTTAAAAAATAACTTTTAACTTGCAAATATATTTTAGTTAATATATAAGTACATACATACATATGTATATTTTAGATCTTATCAAGAGGTAAAAGCGGTTCAGCTTATCCTAACCAATTAACAAATGCTACGAATTCGAAGAAAAAATTACCCTCTCTGGAGGATTTTATAGTTAGACGTGACTATACCGGAGCTATAACATTTTTGGAATTTTCTCATGATTCTGATGAAAGCGAACAGATTGTTTATATTCATCAATGGACAGCTTTTTGCTATTTTCATTTGGGGGATTATCAAAAAGCATTACAGTTGTATGAGAAAATTTACAACGTTGAACCAGCAACGGAGGATATTAATTTAAATATGGCAGTTTGTATGTTTTATCTTGGCATATATGACGATGCTGAAAAACTGGTAGAACAAATACCAAACACTCCTCTGAAGCTACGTTTAATGTTTCACTTGGCTCATAAACTAAATAATGAAGACCAGGTGACGGAGTTGCATGATTCCCTGCAGGACAGTGTTCAGGATCAGTTAAGTGTTGCCTCCTTGCACTATTTAAGGGCACACTATCAGGAAGCAATCGATATTTATAAAAGGCTCTTATTAGATAACAAGTAAGTATAAAATTTAATCTTCTTTATAGTAAACAGATAGATATGTTAGAAATACGAGTATTTAAAGCACATGTACAGATATTTCTAAAAAAAAAATAAGATTGGTATTCATTATTTTTTTTAATGATTGTATAATTTAAAAGTTCAAAATTTCTCCTGGGCATGGATCATATCGCTCTTTTAACAATGCAGTAAAAATCATTACATCGTAGCATTCTTGAGTTTTTATATCTCTGTTGCAATAAAGGAGCGACATTTTCAAAAACGTTCAAGGGCATTTTATTTTATAATATGCTCCGTAAAGTACCCTTTCAGCAAATTATATACATATATATTTATAGTTCTTTTCCACTCCAAATACGAAGTCATTTTTATTTTAATTTTTAGGTGTAAGCTTGAAATAAGTAATGGTTTTTAGCCTTATTTAAATTTTTTGTTAATTACTTGCAAACTAAGTTTTTAAATCACAAATAATATGTAGGATGAGTTACGTCCATCACTGTATCAAATCATCAAATATACATATACCACGTAAACGCGTACGAGCTAACGGACTGGCACATTCCTCACATTCCTCACATTCTTTCCTACAACAATAAAACCCTAACATTCCATCCAACAGCAACAATGAAACGACAATTTCCAACAGCGACAAAACTAACGAACAGGACTGTTAACGTGAACGAATACCAAAAAGACAGACAGTGTACGGAGGACGAGCAAACGAGACAGAAGTGCAACATTTTATCGTGTCTTAAATAAATAAGTTAATATTTAAATAAGTAAATCTTTAAAACTACATATACTTACATATATATAAAAAACATGTATAAATAAGCCCTTCAGTGTATTTATACCTATTGTTATAAATAAATACTAAAATTAATGAAATAAAAAATAAAATGAAAATAAAACTTACCAGTGGATAACCAAATCCTACAAATGGGGGCTCAACCATAAAATAAAAAAACAATAGAGTGCAAAAATTAGTGTTCAACAAAAATTCAAAGTGATTTTTTTTTTTTTACATATTGCTATACATATGTATAAAACGAGAAACGGTAATATAAAATAATTCTCAAAAAATAAAAAGAAAGAATATAAACCATTCAGTGGAAATAAATACACACATGCAACAACAAGAAAATAAGAAAAAGTGTCTGGAACGTTGTTCGCCAAAACAAAAACAACAACAAATATAAAGATCAAAAGGAAAAAAAAAAAACAAAAGTTTACTAAATTTCATATCACAAAGCCAAGTGTGTGTGGAATTAATATACATGAAAAAAGTAGAAAACTAACGAGTGAAGGGTCGAAGCAAAATCATTGTTCGCTAAAACAACAACAACACAAGGAGAATAAAGCCAGAGTCTACAGTACACAAGAGTGAGTGGAATTACTGCAGAAGAAATAGAGGCAAACCAACGAGTGTAGCAGAGCAAGCAGAGGATGAGTGCAAACGATCGCTGTTAACAGAGACGAGTAGCAGAAAAATAAAACAAAGTATATGTTTATACAAGAGGAGTATGTATGTATAAACCACAAATAAAACAAAAATTTAATATTGTATATGGTATGCACATAATAATAATAGGAAAGAGTTCCCCAATATTATGTGCTATTCGAGTTTATTCAATTAGAGAAACGATTTAAGAGAAATTGATCGTAAAAGAGATTTTACATTTATTATTAGTAAATCAGCAAACAAGAGAGACTATTATTAATATAATATAAAGAGTTACTAATAAAGATAAATAAAAAAAAAACTAAAGAGAAGAGAAAGAATACATAAGAGTTGTATAGTAAATAATAAATAAATAAAAATTGTTACGAGGGGAGAACTCGATAAAAAGCTGAAATTTGCATAAAATATAATTTATAAGTCAATGAAAAATATTACGAAGCAAATTTAGTCATTTTTGAAAATATCTGTTCCATTTATTTTTTGTAAATCAATATTTACTTATTCTAATATAACACTAAATTTTCCTATAATTATATTTTATTATTAAATACGACATAAACACAAAAGACAAAAATCAACACAGTACTGGTTATACGCGGACAGTTTTTTTTTAAGACAAAAATGGAGTTAAGAGATATTTTGTTATTGACGGTAGACGAGTTAAAATCAAAAGCAGAGGAGTTAGAACTTGAAACAACTGGAACAAAGACTGACCTACAGGAAAGGCTCATCCTACATTTCGGTTGTCTGAAAGGGGGGGAAGAATCGGAGTTTGACGACGCAGCTTCCGCTATGGCTCAGCCAGCTGTAACGCGTTCGAATTTCACCTTGAGAGACGTAGAAGATTCTGTAACGAGATTCTCAGGAGAAAATAGTCAAGATGTTGAGTCATGGATCCAAGAGTTCGAAGATTGTGCTCATATCCTACAATGGGACAACCTTCAAAAGTATATTTACGGCAAGCAGTTGTTACGAGGAGCCGCCAAAATCTTCATCCGAAGTCAATCGAGTGTAAGAGATTGGAGCTCTCTCAAAAAAGCCATTAAGAGCGAATTTGGGGCGAAAGCATCGGCAATAGATATTCATAAAAAGTTGAAAAATAGGAGGAAGCGCACCGACGAGACGTTGCGCCAATATTTGTATTCCTTAATGGAAATAGGTGCCCCTATTCAGTTAGATGAAACTAGTTTGATTGAATACTTTATTGAGGGCGTTCCGGGAACAAACTCAAATAAAATAATATTACATCAATCGCGAACAATAGAAAGCTTAAAGGAAAACATTATGGTGTACGAAAGAATTCTAGCTGCTGAAAAGTCATCAAACTTCAAAGCTAATAGAACAAAATTCGAAAAACCAACAATAGAATCGCGAGTAGACAGCAGTAAATGTTTCAAATGTGGAGAAGATGGACACATGGCCAAAGAGTGCAAGAGCACAGACATTAAATGTTTCAGATGTAAAAGGCCAGGTCACAAATCATGTGACTGCCCGCTTAAGGGGGGAGAAAAGGGAGTTTCACAACCTAATAGAAACGTACACACTCTCACAGAAGACGCATATACACCGTCTAGAAGAATATTTAAAGATATCGAAATCTACAATAAAACAATTTCAGCAATGATAGATACAGGCAGCGATATTAGTATCTTGAGAAATGACACACTATTAAGCTTAACAGACACCAATCTCGAGCCTTGTATCAAAAGTCTGACTGGTATCGGAGGAAAAAAGATTGAAACTATAGGTTATCTAAAAACAAAAGTCAAATTAGATACAATCGAACTAAAGATTGACTTTTATATAGTAAACGAGGGTGACATATTGTACTCAGCAGTTATAGGCAATGATATCTTGAACAAGGTTGATTTGATTATAGACTCTAAAGGTGCTAGATTTCAAAATAAAATACAAGAAGTAAACGTATTTGAAAGGCCTTTAGAGGAAACGTTTAGAAATCTTGCATCAAGTGAGTCCGTTCTCTTCCCAGAAGAGCGTGAAGGTCATGCTAAGCAATCGTTGGACGTTAATCCAATTGTAGAGCTGATAGAGGAGTTCGGGGAAATAATGCATTCGATGACTGTGTGCACTACTAAGTCTATAGAGGTTGACTTAGATTATTTGGAAAAAGACTATCGACAAATAATACGGGAAATGATAGTCACTTATAACCCACAGAAACCCACAACGTATAGAGTCGAAATGAACATAACATTATCTGATGACATTCCGGTAGCAAGTAGACCACGCAGAACTTCATTCACCGACCAACAGACAATAGAGAACCAGGTTAACGAGTGGCTTAGAGAGGGTATCATCAAGCCTAGTTTTTCGGAATACTCTTCACCAGTAGTACTAGTTGCTAAAAAAGACGGCACCAAACGACTTTGCTGCGACTATAGACGCCTAAACGATAAAATCGTTCGTGACAATTTTCCTATGGCACTGGTCGATGACGTCATTCAAAAATTGCAGGGAGCAAATGTATTTACGACACTAGACCTGAAAAACGGTTTCCTACATGTACCTATTGCTAGTGAATCACGAAAGTATACCGCATTTGTCACACAAAATGGGCAATATGAATTTCAATTTGTGCCTTTTGGAATTTGCAACTCACCTGCTATTTTTTGTCGGTATATAGCATCCGTATTCCATGAGCTAATTGCAACGGGCATTATGGTCATATACATGGATGACATGGTGATATTATCACGGAGCGAAGAGGAAGGTATCGAGAATTTACGCAAGGTACTAGAAGTCGCATCGCTAAATGGGCTTCAATTTAAATGGAGTAAATGTCAATTTCTGCGTCGCAGGATTAAATTTCTGGGCTATATTATCGAAAATTCTTCGATAACACCGTCAGAGGAAAAAATAGAAGCAATAAAGAGATTTCCGACACCAAATAATGTCAAGGCCATACAAAGATTTCTGGGATTGACTTCATTTTTTCGCCGTTTCATCAGAGACTACGCAGTTATAGCCAAACCATTATCCGATCTCCTGAAAAAAGGTACAAGATATAACATGGGCGATGAGCAGTTATTAGCGGTACAGCAACTAAAGGCAGCTCTAACGAGTGAATCCGTTTTGCGTTTATACAGACCAAATGCTGAAACAGAAATACACACGGATGCGAGCAAATATGGATACGGGGGAGTGTTGCTACAGAAAGATTCAGAAGACAGAATGTTCCACCCAGTAGAGTACATGAGCCGCAAAACAACTGCGGCAGAAGAAAAGTACCACTCGTACGAATTGGAAGTATTGGCAATCGTGGAAGCGCTGAAAAAGTGGCGTATATATGTCCTAGGGCAGAAGATTAAAATCATCACAGACTGCAATGCATTCACCATGACAATGCGCAAAGAAGACGTACCAGTAAGGGTATCAAGGTGGGCCTTGTTTCTCCAGGAGTTCGACTACTCCATCGAACACCGCTCTGGAACACGAATGAGGCATGTGGATGCATTAAGTCGTTCCTCGTGCTTAATGTTACAGGATACTCTACGTCATCGTATAAAAGAAGCTCAGCAGGAGGACGATTGGACGAGAGCAGTTTCCAAGGTTTTAGAGATGAGTCCTTACGAAGATTACTACCTAAAATATGAAATTCTTCACAAAGACCCAACTAAGGAGTTGATAGTATTACCGGAAAAATTGCAAAAAGAGGTGATAGAGATTGCACATCGTCAGGGGCATTTCGGAATACGTAAAACGGCAGATTTGGTTAAAAAACAATTTTTCATACCAAAGTTGGAGGCAAAAGTAGAGACAGTGGTGAAGAGTTGCGTGGAGTGCTTGGTTACTGAAGCAAAGGCGGGTAAAAAAGAGGGCACGCTCGACCCGATAGACAAATCGGACCGCCCCTTTGTCACGTACCACATAGACCATGTTGGCCCAATGGAGGCAACCCACAAAAAATACAATCACATTCTCGTCATAGTTGACGCCTTCACAAAATTTGTTTGGCTCTATCCAACAAAAAGCACAGGCACCAGAGAAGTATTAGACAAGCTGACAAAACAAGCAGCCGTATTTGGAAACCCGCAGAGAATAATAACGGACAGAGGAACCGCCTTTACATCGAATGAGTTCAAAGAATACTGCATCGAAGAAGGCATACAACACCTCTTGATCGCCACGGGAGTTCCTAGAGGAAATGGACAGGTGGAACGTATCAATCGAACGGTAGTACACATGTTAGCCAAAATGTGTGTAGAACAACCAAACCAATGGTACAAATACATAGATAGGGTACAAAAAGTCCTAAACAATAATCCCTCTAGAAGCACACAAAAGACACCATTCCAAATAATGACCGGTATTGGAATGAGAACAAGAGAAGATATACCAATAGCCCAAACACTACAAGAACTGGCCATAGAGGAGCTCCAAGAGGAAAGAAACGAAATAAGAGAAGCGGCACGTAAAAACATAGAAAAAATCCAAGCAGAAAACAAGAGAACATTCGATAGGAAAAGAATACCAAGCAGAGAATACAAAATAGGTGAACTCGTGGCCATAAAACGCACGCAATATGGTACGGGAATGAAATTACGCCCGAAGTTTTTAGGACCATATAAAGTGGTAGCAAAATGTAAACATGACCGATATGAAGTAGAAAAGATTGGAGAAGGCGAAGGCACAAGGAAATGCGTCACAGTAACAGAACACATGAAGCCGTGGAGTCCGGCTCCGAGGACGAAGCCGCTGTCAGGAGGGCCGAATGTAGGATGAGTTACGTCCATCACTGTATCAAATCATCAAATATACATATACCACGTAAACGCGTACGAGCTAACGGACTGGCACATTCCTCACATTCCTCACATTCTTTCCTACAACAATAAAACCCTAACATTCCATCCAACAGCAACAATGAAACGACAATTTCCAACAGCGACAAAACTAACGAACAGGACTGTTAACGTGAACGAATACCAAAAAGACAGACAGTGTACGGAGGACGAGCAAACGAGACAGAAGTGCAACATTTTATCGTGTCTTAAATAAATAAGTTAATATTTAAATAAGTAAATCTTTAAAACTACATATACTTACATATATATAAAAAACATGTATAAATAAGCCCTTCAGTGTATTTATACCTATTGTTATAAATAAATACTAAAATTAATGAAATAAAAAATAAAATGAAAATAAAACTTACCAGTGGATAACCAAATCCTACAAATATGTTTTTGATATCATAAATAAAAAACATAAAATTAGAGTTTTTCAACTCGAATATATGTATGCTAAACTGTACTGATGGTATACTTTTGGAACATAACGTCCGTCAAAATTTAAGACTTAAACTTGCTGGAGTAGAATACATTCACGAAAGCAACTTAATTTGAGATTTTCAAATTTTCTAAGGGGTTAATTACCAATAAATTCTATAAAAATATTTACATATGTACATATTTATTGAAGTGGAATGCATCAGGAATAAGTTTTTAATCGGACTAAAGTTCAGTATTTTCAATACTTATGGAATGAAATACATATTTTATTAATTAAACTGATTTTCTAAAGGCAGCACCTTTGGTGATGGAAAAACAGAAAATGAATAGTGATACTTATACGTTAAATAGATGATATTAATACCCTAAAATTTATACTTCTTACGAGTATTTTAGAACTTACGACTTTGACTGATGTCGTTTATATTTACTTAAATTATATATCCATATAAAAAAATATAATAAATGTATAAC
Source organism: Tachina fera (assembly GCA_905220375.1). Classification (NCBI taxonomy): domain Eukaryota; kingdom Metazoa; phylum Arthropoda; class Insecta; order Diptera; family Tachinidae; genus Tachina; species Tachina fera. Next base: position 191,512,224 of record LR999963.1, read on the forward strand.
TTTTAAACTATTAAGCGAATACAATAACGGAAAAGCAGCGGGCTAAAATTAAGCTGACACAGCTTACTTGATTTTAGAATTGTATAATTTTCCAAAAACTAGAAAAAAAAATCATAAATTAAGATTGAACTTCTTGTTTTTAGGTTATATCAAGAGTGTTAAAACAAGTCTGACGTACTTAAATTTGTCCGAATGCGGTAATTTCTTTTAGTTTCGCTATTATTGTTAACGTGTGCACCTCATCTATAGTGAAAAGTATTAAAAAAAATAATTGTTTGCAATGGAAAACTGTGAAATAGTTAATATTGACGAAAGTTCCGACTGTAGCAATTATTCCGGCCGAAGAAAATAGACAAAGATACAAACTTTCCAAAAAGAAATCTGCGGAGTTCCATTAGAAAATTCTAATGATTTTGTGCTTTTTAATATTGAAAAAGAACAATCGGGGCATCCTGCGCAGAACCAGGACGACGAAGATTTAAGGAAACTATTGAAAGAGTTCAATATGGAATATGTTTTATAGTATTTAAAAAATAAGTAGTTTGTGCAACATGCAAAAGTATTTATGTGTATGCTATGGGTTTTTCACCTTTGCGATATATTTAAGCTGCACAAGTGACTTATACAGGGTGGCCCAGAAAGGCCGAAGTGGCGTGAATTCCTTATAACTTTTTATTTAAGACATATTTTTTTAATTTTTTGTTTTTTAAATGCAGTAAATTTATAGGGAATATTTTTAAATTAGTTATTAAAAATAATATCCCGCAAGTGGTGGACATTTTCTGCTTCGCACAAATGTGCTCTTTCCATTTCCATTATTCATAACTTAGTTATGAGTGACGAAGCCTCGTTAACAAACAAAACTTTAGGATATGGGATATTGAAAACCCGAGAGTACTTCATCAACGACAATTACACCCAGTTAAGTATACTGTTTGATGCGGTGTTTCTTCAGAAAGGATCATTGGCCCATATTTTTTTGAAAATGAACGAGGTGTCGCCATTTCCATCAATGGTGATCGATATCAGGCCATGTTGGAAAATTTGGTAAAGCCAACCGTGGAAAACCATCCGCAAATATGGTTCCAACAGGATGGACCCACAGCGCACACTTCCAGGGCCACAATGGCTCTTTTACGCGACATCTTTGGTGAAAAAATAATTTCGCGTAGAAGCAATTTTAATTGGCCTCCGCGTTCCCCGGATTTAACTGCTCCAGACTGTTTCCTTTGGAGTTATTTAAAAGGGAAAGTTTATCTTAATAAGCCTAGGACTATTGAGGAATTAAAAACCAATATTCGACACGAAATTAACAACATAACACCGGAAGTTTTGCGAAAGGTCATTGAAAATGTGTTGGAAAGAGCACATTTGTGCGAAGCAGAAAATGGCCACCACTTGCGGGATATAATTTTTAATAACTAATCTTAAAATATTCCCTATAAATTTAATGTATTTAAAAAACAAAAAACTAAAAAAATATGTCTTAAATAAAAAGTTATAAGGATTTCACACCACTTCGGTCTTTCTGGGCCACCCTGTAGAAGCTTACAGTTCATGCATAAAGAGGACATGCAGGAAGCTGTTCTCCCATTAGGGCTGCGCATGGAGTTTCGCGAAAAATCATTTGCTTGGAAGAAAAAGCAGGTGAAAATTCTAATTTTAATGAAAATTTAACCAAAAGAAAATTTTTAGTTCCATTTAATTTTTAATATTATTTCGAGTAGTTTTGAATAGATGACGAAACTATTTCAATGCCATCAAAAGTGGAGGATTAGCTGAAAACCATGCAAAGTCCAAGAAACACATCCTTAAGCTCTCCATCTTCAAATGTGTCCATGCGTGGAGCATGCGTATTTTAAATTTTTTCTTGTAGCTTTTTAATTCTTATAGTTACATATACATATGTATATGGACATATAAAGTATTGAGTAAAAAAAATTTTCAAAATATGCAAACTCTAAAAAATATTTGTTTTTATTTCTATTTAAACCATCTTATTTATGGAAGGCACATCTTTTATTTTGACAATAATCAACGAATTAGCCGGTTTTTTCGTTCTACCGAAAATTTAGTTTTTTTGAGTTGACGTATTTTGAATATAGGCTCTCGATGTATAACATACGTTGTTATTAATGAATGTATGCACAATTTTATAATTTCCAGAGATTATGTGGCCGTCAATGTATATTTGGCTCTTTGTTTTTACAAACTCGACTACTATGACATGTCACAGGAAGTATTGGGGGCTTATCTCAATAAATATCCAGATAGTACTATTGCCATTAACCTTAAGGCATGCAACCGATTTCGACTTTTTAGTGGACGTGTGGCAGAGCAGGAACTTCAAAATATTGTCGATAACGGAGCTTTTGGCTTGGATCTGATAAAACATAATTTAGTTGTGTTCCGCAATGGAGAAGGGGCGTTGCAGGTGCTGCCAAGTCTATTAAATATTGTTCCAGAAGCGAGGCTTAATTTGGCCATATTTTATTTAAAAAACGGAGACGTACAAGAAGCGCATTCCTTAATGAAGAATACACAGCCTAGTGTGCCGCACGAGTATATTTTAAAAGGAGTAGTGCATGCAGCTTTGGGGCAACAGTTGGGTTCTGTACGTTTAAATTAAACATAAAGCATTATTCAAAATCCAATAAATAAAATAATAATAGTACTGACGCATATTTCTCTTTGCATGTATACAGAAGGAGCACATCAAAACAGCTCAGCAAAACCTTCATCTCGTGGGTAGTTCAGCTACTGAATGTGATACAATACCCGGCAGACAGAGCATGGCATCAGCCTTCTTTTTATACGGACAATTTGAGGAAGTTTTAGTTTACATGAACTCCATACGCAGCTATTTCATTAACGATGATGTATTTAACTACAACTATGCACAGGCCAAATGCGCCACCGGCTATTACAGAGAAGCTGAAGAGCTCCTCATGCAAATAACTGATACCGATATTAAAAATCAACACAGTTTTTGCATGGTCTTGGCAAAATGTCATATTCAATCTGGTCGACCTGAACTGGTATGTTGTGCAATGTAAAATAGCGCACATTTCATTATTTAATCCAATAATTAATTATTAATTTTACATGGTAGGCTTGGAATACTTTTCTCACAAGAGACACAAACTCTGAATCCTTTGTACTCCTTCAGTTGATCGCTAATGAATGCTACATATGTGAAGAGTTTTGGGTTTCCGCAAAGGCGTTCGACATGTTGGAAAAGTAAGTGCCCATATGTCTACATCATTATCTTAAAAGAAAACCCATATTTTACTGGATTAGGAAAGAAATTTATCAAATTATTTAAGAAATTTTCGCTTGCTTGATTGGTTAAACACCGTATGCATATATGTATGTACATACATCATTTAGTTCTTTAGATTTTTAAAATAATAATAATAGTAAGACTCTTAATACTCGTACTTTGTTGAGCATCACATATACAAACATACTGCCTGTTTATAGAATACAAGTAAAAATTCTCGTCAAATAGGCAGATGAGAATTTGTACTTGTGTTTTATAAACATGCAGATAATAAATTTAAAAACTACAAACAAAAATCTTCACAAGCAAGATTTTCGATATTTGTATGGATTTTAAATTTTCACAAACTTTTTAAAATTATGTAATTTCCGAATTTGGTACGATAATACTCGTAGTATTTTTGTTTAAAGTGTACTGATGAGTTCCTTACGCAGGAACGAAGTGTATAAAGACGTACCTTAACCATCAAAATAAGCAGAAAATTAAAACAAAACTGTTCAAGTAATATTAGTAGAGAGTTTAAACTTTTGTTAATAATAATTCAGTTTTTTAATAACGAAATTTCCATATCGTACACAGTAATACGAGTAAACAAAAACATTGAATTTATTTTTTTTTACTTATGTATATGGGTTTTCATTTAAGCTAACGATATGTGCCTTTGCTTATGTTTTACTTATATGAGTTAATTTTTTTCATTAAGACTCGATCCGAGTCCGGAAAATTGGGAAGGCAAGCGTGGTGCATGTGCTGGAGTATTGTATAGTTTAGCTGTTAAAACTGAAAAGGGACGTCCAAGCAACGGGATAAGCGATGTTATTGGCCTTCTACGCGACTCTCAAAATATTCAAGCCGATGCAATGATAAAAGCCATACGAAAGCATATTACTTCTTTGAAATAAATTCATACGTACATACATACTACATATGTATGTATGTCCCGTATATGCAAAATAAATTAACGTGTGCTTGAAGTGTACGTTAAAACAAAATTTCTATACAAAAACTGGTTTTAACGTACGCTTGAAGCACACGTTAATTTTTTTCGCATATGGGGATCTATCCTTAAACGTATGATAAAAAGTCAATATAAATTAAATGGGTGTACTTCGAACGTGACCGAGCAAGTTCAGAAATAGCTGTTTGGATAAAAGTCCATGAAAAATTAAATCGAAACAAAATGAATCATGAACATTTTACATTTTGTATACACAAGTAAATCTAGATAAGGCAAGAATCTTCCCAGCCAACCTGAGATTCGAAAATAAACGAAGGTTCTCGAAACATTTTCGTTAAAAAAAGTTTAGCAACAAGAAATAATGTTTTGAAACATTCTCGTACAAAAAGTTTAGAAATAAGAAACAATTTGTTTATCCCTTTTTTTTGCATGTACTTAGAAGCAATGAAATCGAACTATTAATGACGTTGTTTATGATTACATAAAGATATTGCTAAAGGTTCGTTATTGATTCGTAAGCGAAACATCGATATCCATAGATTTGCTACCACAAACTCGTCGCTCAGTGAGCTCTCCGAACTCATAATAGTGAGCAAATTCCATTTGAAAATATATTTACATTCCCAGCTAACCAAAACATTCGTAACTAATATCGCATTCGAATGTTGCGTAAACATTTCTCGAACAAAACACTCGTGTACGGCTATAGTATTTCTTATTTCTAAACTTTTTCGACGAGAATGTTTCGAGAATTTTTCGCTACAGCGAACATTCGCTTATCTTCGAATCTCAGGTTGGTTGGGTTTGCTTAATTCACAACAATCTTTATGGTGTATTTGTGTATCAAATACACTTTTAGTTTTTTAATTGTGAATACCTTCTGTGTAGTGTATTAATGTATTTTGTATTTTTAATGAAAAAAGATGAACCATACAAATTGAATTGATGAAAATACAAATTCTCTCAGGGAGCCTCTCTCTGAATACAACATTTTAAAAACATATGAAATAAAAGTGTAATAGTGTATTTCATTCATAGCTGTTAAGTAATGATTAGTAATCGTTCTGATTACTAATTTGATTACTTTTTTTGAAAGGTAAAGTAATGATTAAATTACGATTATATTTAGTTTCGCACGATTACTAATTGATTACGATTACTAAAAATGGAAAAGTAATCTGAACTACTTGAAATTACTTAAAATAATTCAAAAGATTGGAACAGAAAATATCCCAAACAAGACTCAATTGTGGCAAAAAGTGCAAATTTCTTGAATTGAATTTCTTTAATAAAGTCGTCATTTTTGATCGCAGAGGTCTAAATATTTGCGTGAACATGTAGTTTGGTAAAGTCAACCATAATCAATCAAAAACTCTATTTCAAATTTTTGTGTAGTTACGTCCGTTTGCATTTAAGGTGACGATATGTGAGTACCTATTCAAGGGGGAAAAAAGTTGATTACAGTGCAACAATATGTCATACTCGTACAATTATATGAAATACTGCATACATAGTATGTACATATGCATGTATGTATGTACATAGTATTATTTTTGATCTGCTGACCTCATACTAAAAAAAACATTTTAAGATGTTCCGCCTTATAAATTTTAATTTCTCGAAAATAACCTATTTCTATAATTTTTTGTTCAAGAACATATTATTTTAAGATGTTTTTATTTGCAGACTATATTATTAACTTTAACAAAATCAATTTTTCTGCAATCTCTTAGAATTTCTTTATCAATTTAAAAAAAGAGTTTGAAGAAGTTTAAAAGTATGAAAATTTTTTTATATGTATGTACATACATATAAAGTTTTAGTTTATTCTAAAAAAAGGAGTAAAAGGAAGAACTAACTATTAATTTACATGGTTATCGTTCTTAGCATAAATTCATTTAAGGAAATTGTCGTTTACCTTGCTTTACGAAAATAGTAAATATGTATGTATAAAAAAAGTAAGTATGTATTAAAAAATTCGAAAAACTTTTAAAGATTGTTCGCACAAAAAGGTTGAAATTGTATGCATAAACACAAATATATTTACATATGTATGTATGTATGCATGTATAGGATATCGACGGTCACAAGCAGAAAGGCTTTAACTCATATTTTCAGAAAATTTAGCTTTACAATTCATTTCACACAATTACACGTCGCACCAAAAATTTATTGCAATAGTGTAAAAAATAACACTTTGACAAGCAGTTTATTATTAATTTTTTACCTTCTCCTGTGAAATTACAATTATTTGAGTTAGGGAATTTCTACTTGTGACCAACGATATGTATGTATGTAATATGCATATTAACTAACATACAGTGTTGTGCGAAATAAATTCAATTTGACTAAAGATAGCAATTTTTAAGACATTTGATTTTATTAAGTATGTAGGCCATAATTCATAATTAAATTTTCCAATATTGGCATTTTCGGAAAAATAAAGCAACGGATTTTATCAAATTCATAAAACATGATTTTATATTGTTCAAGAAGGCTATGTTTCAAAAGAAATTTTAGAAAATAAAAAAACAAAACCATTTTGATAACTTTTAGTTGTGACTATTTATGAATTAGTGTGCGACACGTTACTTCTTCTGTCAAGTCAAAAATTATTTACTTAGTCCCAGCTCACACTAGTCAAGTCTTATTGCTAAGCTTATCACTTTTTCTTCTTTGAACTTTCATCGGTGTTCACACAATGCAAGTCTTATTTTTCAGCTCATATTTTTTATGCATAGTTATGTGTATGCATTTGTGATTTTTTAACATTGCGAATGAGAAAGTAAAAGGTATTGACAGTACATAAAGCTGAGTACTCGTTTCTTTTCCCCTTGTCTCTCTCTCTCTTCATCAAACTAAAGCTTAGCAATAAGACTTGCATTGTGTAAAGTAGAACTTATTCAATAATACGGTAACCATATCTGTGTAAAAAACCGAAGAATGTCAAAAGCACAAAAATAATTGTTTTAAAACCAAATTAAAAAACTTTTCACATTCGACAGATACAAGCCGAATGGAATAAAAAATTATCATATGAAATACCACCTAGTAAGATACATCTTGATTTATTTATTTCTTCTGAATTTTTTTTTTAAATAAATTAAAAAATATTAAGGGGTTTCATGACAATGTTGAAAAGTCTCGTTAACTGTGCAACTGTTCATTTTTACACTCTCGTAAATAAAATGTCAAAAATTGTATAGAAATTTATTTACACAAATCTGTTGATTTTGCCCAATAATTTTGACTCGTAAACTTAAGCTGTGCAATTGTGCATTTTGTAAACAACATCTTCTTGCTTTTTAGGCTTTCTTTACCTCGAAAATTTTGTTGAGCAACGAATTTTCTATTGAACAAAATTTATCTTTAGATGAAGTATTTTAGATACAGTAATTGAAATTTATTTGCTGGTGGTTTAGCATGTCTATATACGTATTTCATTGGTGCTTGAACCAAATCATCAGTAGACTTCAACCACAAATTTTGAACAGTCTACTGGTCTAAACCACCAGCAAATAAATTTCAATTATTGTATTTACACTTCTGACAATATGTCAAATAAATAAATTTCATTGAAGTATTTTAGTACGACTACAGTAAAACATCGGAAGTTGCTCATAACACCGCGTTACACACATTCTGTCCTATGAAAAAATAAAAATACACGTGTATCGGGGATTTTCATAAGCACGTAATGTAATAATGGTTCATAGGACAGAAAAAAAGTTCGTTTTTGTAGCACGGTGTAATGAGGGCCCTATTTTATTTTTATACAAATATTTTATAAATATGCTTATAAATAAAAAAGTGCTTAACATTTTCTTATATTATTTTTATTAACTGAACTTTTTGACGCTTGTTTCAAATTTAAATAAACTGTTTACGCAAAAATTCATGAAACAAGTCTCGCATTACACAAATGGCAATTTTAAGAAATCTCATGAAAACTTGTTATTTTTTGCCGAAAGTTATAGAAAATTAAATTTGACTCAAATTAATTTTTCGATTTTTAATTTGCAGTTTCGTTGGTTTTTTACTTTGCTTCAATTCTAAATTACCAACTTATCTCAAACGATACCAAGTTCTGGATAAAATTTTTAAACTCAAGCTTTGTTACTCATGTTTTAGACTCGGCAGCTTTTCTTGAAGTAAGTCTGAGTTTATGAGAGAGAGAGGAAAAATAAGTGCCGAAAAGTTTCTTCAATTCTATTTTGTTATTTCATTCGCTGCATTAAAACAATAGGAAAATTTAACAAGAAACCTCTGTGTGTAAGCAAACAAGAAGTTTTAAAGGAGATTTGAAGAGAACTGCTTCAAGAAAAAGTGCTGAGTCTAAAACAAGACTTATATTCGGAAATTGTAGTTGAATATTTTAGTAGAGCACTTCAACCCGTGATATCGCCGTTTGACAGTACTTTTTCCACCTGCTTTGAATGGGAAAATACAATTAAGAGTTTCACATCATACACCTACATACCTGAAATATTCCTCAATTGTTACATGAATGCCCATTCACAACAGTAATGAATTTTCAAAACTCTGTAGAAGGTACTTCCATTCTATTTGTTTGGAAAAATAAGGATTTTTGAAATTTCGTTTTTTTTTGAGAAAAATAAACAAAAATTTCTCATATAATCGGCACTGTTCTGTAAACCGAATTGATTTGAAATCGCACGATTTTAGGAAACTAACTCCGATAATAGAAATATTTTTTCAGATTTTTTTTTAATTTTTCTATTACATATAACGATTCTCAAGTATCATATCAATATTAATTTTTTAAAAACGAGAAAGTTACTCGGATTCGGTTTGCAGAACAGGGGCGAATAAAAAATGTAGTCTTCCCCCAGAAATTTTTTACAAAAATTTGTAATTATTTTAACAAAAAATTGAGAAAATATAAATAATTATAATTAAAAAAATGCGCGGTTATTTTGACCGTAATGCTGAATACACACTTGGCATTTCCTTTGCTGTAATTTTCAAAATGTGTGCGAAGCCGTTCACATGATGATTTTTGTTTACAACAATATTGCCATATCAAAAGATCGCAATATGATATAAAATGCTGGCTGGGTAGTACATACATACATACATATGTATGTATGTATGTACATAAATATTTATTTTTAATAGATATTTATTCGATTTGTTCTAATTTGACAAGATGTCGAGTAATAGTTTTCCAAGAGAAGAAGCAGCAGTTAATCAACTATATGCCACCATAAAAGAGCAACTAGAAAAAGACGGTGTTCTTAGAGATTTGCGTTGCTTATTGCAATCCAAAATGATTGCTATGATGAAGGACAAAAATGAGCCAAATTCTCTGTTGCAGAGATCTCATACATCATCTTTGATACGAGATCCACAGATGAAATTATTACACCAGCTTATAATGGAATATTTACATTGGCATGGCTTCCACTATACCGCCGAGATGTTTTCTATGGAAAGTTCTTGTGAAAACGTATCACCTATGCGGCAACGCGTGGAAGGTATTTTAGGAAATTTTGGTCACGATGATTTGCCAATTTTATTGCAGCTTATATGCAGGAACTATATGGGGAAATAAATACATAGCAAGACTTTTTAACTAATAAAAAATTATTTTATCATTCGGAAATTGTTTAATAAACGAAAGCGTTGTTACCACAATCGTGGTTTCGTTTTGTATCAACATAAAATAAATTTTTTCATATGCAATCACCCTTATCGGGAATAAAAGTTCACGTGAAATATGTTCCCTTTCCCTAAAATTGTGATCGCCAAGGTTTGCGTTGATGTTGTGTCAGTATACTATTTTCTTATTTTGTTCGCTATTTCCTATTCACGGTAAACAAATTTCGTTGAGCAACGAATTTTCTATCGAACAGAATTTAAATTCGATGAAGTATTTTAACATGAAAAATTTTTTTTAATCTTTTTAAGTACACAAACACAAATTGTAAGCTATTTTTGCCGATTTTATTCACAATAACGACGATCTTTATCGAATGCTCGTCATAATACCGAATGAAAATTCGTTCGATCAGTGCTATCGACTACAGTCGAAGATCGAAAGTTGCTCATAATAGGGGCCAAAGACTTGTCAGTTGGAGAAAGTGGAAATATGTTAGTTTGAACGAAAAATTTTATTCGTATTTTTCACATGTGGAATTCATGATAACGCTGAATATGTTTAAATAATACATACTTTATTATACATATTTTAATATGGAGAAATAATTCGGACAAATATTATCTAGTAAAGTACTTTAACCTTTTTAATGTTAATTGTACAAGAAGTTTATTTTATTTGTTTTTAAGTTGGGTACAAGAATGGAATTGAAATAATTTTTTTTTATTATTTATTACAAACTAATATTTTTGCCATTTATTAAAATTTCTTTTAGGATTTAAGCATTTATTTAATAAATTTTTTGGAAAAATATTCGTATTCGCCAGAATTTTGCGAATATCTAAAAATGTCCGAATATTCGGCAATTCGTCATCACTAGTATGTATGTACATACTATACTTCCCAAATTTGTATACATATTAGATAAAACTGATTAATATATGTAACTTTACCTTAATATATTAATTTTAAATTTATTTGCTGGTGGTTCAGCTTTGTCTATATGCATTTCATTGTTGCTGTAACAAACAGACATGGGCACACTGCAGTAAATAATTACTTTAAAAAACTATTTTTTTGAGCTTTAGGTCAGTTTATATTGAACCAATAAATTTAATATAAACTCACCTAAAGCTCAAAAAAAATAGTTTTTTAATTTAACTTAAAAAAAGGTCGAAAAATTAGATTAAAAATATTTGTAAATAATTACTGCACTAAAAAATTCGTTTCTACAGGTTACTCAAAAAATTTGCAGTATTCAGTAAAATTTTACTGCTTACTGAAAAAATTTGCAGTATTCGATAACTTGTTTTGTGTTATTCGAAATTGTTTGATATTGTTTTCGTTTTGGAATTTGTTACAATTTAAGCAAAGCGTATATTTTTGGTGTTGGTTGCTTCGACTTATAATAACTCTATAAGAGTGACGCTACAGTATTTAAACATTTACTGGTTACTGAAAAAATAGCAAATACTGCAAAAAAAATGCATTATCAGTAATATACTGTAAAAAATTTTGATATCAGTAAAATACTGTAAAAAATTCATTTTCAGTAAAAATTTACTGGTTACTGCTTTTTTCAGTATATGGTAAGATTTTACAGAATACTGCAAATATTTTCAGTAAACAGGGGGTTATTATGTAATTCGATTCGAAACGGAAACTGTTCGAATTTGTATGTTATTAACGGAAACTGTATGAATTTGTATGTTATTAACATTACAATTCGAACAGTTTCCGTTTCGAATCGAATTACATAATAACCCCCAGTAAAATTTTACTGCTTACTGTTTTTTTACTGCAGTAATTATTTACTGCAGTATGACCACGTCTGGTAACAAATCGTCAGTAGACTTCAACCAATATTTTGAATAGTCACAAACCTCTTATCTTATAGCGTAGACAGACGACAGCGTTAATTTGCATTAAAAGCTCACTAATGTGAATTAAAAATTTACCCTGACAGACGATAGTATTTGCATTAAGTAATCAAAATCTGTGCATGCCTTTATCGTACCACACACTTCGATTATTTTCCTTGGAAATCTTAAAATGGAAAAAATGTGTTTCGATTTTAATATTTTTTTTCTCTCTTTTTAACAACAATTAAAATAAGTTACATTTCCTGACTTTGAATCCATTTTAATTTTGAAAACGAAAACAATTTTTCAACATTTGATTGATTGTTGACGGTGTTACCATATGAGGACGGTTTTATCATATAATTAAATTACCCTACAAGAAATTTATGATTGAAACTAACACAAACAAATTTTTTCACTAACACATTTAAAAAAATTTTACATTCAACTCAATAATGACAGTCAATTGACTAGTCATTTGATCAGAAGTGTGATGCAACTTCACACGTACACAAACGTTTCCATCATATTTTTCATTTTGCCTTTAATAATGTGATAGAAACTTTGTTCTACGCAATGATGAATATACCCTGCCTGACTATCGATCAAATGAGCAGTCAATTGACTGGTAGTGTTCTTGTAGGATAAGTCAAGAAAATCAGAAAACTCGAAAAGTGGAATTGTTAAAGTGTCATTGTTGCATTTTGTTATGGACCTCCACATTTTAATATTTTAATGTCAAAAATTGGAGTTGTATACATTCGGTCCACTTCTGAAAATTACGGCGATTTCAGAAACAAGATATTAAAAGCTGACTTAGCAAGTGAGTTTTTATTGTATTTTAAATTTTTCTCATTTTAATAGAATATTTTATTCAAAGTTCCAATGCTATATATAAATCGTGCAATTCACAAAAGCAATCATTTACATATGTATCTCTTATTAACTTTTTAAACATTTTTTTTTTAATTTTTTTTAATTTGACATGTGATTTGCAAAACATCTAGGGAAACCCGAAACATTTTTTTTAATTTTTGTTATCTATGAAAGAATTTTTAAAATTATGAAAAAATTTAAGACAACTTTCTTTTGCAAAACATGTTATTTACTTTGTGATTTGCATTTGTAATTTTTCATTTATAAAACATCAGCTGTTTTCTTGTGCTTTTTAAAGGGTAAATCCCACTGAAAATTTAAAAATTTTGGGATTTTCAGAACACCATCAAATCACAATTATGATTTTAAAACCACAGTGTGTTGAAATCTTGTGATTTCCAGAATATGCCTGATAGACACATACATACATCCATAGATAGTACATATTAAATAAATGCTATGTAATTTGGCATTTAATGATTTTAATAGATAAGTCCTTTTAAATAGTTGAGGATATTTAAGTTTAAGCTGGAAGCAATTTACGAAAAAAATATTATATTAATTATTTCCCGCAGTGTTGATAAACCATTGCTGATACATAGTTATAATGTTTTTTGTTTGATAAGATTTTATACATTTGTCAACCCTTTAAAAGGCAACGGGAATAAAATTCTCGATCGATGGCATCGTTGGGTATAGAGTTCGACCATTTTAATATTAATGAAAGAATGTCCTCAGCCTGCAAATATTCCATGATAATAGACAAAAAACAGTTCCAAGTATAAAAGAAATGCCTATTGACATTTTCGACCGTTGTTACGCATTCACAGTTTACACATATTAGGCGACCTTGTTGTAAATCGACAAATTGCTCGAAGCATTTCGACCAAGAGTGGAGTGAAAAATTCTTTCCTATATCTATTAGCAGATCGGGCTGGCCATAATTCAAGACGATTGGTAAAACTTTATCCATGTTGCATTCGGCCAAGTAGAGTTTAGCCAGTACATCAAAAAGAGATGGGACACGCGTCAACACATCGAAACATTTTACTTGTTCATTGCGTGACCAGTAGTAGCGCAACAGCACTGAACCCAATTCGTGAAATGAACATGAGTTATCGAATCTTAAAGGGAACATACAATTATCACAACGTACAATATCATCAGATGAATTCAAGAGTACAAATCCTTGCGTTATATAGTCCCTAGAAGAGTCATCCATTTCCCAGATAAGCTCAGGATTTAAATAATGAAAATACATTTCATAACAGTGCCGCTGGGCCTGCTCCGGGTCATCACCATGCTCTATCATCACTTGAGATAATTTATCTAATAGTTGTATTAGCTCAGGTGCTGAATATTCATCAAATAGTGAACGATAGCGTTCGACAAAATTGGTATTGCTAAATTTAGAACTTTTGCAAATTAAGTACAAATTGTAAATTGTCTTCTCTTCAGCTGTTATGTGTTGACTAGATATCCCATTATAGGCCTTTGTTCCCCTTTTACTACTGGTAGATTGATGATTGGGCAATATTGATGATGATGATTTTTTTGTGCGACATACAATTTCCTCGTCGTTCTCATATATTGCTTTGATGTCTTTGAAGGGTAGGGATCTCTCGTTAGCTGGTATCAAATCTCTGACGAGTGTTTGTTGTTCTTCCGCGAAAATATTGAATTTATATTTTATTATATTTTTGCCAAATTTTCCTGTTACAGTTAAAAGAGTATCTTTGAAAAGTTTTTCGCCTTTTTGTGGTTTTAAATTTTCACAAAAAGAGTTTTCTAAAACGTAAACTCCTTGTCGGGAAGTTTCTTCTGGTGACTTTTGATTTTGTACCACCGTTGCTCCCAAGCTGCTGCTTCTATCTGCCGTGCCTGAGCTTCCACCGGAGCTGTTATTGTCTCCATTTGATTCACATTGAGCAATGGCATCAAATATTACAGAGAGATCGTTAAGCAACTCATATTGATTGCGTTCCATTAAAAAATGTTTAATCTTATTCAATTGGCCCAACTCGTAGTCTTCTTTTGCCTTATCAGCAAAATATTTAACATTCTTACGCATTAGCCGAGCACATTCAAGCAGTTTGCCTTGCCTTACTAGTCCAGATACATGTGACTGCAACGAATGCAGTTTTACGGAGTATACGGATCCTGTTTGTGTGAACACTACAATTTCATCATTGCAAACTTTGCAATCAACAATGCGTTCAAATTGGTTACACCACAGGACCACTGAGGAGGTTCGCATATCGAAAATATATAGACCCAACTCTGTATATGTTAATAAAAAGTTATGTGTTAGTTTCAGCATCTTTGAAAATTGTAAGTTTTGTGGTTGGTAATCCAACATCTCATCGTTGCCATCATTGTCAACCAATATACTGTCATTGTCGTTATCATGATCTCTCTGAATTTTCGCCGGTGGGCATGCTAATGCGAGTTTAAATTGATGCGTTTGAATAACATCACCTTCGAAATCCACTTCCCACACGCGTGATCCAGGACGAGCACAGAAAATTCTCGACGGTTGCTGTACTTCATTCGAGGAAATTGAAAAGCATGCGCCATAAGCTCCATCACGGGGTTTATTGCCAATCTGAAAGGATTTCAGTTTTAATTTATATAAATAGTTTCAATGAAAGGACGGTTACAAACCTGTTTATACTCTTCATACTCTGTATTACATAAAATACATTTGGAGCAATTTGATACCAAAAGTAATGATTCAAAGTCGTCTATTTGAACGATAGGAGATTCCAAAAATAGTATTGGGTGTATAGACATGTTAATAATACCTGTACCCTGAAACGACAAACAAATCCAAACTCACTAAAATCCAAATCCTATTTCTTCAATTTTATAAATTGTACACAAAATACATACATACATTCATAATGGCGGCGTTCGATGTTTGATACAAATATCGTTGCGTTAGTGCAAATGCAAAATATCGTAGCTTTTCTTTGAACTTTGTGTGTATTTGTGTTGATGGATTTTAAAGAAAAGCTACGATATTTTGCATTTGCAATAATGCAAGAGCATTTGCATCAAACATCGAATACCGCCATTACGTATGTACATAAAATATTGCATTGCATAAATACTCGTATATGAATTCAGGCATTATATAATGGTTTGTAATTAGTAGTTTTCCGCAATGTTTGTGAAATTAAAATATCTACATACATGCATACATATGTACATATGTATGTGCATATGTACTACCGAGCGAAAAATAACAAAAACAAATTTTAATATTTTGTTGTTTCAAATGTAAGTGTGCGACAAGTCGAACAATGTCGATACCATGGTCCAGGCCCTTATTCGCTGTGGTGCTACAAGTCCGGTTCAGATCCCGTCTTCTCACTTAAAAAATTTTACTCAATGAGTGCTTAGGTATCATGAAGTGTCAATATCACATCGAAGTAGGTGCCAGTTTGTTCGTTTTGACACCTTATGATTCATATTTCGCAAGGCACATTCACCAGGTAGTAGCGGAAATGCAGCTGAGCTATTTTTTTTTAATTAAAGTTCATCCGAAACTTCAAAATTTGTTTACGAAAGAGAAATTAAAAAAAAATGTTAAAAAAATATTTAATGAAAAAAATTCTTTGAAAACAATTTTAAAAATACGAAAAAAACTATTAAAAAATTGTGAAAAGTGCTAAACATTGCAAATTTTGTTAGTGGTAGCTGCCGTGGAGATTTTTTCAACTTTTTGTGAATAATCTTTAATATTATTGTGTTACAACAAATTCTATTTTTGATATTTTGGATGAACTAAAAGCCATGTTGTTTTTTTTATTGTTGTATTTTTTCAATGTTCTGGTAATCCTGATATTACCTGGAAATAAATATGGCTTGATATTTCGATTATGATTCGAAAGCGACTCTTTTTATGATAAAATTTTTAAAAATTTTTTAGTTGTTATTTATGAAATAAAATAACAATGCATTGTTTTTTACATTGCAATGTAAATATATTTTCATATTTTGAATTAAAATCATAATTATTAATACTTAAAAATATGGAAAAAGCGCCTAACTTCAAACTTTCAAAATGGACAAATCGGGACAAACTTCAATGTGATATCGACGCTTTATGGTAGCTACACCCTCATAGAGTAAACGTTTTTATATGAGAAGACGGGATCTGAATCAGAGAACTGTATGAGTTGATTCATTTTCGCTCTGCACTCACTTTACAATGCTTTTGTATTGTTCTTTAACATCAATATGTACTAATGATATTGCTTGCACCAATCTAACAACTGGCTGTCATTAACTCACTCTCTTTTTTAAGCGTCGTTAGTTAAAATAAATAAAAATTCTTACTGTTGTGTGATTGTTTTGTATAGTAATCAAATAACTCACAAAAGCACATTAAGTTAATAAAAGATTAATTTACAAAATAAAATAAGCCTAGCTATTTTATTTTATAATATTACATAAAACTATAATATTCAGAAGGGGGTTTAAGAAGTTTCCACAAAAATCATACTGATTCATTGCTTTAGTGAATCATATGAATTAATAGAAATTGCAGGCAGTGGCATGCTTTTAACAGAGGAAAAGCCGACTAACTCAAAATAATACAAATTGAAGAAAGATAATTTTGAGTAGTTCAATAACATAGGTACGAAAATTTTATGGAATTATTGACTTACGATAAAAGTTGACAGCATAACCAAGTTAACCTGCCCTTTCGAGTCTCCGTAGTAAAACTGTTTTTCATCTTGTGTCCAATGCAAACAAGTGACCTGCACAGATTGGTCACTACACAAATTTGTAAAAATTACTTGAGGAGCAGCCTGTGCTGACAAATTAATCGCATACACACAAACCGCTGATCGCTGTGTTGAAAATCCAACATATTTTTCATTAGCCGATATTGATAAATGATTTACTGCCCCATGTTTACTAGGAATGAGATGTAGAAATTTTCCGCTCCTGTTGAAAAGATACAAGGATCCTGATGTTGCCCCAAGCACGATATAGTTGTCAGATATATCAAAACAGGTGTACTGCAAAAAACGACAATAGCAATTAATTAAATCAATACAAATAAATATTAGCCTTCAGTTTATACTTTAATACGATTGCTGTGTTTCAGAGGTTGGTGGATAGCAAGGGAATAATCAATGAAATTACTTAAACAATATAAGTTCATGATGAAATAATCTGTTTACTCTCTTTTACAATTAATCGTCAATTCAACTTCACTGATGTAATTGTGTAAATTAGTCTTAATTTAATTTCTTAACATTTTCTTTACCAGGGAGATAATTCTTTCAAAAATCGTAAACAATTTGGAAATAATTAGAAATAAAAAGTTGTCAGCAGTGACCTGCGCCGAGGAATTTTGTCGGCGGCGGCGGCTAAAAATCGGCTGAAATTCGGCTGGGCCGGCTTCACATATTTGGAACTGTGCCAAAGTAAATTCACATTTTTTAAAATATATATATGCTACCGCTGATAAGGGCTAATCTAAATGTTAAGGATTTGTTCATTTCGAAACAGAAGAGGCAGCAAATATGTATCAGTTATATTTGTTCCATTCTAACATACGTGTTAGGCTGGAACACGTAATGTAAATATCACCTAATACAAAAATAATTGGCAACATTTTACAACTCATTTGCAAATAGTGCGTAACTGTACACAATTACAAATAAATGTTGCATATTTTGACACATACACTGCAACCTACCTACATGCAACCTAAAAACATCAAAATATTTTAATATTTTCTAAACTTCGAACGCAACGATACTCACTATGCGACCGACTATCTGCCTGATTGCATAAACATGTCACAATGTCTGTGGCTACCATTATTAGCATACAGTTTTCGTTAGGTATCAACTTGCATTAAAAAAGTAATACGGCAGCTTTCCATTTTTATTTTTAAATAAGAAGTGCGTATAAACAGGATATATGCCAATTGGAAAGAAAATTTTAAAGCAAATTTGCATCAACACTTGAAAGTGTGAAGGTGTTGGTGAAAAAGCCTAAAAACCTCCAGTAATATATAAACAAATTAATCAATCGGAGCCGATTTTAAGCCGAGAAAAAATCGATGGCGGCGGCGGCTAACATAAGGCCTTCGGCGGGTCGGCTTAGCCGGCTGTCAACCGGTCGGCGCAGGTCTCTGTTGTCAGGCCAAAGAGTACTTTGTTGTTGTCAGCAGGGCTGCCAGAAGATCTTGCTGAAAAATGTAGGCTTTTTCGGCATCGTTAAGAAAATCGGCATAAATTTTCATTTATTTTTATATATTAGACAAAAATAACAATCATATATAGTTTTGCGTATTGTATAAAATAATAATACTTAATTTGTTACATTTATTATTATATGTTTTACTTGAGAGTTAATAACCGTCGAAACTTACATGGAAAACAAAAACAAAACTGTGTAAATGTAAAAAATTTGTTTTTGTTTCTCATAAAAAATGAACCGTTTTTAAAGAAAGAGAAACGCGTTGAAATTCTCACGTTTATTTCCTTTAAGAAATACATGGCAAAAAAAACAATTTTTGAAAATTTGTTTTTGTTTGAATGTAAAGTTTCACTTCTTCGACACGTTCAAGGCGAATTCAGTATCAGGTGACCTTATTAGCACAGAATATTAATGAACACGAATTGTTAGTCTATGCTTATCAGTACAACAATTTTGCAACACAAAAAACAAAGTGTAGTTTGCTATGCTACAAGACCAATCTGTCAAAAGATTTCTGAACAAATTTGTATTACTGAATTTAATAATAAATGAAAATGAAATGAAATGAAATTTTGACATTTTGGTTCAAATTGCTCAATTTTGCATCAACAGCTGATAATCAGCTGGGCTAGTAAGGTCACCTGATACTGAATTCGCTTTGGACGCGTTTTGCAGAATAGTCCCCAACAACTTTTTTATATGTGGTTGCGCGATCAAGTTTTGCCTTTCAAATTTCAATACATTCACACCAAGGCATATCAAACAGGTACACGCATCAGGCATATTGCTCATCCGCTGATTTTTTGTTTACAAGTTTATAACGAAGAATTCATTTGACAATTACTTTTATGCCTTGTTTGATGCATACAATTTTTTGACAATTACTATCAAGGCATATCAAACAGGTACACGCATCAGGCATATTGCTCATCCGCTGATTTTTTGTTTACAAGTTTATAACGAAGAATTCATTTGACAATTACTTTTATGCCTTGTTTGATGCATACAATTTTTTGACAATTACTATGTAAAGCTATGTGAGAAGCAGAGAGTTGCCAGAGAGTCAGCAGAGACTTGCCAGAGAGTTTTGCCTAATGCATGTACCTGTATTAAATGTGCCTTGATTCACACTTTTTCATTAATGCGTTCATACTTTTAGCGTTTGATTCAACTTTGACTTAAAATTTTCTTTCCAATTGTGTGTTAAATTTATAAGCAAAAAATCAATTGACAGCAATTTCAATGAGCACACTTTTCGTTTTTGTTTTCAAATATTCTGCCGACATAGTATTTTTGTGTTCTACTATTACAAATAATGTTGTATTCCACCGAAAAAATTTAATTAAATTTAAATAAATATGTTTAGGAACAAAAATAAAAAGTATAGTGATGTATTGTGGTTTATAGACCTATATAGAAGCCATGAAGTTTTGTTGTCTTCAGCTGTTTTTCACTGCTTTCCATTTAAATGACTTTTGACTACCAGTATGTGTGAAAAACTTGAAAGCAAGTCTTGGTCATGTAACTGTAGCATTAATTTATTATTTAACGTTTGTCAAAATGAATAAAAAAATATTAGATTTCAACCACTATTTCCAAAAGGCTTACAAAACCCCAATGTTTATACAAAAAAACCTCAATATAATATTAAAAATTACAAAACTTCAATCATAGTTGGCTAAGAAACTTTAAAATAAAAATTATTAAATGAATTGTATTAAAACAAATTTTTTTTTTAAAGTTTCGGATGAATTTTAATTTAAAAAAATAGCTCAGCTGGTAAATGTGCCTTGGTAGATATCATCTATTTTTTCACACATTAGGTGTGTTTCTTTACTCTACATTGGGATCCCGCGGGATCCCAATTTACACGAAAAGCGTTCCCGCACCCGAAAATTGGGTAAACGAGATAGCTTTTGTGAGAGTAATGTTCTTCTTCTTCTTGCACGAAACAGCCCGTACTTTTTCTTCGTGCTAGTTTGGGCAAACACAAAATCAAACAGCTGTTTGAAAAATAAACAATTGCAAAAAAAATTACATTTACCTAAAAACTAAAAAAAATAGAAAAATGTATGAAAAAATATTTAAAAACAGGTGGTAGACAAAGTTTTATAAGTTTTTATATGAAATTAAGATATAAAACCTATGGAAGTATGCTGAATCATGTAAGTAAATACGTGCGTGTGTATGTACATAAGTATGTGTTTAGTTATGTGTATACGTATGTATATGCAAACATGCATTGACGTTTATTTTCGTGTTAAAATTTTGGGTTTTTGCGTTCCCGTACTTTTGTGCATTTTTGTATATTATTGAGCGAAATTATAGTTTGCTCTCATTTTACCGAACTTTACCCAAGAAGTAAAGAAACAAACCTATTATTGCCTAATCACAAAAATGTGCTTTGAAAACGAACTCGACGGATTTTCAGTTGGTTCGATCAAATTCGGCATGTTTTTACCCAAAATCGACATTTATTTGCTTATTAATGAAAAAATCGGCAAAATGCGGAAAAATAGATACTCTTGGCAGCTCTTTGCCAGTTTAAAATGCTTAGCATTGCCATAATAAATTTTAGAGCCAAACCAGCCTTGTCAACATTCAGTGTTGCCAAAACGGCGGTTTTCCCGCTATATATGACTGTATTTTGTTGTCATTAGCGGCAAGTCTATTTAAAAAACCACCAGCGGGAATTTTAGCAGAAGAATTTCTTAGTTGACGGATTTTCAGCGTTTTTCTGAAACTTATAAAGAAAGGTATTGAATCAAAATAAAGTAAATTTAACGCAGCTATGCGACACGTACCCTGGTATTAATGTTGAGTTTTTTTCGATATAAACACGTACAGCGAAAAGAAACTAACGTCACTTTTTTGCAAATAAAAAATTGACATATTGTGGTCGTGTATTATAATGTGAAAATTTAAGAGGTTAAAAATAATAACATACATACATATGTATATACATATGTATGTATGCGGGAATTTTAGCAGAAGAATTTCTTAGTTGACGGATTTTCAGCGTTTTTCTGAAACTTATAAAGAAAGGTATTGAATCAAAATAAAGTAAATTTAACGCAGCTATGCGACACGTACCCTGGTATTTATGTTGAGTTTTTTTTCGATATAAACACGTACAGCGAAAAGAAACTAACGTCACTTTTTTGCAAATAAAAAATTGACATATTGTGGTCGTGTATTATAATGTGAAAATTTAAGAGGTTAAAAATAATAACATACATACATATGTATATACATACGAGTATAAAAGTGAATAAATCTCATAATTAGTGAATAAAATTTAATTCGATTAAAATTATATTACAAACCAATTTAATCATCCTTTTCGTATTAAAAAAATAGTAAACAAATATTTAAACAAACGGAAAACAAACCGAAAATTGGGTGATTGCACTGAGTATGAGGAAAACATAATATCAACCAAAATCTCTCAAAACAATAACTTTTTCTTAATAATTTGTTTTTGATTAAAGACTTTTTTTATTGAAATTCTCCTTCGAAATTAAACTTCAAGACAATGTGAATTGAGCCATGGAGTTTATTTTATCAACACTATTTTTTTAATTTCAGATAGTCAGAAAGTCAGGAAATTTTAACAATATTTTACAAATACTTCAAGCAAAACGGCAAGATATTATTCCACACGTGTAGAATAATTAGGGTCTATCGCAGAAAATATTGAAAATATACTGAATCAGTTTAAACATTATTATTATTAGATGGAATAGTCCCTTGGATTCTACTTTTTCCTGGCTCGATATTTGTGTATAGAAACTCTGCAGGAAATAAAATACCTACTTAAAGAGTAGGCTGAGTTTTGGTTACAAATATTGGGGAATTACGAGATTCCAACATACATACATCTATGCATATGTATACATATTTTATAAAATTTATCTTATTCTTTTTTACCGACAAACCATAAAAAAGACATTTGTTGGTTATAAAAAACTCAGCGGTTATACTAGCGTTTATTTTTATTCAGCTGGCGGTTTTTAGCGGGTTTTCAGGGGTTATATGGTGGGAAATGCCTGTAACATTTTGGCAACACTGGCAACATTAAAGGCAGCAATAACCAGTGCTGTCGGACTTGGATTTCTCGCCAAACCTAAGAATTTGTTTTAGCGAAGAAAATTTTGATATGATGATTGGCGATATTTGAACTACTGACCGATATTTTTAAAATTTCATTGATATAGAATAATGTTCAAAATATGTTAATTTTTATATAAAGTAGTTCGTGCAAAAGAGAGCTGTCTTCTATATTTAAAGAAGTTGTTATCAGAAATGCTTGATAGACTTTCAGAAATATTTTATATATTCCAAGCTTATGTTCACTTTTCAATTTTTAAAGGTAATCTCAAAAAAAGTTTTCTACATTTCGAGAAACTTTAAAAAAAATTATGGACCCCAAAAATATATCGTTTGGTGTTAATAAAACACAGTGGTAAAACTTCCTTTTTAAATTGGAAGCAAAATTTTGATGATGAAGCATAAACAAAGCTGTACGAGTTCTGGTTTAAAGTTTATGATTATCATTGCTCTGCTGATGACGAGTCAAGGATATCGCTGTGGCCGTTCTTAATATACTGACTGTTCTCACAAGTAACTCTTGCGTCGAAAGAAAATTTTTCGTTATAAATTTTATTAAAAATTAATTAGGGAAAAAATGCAATATGAGCTTCTCAATTCTTTATTTATAATAGTTCATATACATATCGGCTTAGAGTGCAAAGCTGCTTAATCCACTTTTTATAAGATATGAGATTTTAATGCCATTCAACAGAGAAAAAGACCCCACATCGTTGACTAAAATATTTATTTCAATTTGAAACTCTACATACCGAAAAAACTTAATGCATTAGGCTAATTTCTTAAGCTATGTATAGAAAATGTTAACAGTATTTTGTCTCTCTTGTAAAATTTGGTTGAAGTGAGTTAGCAGGTTTACACTCTAAGCCGACGATATGAATGTAAATAACATATGTACTTATTTTGTAACACATTAGTTCGAACTGAACATTTGTTAGTCAGATTTAATTTGAAAGAAATTTATTCCAGTAAGAATACAAAAACAATAATTATACTGAAGAAGGCTGCCTCTTCTTTTATTCTCCACTGAATTTTATGTCATATTTATCGCTAAATGAGGGTGTATTTATTAATAGATGGAAATATGCTATGGTCACTCCTATTTTTAAGGATGGAAGGAGATAATGGACCTAATTACGAGTGTCGTATTTCGACTAAGACGATTTTGTGCTAGATTGAAGGAAATATGTTGCGATGCTCTTTAGTCTAATACAAAATCGTCATAGTCGAAGTCGTAATACCACACTCGTAATAAGACACAATGTTAGTTTTTATAGGCCTACTTCTAAATTAACATGTGTTTCTAAAATTGTTTAGCATATTATTCATAAGAAACTGTTCTTACTAACGAAAAATTAGATTTGTCCTTATCAGCATGGCTTCTATGCTGGAAGGTCTACTATAACGAATTTGATGCTGTTTAAGGAATACTGCTGAGAGGCCTTTGCTAACTGCACCCAAGTTGTGGTGATTTACACTCACTTTTTAAAAACATTTGATAAGCTATCGCATTCGGGCTTGTTATCTAAAATAAAGTTAATGGGGTTCCATTAGTGTAAATTTTCCCGCTGTCAGAATATTTCCAAACGTTTTTCTTTAATTTGACAGCAGAGAAATTATCAGCTGACTGTCAACACTGTGTGTACTCACATACACGTTTAAATGCAGGCGAATTCAGTATCAGGTGACATTTTCCACCGGGCTTATTATCAGCTGTTGATGCCAAATTGAGAAATTTAAACGAAAATGTCAAAAATTGCTTAGAAATCTTCTGACAGATTGGTTTTGTAGCACAGAAAACTATATGTGATACTGAATTCGCTTTGGATTAAATTAAGAAAGTGACGTGTACCAGTTCAGCATATCGTCAGTTGGTTATTGGTTTGCGGCAAAATATATTCAAAATACATTGCGTCTGCAGCAAACCAATAATACATTTTAAGTTAACAATACGTTAAAAAATCACATGAAAATAAATTTGTATAAGAATATGAAGTTGCATTATATACATAGATGTGTGTACTACACACAGCGTTTTATTTTAATTGAGTCAAGAAATTATATGCAAAAGACAACTTTAATTATTTTTTTATTTAATAATAAATACTGGTAGTACCACCGTTTTCGACAACCAATTCACAGCTTATGATGTACAAAATTAAGTAAAATTTCACAATTTTACAAATATTGAACCTGTAGCATTTTCATGATATTAGATCATGATGCGTTAATAAGAGGTGAAATATAACATATACATAAAAATAAAAGACGCAGTGCAAAAAATTTAACAAATAAAAAGTTTATTACATATGTATGTGTACAGTTTGTTTTAATTAAGAGTAATGGCATAAGATAGTGAAAGCGAGTGGGTTCTGCCGGTGGAATCGGTATTAACGACTGAAAAAATTATTTGAAAGACTTTATTTTTAATTTGGATGCATTGCCGAAGTTGTGGGACTCGTCGGCTAAAGCTTTTTTTTGTTTTCTCGCTACATTTTTTAATAAACGATCCGCACAGCACAAAAATAACGTAAATACTGACGCGATAAATATTGAATGTGTAGCATACGCTGGTGGTCCATCAATCCATTAAAATTGATCGTGATTCAAATATAACAATATATGTTGAACGTGTAGCAGTGCCCTTAGAATCCGTAGTTTTAAATAAAAGTATCTTTTTAATGCAGGGTTATACTATGTTCATATTTATGTTTTTAAACATGTTTGATAATAGTTTTCTAAAAACTAAACACAACCGCTCGCATTATATATGAGATGCTTAAGTTTGACGTTATGTCAATAAATTATTGTGTTTGTAATAAATTTTGAGCAATTATGTTTAATATTTGCTTTTTTTTAACAACTTTTTTTGTAAATAATTTAAATTTTTTTGAGTAATTGTTGTATATTAAACAATGTTTTTCATTAGGCGTCATATATTAAGCGAATGCAAATTTCTAATGTATGCGAATAATTTGCGAATCCGAATATTCGTTTCTTCCTATTTTAAAAAGCCTTGGCTGGCATGTTTTGCCAGCTCAATTGTTCTCGTGTGTGAATGCTCAATCAGCTGCTTACGTGACGTACACAAAGGCCTTTATTTATTTCATAGAATATGATGTTTTTGTTTGGAAATTAATTAATATACTAACATTTTACATCAAAGGTGAAAGGAAATAGTCAAAATATAAATAAAAACAAAATTGAAAATGAAATGTGCAGTGAAAAATTGCAAAAATAATAATAATAAAAGACCGTGCACTATAAGTTTTTTCACCTTTCCGTCGGATCCGAGTTTATTAAAGCAGTGGAAAAGTCTTTGTGACCGCAATATTAATGTAAAGACGTCGCAAATATGTATGGAACATTTCAAACCTGAGGATTTCGAAAACAATTTAGAATATGACATGGGTAAGTTATTAGTTACACACATTTTAAATTTTACGAATACTTCATCCATAAGGTTTTACCAAAAGACGATTTTTGAAGCGCGGTGCTGTGCCTACTGTTCCTAAGTTATCTTCTGTGGACGTAGAGCGTCGTAAAGCCCTTGCACAACGAATTCAAAAGCGTGAAAACAAAAAAATTGTTGAAATGCTTATTAAAGAACACGATGCAAAATCTGTTTCGCTCAATGGTAAGAAAAGTCTAAAAACTATAGAAATTCTTCAGTACAGTTATTATTTAGTAGATGCAAGGGAACCATTGGAGCAGCCTATAAAAACTGAAATTTCCATGATGCATCCTATAAAAACTGAAATTTCCATGGTGCAGCCTATAAAAACTGAAATTTCCATGGAAAGCCCGATTCATCCAGAATTTGAAGTGTTTTTTTTGGAGTGCAAGGAAGAAAACTTTTCAAAAAGTAATTTTGAAGAAAATGAAATGGAATGTTTAAAAAAGGAAATGTATGTAAATGAATATATTTAAATTTTTTTTGTTTGAATAATTACACTTTTAGAGAACGCCTTAGTAAAGAAAACTCTGCCTTAAAGGAAACCTCAATAAACCAAACAGCTGAGTTAAGATATTTAAAGGAGAAAAGAGGAAAAGAGTCGAAACTCTATTTAAATAACCTGCATGGATTGAAAGTTCGATTAGCGAAGGCTAATTATGCGTTGAATAATTTGGAAGAAAAACTTTTAAGTATTTTTACTAAAGGTCAAATTGCAAAATTGAAAGCAGGCGATAAGCGCAGAAAATGGAATGAAGAAGACATAACGCACGCAAGGACTTTATACGCAGCCAGCCCTAAACTTTATAAGCTGCTTCATAGAAAAAATTTTCCCTTGCCAGCTGTACGTACACTGCAGGCATGGGTTCAAAAAGCTCATACCACTCCCGTGTTGCTCGAGCCTTCTCCGAAACATGACGGCAATTGATAAAAGGAAGCAAATGCCCCATAAGATAAAATAAGACCTAATGTACAACACTAGCTTCTGTCAACTATGTTCAGATTGCAATGATAGGAGTCCAGTAAACCTGGTGATTAGAATTTAAAACTTTTATACTTAACCATTATTTTTGAAAATTGCCAAAAAATCTGTTTTCATAACCTAATTGTAGAAGCCTAAAACAGGTAACAGGTAACACCCCTTTTAGACACGGAAATTTTACTTTGCAAAGTCTTAATTCAGCTGGAAGAAATATTGAAAGAGAAAGTATTCCTCCCTCTGTCTTTCGCCCAGCTGAATTGAAACTTTGAAAAGTTAACTTTGTACGTCGAACAAATAACTCAACTTAATCGTAAAAAGTAAACTTACGTACAACGTATATAAGTTGCGAAGGTAACACCCCTTTTCCACACGCAAAGTTTACTTTGCAAAATCAATTCAGCTGGGAGAAAGACAGAAAGGGACTGTGCTACTGCCTCTGTTTTTCACACAGCTGAATTAAGACTTTGCAAAGTAAACTTTGCGTGGGGAAAAGGGGTATAATGACATAATTCCTTTATGATTATTTATGAGCGCAACGTAACGTAATTAATACCTACGTCGAACAAATAACTCAACTTAATCGTAGAAAAGTAAACTTACGTACAACGTATATAAGTTGCGAATGTAACACCCCTTTTCCACACGCAAAGTTTACTTTGCAAAATCAATTCAGCTGGGAGAAAGGGACTGTGCTACTGCCTCTGTTTTTCACACAGCTGAATTAAGACTTTGCACAGTAAACTTTGCGTGCGGAAAAGGGGTATAATGGCATAATTCCTTTATGATTATTTATGAGCGCAACGTAACGTAATTAATAAAATTTAAAATAAGTTTAAATGTATTTTATTTATAATTTTTCATACAAAGTTTTCTTAAGTTCCAAACGCATTTTATTATTATTTTAATAGCCTAAATAAATTCAATTAAACTAGACTTGCTGTATATCTCTTGCATTCACTTTGATATTTCATTGTTAAATATCGTCGGTATATTGCTCCGTTATGGTACAAAAAACTTTCAAAAGAGATGTGTCTTACTTTACGACAAGAATATTGCAGTGCAGAACAAAACTGCAATAGAACAATGTTGAATATAACCAAGCCTTTCAAAACAAAAATGAAATAGAACACCAAAATTAACACAGAACATTCAAAACAGTTTGAATCTTCTGATAAGCAAAGACAATTTTCCATATGAAATAAATATTGCGCTTCGTTATGAATATGAAATCTGAAAAGAGATTTTATGTATTTACTATGAATTAATATGTAATATGAATTAATATATGTACAATTATATATGCAGGGTGGCTGATGAATTTTGCTACATTCAAAATTGCAATAGCTTTTTTGTAATGCAAGTAATTTATTTATTATTATCATCGACTACTAATATTCTGTGATTATTATTTTGAGTTCTACTTGTTTTGAGAACACAGGCACTATCCAAACTGCAGAGAAAAACTTTTCGAGTGATGCTTGATTTATTTTAGTGTCATGTTTTTTTAGTTTTGTTATTTATGTATATTTACACTAAAATAGACTGCTTGGCAGTAGCGTGAAATAGAATATCAAACTTTTAGAACGCCTTACGCAGCCCTTTGGTAAATACTTTAACAAAGTAACCGCTTTTAAGACGAATGTACTTACAGTAAGAAATATGTATGTGTGTACTCTTGCAATTCATTGTTACAGGCAGTGAATTAAAAAATCATCTTCCACAAAGGCTGCATTAATAGCTTGGTTTGTTCTTGCAAACCACCAACTAGTCCTATTTTTAACAAAGTATTTTCTTTGTGCTTATTTGACTTTTTAACAAGTGAGATTATATTAAAATACAATATCAGCCTTATTTTCGATTTTATCGTAAGCGACATGTTATCGAAAATAGAAATTTTTATTGAAATGAAAATTTTATGGGCCTATCCATAGCTTAGAATTATAAAAATGCCTAAATTGTACATAAATTTTAAGATACAGGCTGTACAATTTTATCCTAAGCGGCAATTTACGTACAAAAACATTTGAATATTTTAAAAATCCTGAAAAATTTAATTTTTGTCGCTTACGATAAAATCGATAATAAGGCTGTGTGTACATATGTCAATGTCAAGGCATATTCACATAAGGCATAAATGTCAAAAAATGTACTGAAAAATGTGTGTTGACATCCAAAGTATATTCAAATTATAAGCGGCGAAAATAATCACCCGATCCCTTGCGACCACCTAGTATGTATAGCATTGTGTCAATCTACACACATTTATCATATATTCAACTAATTCCATTCATTCCTCTTAAATGTAAGCAAGTGGAAAAAGTCTTTTGATTGAAGAAAAACAATGTTTAGTTAACTTTACCGTAAAAGTTATCGATAGGAATGAATCATTCCAGGTAACCAAAACATTCGTAAATAATATCGCATTCGAATGTTCCATAAACATTTCTCGGACGAAACACTCGAGAATAGCTATCGTAAACGGAAAGAGAAAGTGCTGCTGGCAGCAAATCTTTCGATTTCGATGTTTCGCTAACGAATCAATAGCGAAGCGAACCTTTAGCAATATCATTATGTAATCATAAACAATGGGTAGTATGAATAAAAAAAAGTATTTGCTTTTTACTTAAAAATTTGTTTTAAAACCCAAAATATGTATGTTTTTTTTGTTTTTTTAAACAAATTTTTAAGTAAAAAGCAAATACTTTTCTTTATTCATACGACCCAATGTCATTAATAGTTCTAAATAGCAAAAAACGTAATTTCTATTTTCTTGTACATGCAAAAAAAAGTTGGGAGAAACAAATTTTTTGTTGCTGCTAAACTTTTTTTAACGATGATGTTTCGAGAATTGTTCGCTACAGCTAACATTTCGTTTATTTGCGAATCTCAGGTTGGCTGGAATGTTGGAGCTAGGTCTCAAAATAGATCACGAATCCATAAATCGACACAGTAATAATTTATAATCGACTTAAAACTCAAATTGTACGTTTTAAACTGATTCCGTTTATTCATCTAAAGCTATTTCACATTGCATGTATTTTACATCTGACTTGTTAGCTGTAAGGCTCATGTAATTTGCTATCTGTCAAAGATAACTTATAATTTTTGCTTTCAATCGCACATGTTTAATTACATCTGACATAATTTTGCCACCATACATTCTGCTGTTATACCCAAACTGCTGATGCCAGATCAAAATAGAACGCGCTCTTATTGAAATTTTTGTCACCTGACGTGGCCGCACAAAGTAGATATCTTCTGTGGTGGCCGCCTGACTTTTACAGATGCCAAGTTTTAATGCTTTCACATTTACAAATGTATTTCACACTATGAAATTTCACATGTCAGCTGTTAAATACAGGCCTTGTAAATGTAATCAAGTGTCAAAAGTCATCTGCAACAATGTGTGAACTATGATTCAATTGAAAATTGGTTTACATTTTGTTATCGATATCTGACATTTGCTTATAATTATAGGTTCTCTTTGTCTTGGCAACTCTGTGTTTGTGGTTCATTGCAGGATCAGAGAACGAAGCCGACCGATTTTCAGCCGCGGCTAAGCCGCCGCCGACTTATTTTCAGGTATGTCAGCCGCCGCCGGTTCTGACGGCTGCTTTCGGCTAAAAATATTGCTGATTTAAACGAGATAAATGTATATTAATCGGTCATGGCACAGAGTTTAATTCCGTTCGGAAACGGGATTTAATTATCCTCAAAATGTCGAGCCGTAGCTGCAGTATAACTCAGCAAAAAAGAGCACCCAACAGTCTGGGAACACCTGACAAATTCTCGTATTTTAGTTTTCTTTTTTAGACACCATCTACAAAAATTGGGTGGATTGAATTCCGTTTCCGAACGGAATTGAGCTCTGTAACATGACCGAATGTATATGTGTTCATTTCTATGAGAAGCCAATTTAAGTTTCGCGCTCTGTTGTTACTTTGGTCAGCTATGATATACAGCGATTTCAACTTAAACATTTTAAAACCAGTGCTTAATGGACTAAGTCGAAAAATCGGAGCAGTGTTTCATAGCCATTGGCGTAGCTATAAATTTTTTCTAGGGAGGCTTATGACTGGTGTTTTTCATAATTAATAATAAAATAAATAATTACATGCAATTTTTAATAATTCTAGGGGGTCAACAGCAATTCTTGGGAGCTAAATGGCCTTCCTACGCCTACGTTCATAGCATTTGCAGAGATGTGTCTATCACAAAATTTGTGAACACGTTTTAAAAGAATATAAAAGAATATTTTTCTTATACTTCAAATATAAATAATTCATCGGACACAACTGATACAATATGACAAGCCGTTTAAAGCCGACTTTTAGCCGCCGCCGGTTCATTTTGTGCTCAGCCGCCGCCGCCGACTTTTTTCCTTCGGCTTCGTTCTCTGTGCAGGATTTCAACCGTTTTCACTTTGTTATCAAAATTTAAGATATTTTTTTTAGCAAAAGCCCGAGTTCTAATAGGTGTATCTCCAATTTTTTTATATTCTAAAGCACAAAAAACTTGAAACTTATAGAGATATAGAAATAAAGTGCGGTTGACGTTCTAATATTGACACTATTACATATACATACATATGTACATATTTCTCGTCAACAATAAGCAGTGTCTCCTTTTTGCTTGTTATTCAGCGATTAAACTGTTGTTTTTTTATTCTTGAAACTCGTATAGATTTACATTGATGAATAGTGAAAAGATATTTCGGAGATTTCCAAACATTCGATCTAACCAAATGCATTAAATATAAAACAACGCGAACTATTGATTTGACGCAACTTTGTGATAAAATAAATTGTGTGAAAAATTTGCAAGTCTGATGAATGCTTTGTATTCGTGCAAATGTAAGGGTGCTTTTATATTCCGGTTCAATCGTGCGGAATAAGTCGCATAAGGGGATAATTTCTTCATAACCATTCTTTTGAGCCTCTTGACTTTTTAATAAGCGAAAAGAATTACGCCGTTTTCTTGAACAGAAAATTATAGGTGGATTTTGATAGGAATTTAAGCTTTATTACGGTATGGCTGAACGTCCAAAAAGTTTATTCGCCGGTAATTATTTACATTTTTAATTAAGAAATTTTAGTGCACATAAAATTATTAAATCGAATAATCTTTAATATGTGCAGGTCGGCCCCGTGCACCACCTAATGAATTAAACCTTAATCCGCTGTCAGTGCGACATGCTTCATCGTCACAGTCCTCCAATTCGTCTGGTTCAGCTTCATCGACAAATAGTATTCCTTCCGTTGGTCTTCCCATGAGCATCCCCACGGAACGTACAAGAGAGCGTATTAGACAGCAAGCATGCGGTAAACTTCAACTGGGTTCATGTCCTCATGATGTATATCAGTTTACTTCTGATGACCTAGAAGATTTGGGAGAAATCGGCCGCGGCGCATTCGGAGCGGTCAACAAAATGGTATTTAAGAAAAAAAATATGGTTATGGCTGTGAAACGTATCAGATCTACTGTAGACGAAAAAGAGCAAAAGCAGCTTCTCATGGATCTCGAAGTAGTCATGAAATCGAATGACTGCAATTTTATTGTACAATTTTACGGCGCTCTTTTTAAAGAGGGTGATTGTTGGATTTGCATGGAACTAATGGACACTTCCTTGGATAAATTCTACAAATATATATTTGAACATAAGAAGCAAAGGATACCAGAGTCGATTTTAGCCAAAATTACTGTAGCCACAGTGCATGCATTAAATTATCTCAAAGAATATTTAAAAATCATACACCGCGATGTTAAGCCAAGTAACATTTTGCTTCACAAGCGCGGTGATATTAAGTTATGTGATTTTGGCATATCAGGGCAGTTGGTTGATTCAATAGCAAAGACAAAAGATGCTGGCTGCAGACCCTATATGGCTGTATGTAGATTTTTTTTAACATGTTGGCAATTTTACATTAGATTTTATTTTTATTTCCTAATGAGCAGCCCGAAAGAATTGACCCAGAACGAGCGAAGGGATATGATGTTAGAAGCGATGTTTGGTCACTGGGCATTACACTTATGGAAGTAGCAACTGGTACATTTCCTTATAGACGATGGGATTCTGTTTTTGAACAACTATGTCAAGTTCGTATACATTTTTAAAACGTTATTTTGGAAGTTCTAATTTTTTTTTCAGGTTGTTCAAGGGGATCCACCTCGTCTTCAACAGGGTCAGGAATTTTCCACTGAATTCGTAGAATTTGTAAATACATGGTAAGTACAAAATATTAATTCACATTTGTGCGTACATACCCACATATCGTTAGCTGAAAAGCAAATCACGTAACTACACTTTTAAATTGTGTGGTAGAGAGAAAGAAATAAAAATTACTGAAGTAAAGTTTATATTGATTTTCAATTCGGCTGATTGTTATGATAAAGGTTTGAAAATTTTTAGATACATGTGTTTCGATGTAATAGCCAATAATTGATTTAAAATACGATTATGACATTATTGTTAGTTATGTGGTTTTGGATTTCAGCTTATTACATCAAATATTATTTTAATTGAAATTTATTTGCTGGTGTTTAAGCATTGTCTATATATTTCATTAGTGCTTAGCTAAATCATCAGTAGACTTCAACCACACATTTTGAACAGTCACAAACCTCTTCAAATAGTAAAATTTTTAAATCAAATATTGTTTAAATGTAATTAAAAATTATCAAATTTTTGTTGTGTGATGTATGAAGATATGTCTGTAGATACTAGCAGTGAAAATTTTGACATTGGAGAGTCTGACACAGAAGGCGTCCGAAAAAGTTCTTAATTTTTTTTAACGAATGAAAGTCAGCAGATATGATAAATGTAGTTCATGTAGCAAAATGCATTAAACCATTCGATACTATCAATATATCGAATTGGGCAACTATAGATAGTTTACAGCTGCGTCCTAAGTCAGGTTCTCCCTATTACTTATGAATGATTTGGTAGCTCAAGGGGATCACCGGAATCAAGTTATACGGTTTTTCTAAAATTGCCTGGCTTTGCAAACACGACTTGTGTGTCCTTACATACATTTGTTCAATAAATTCTATTGCATTTTCTAGATAATTTATTATTTTTACACTAACAGAAAAAATCTATTAAAAAAATAATATCAATATAAAGGTAGAAAAAATCAAATATGAACCATAAACTGGAAAAATTAAAATAATATAAAATATTGAGGTTTTCTGTTTGTTGTTGGTTTAGCGTGTAGATGCAATTCGTTTCTTTGTAGCTCT